>CM064527.1:38934313-39143275 GCA_032716605.1 Paralithodes platypus | reverse complement strand
CTATCTATCAACTTCTCTATTGATACTACATATTAAATGGAAGGTCTCGACATGGCTTAAAACAAAACCCACCACTGGTTAGCACATGACGAGACCTTTGCAGAGATACAAAGAACATAGTTATAAGTTGTCACACTCAATATACATAGCGGCTGACGGTAGCCAGATCACGGGCGGTACAGTGGAGTACCAAGGAGTACAATCAGGTTGCGTTGCCAAGCACTGGGTGCGTCACAACATTGTCAACAGAGTGCTCCTCCTCACATGGTGTTTATATTATAGGAGAAGGTATCAATAACAACTACACACTAACTGTCACTCAAATCACACAATTGCCCCCGAGACTGCCATCCTATGTTCTAATACCCCAAAACATCCCCGGATCGGCCTACACAAGTGTTCTCTCTCTCTCTCTCTCTCTCTCTCTCTTTTTTTTTCTCTCTCTCTCTCTCTCTCTCTCTCTCTCTCTCTCTCTCTCTCTCACACACACACAAACCCTCCTCTGGGATACATCAAACCACATTTGCATTTGGTCGCCTTTATATTCAACTCTGTCTTTTTATCAAACAAATAATTACTATATGTAATATAGCCTGACAAATACACAAAATATATGACAATAAATAATTAATAGATACACAAAACATAAAGAAGTAATCCTGACAAATTAAAACATACATTATATGCTAGTCAAATTTACCGCTGAGTATCTCCCACACCACTCAAAATATTACTCCTGAAGCTACATCACCATTTTCTTTTACTCTATAAACCCCAGTGTCCGTTCTATCACAAATATATATAATTAATAAATAAATAAATCAAACTTATACCTGTAGAACACTAATTTTTTACTAATTCATAAAACACAACAAAAACAACAAATGTACCTTTTAAGCGGGGAGAGTTGTTTTTCTGGCCCCCTTTTCCCTCGTGTTTAGCCCCATTTGTTTTCAGATTTTTAGACGTTCGGCCCATTAGTTTGGCGATTTTAAGACATTTCGACCCACTTCTTTGTCACTATTAAAACCTTTCATGCCATGTAGGTGTTGATTTTATCCTGGTGAGCGATTGCAAGCACATTTCTACCGAAAAATGTACAAATGTATCTAGAAGGTGGGTATTGGGTTGTCTTGTTTAAAGCTTGATTGATGTTCAGGGATGAAACTAAAAACATACTAAGTAAACACATACATCGACCAAGAAATAATATCTTTCCCCCTTAACTCTCACAAACATCATTAACAACGATTTCTCTCGAAACTACAACCCCATTTTCTACTTCCCCCCCCCCCCCCCCTCCCCCCGATCAGCGTTCCCACAAACCCTCCCCTGTGATACATCAGACCACATTAAATTTACATTTGGAAGCCTTTAGATTCAATTCCTCCTTTGAACCGCGTTGGACCTGGAGAATAAAGCAGATTGGATATTATTATTGTATTATCGACGGAAAATTTGTGTTGCACGGGGGCTTGGAGCTGCAGACGGGCGGGATCTTTTTTGTTTCTTTTTGCTGACTTGCATGTTTTCACTCTTGGTAAGGTGGATACCCCATGTTTTGGTATAGATTCTGGATTTATCGGTGCAGTTTAGAAATTAATTCATCCATTCAATTGATTTGTTATATATGCAGCTTGCAACTTGACCATATAATAATTTAGGTCTTCAGTTGTCATTATATGTATAGTTTGAGTAATGTACAATAATACAACTAGTGTTACAAGGGCCTTGGAATTACAGACAGGTACTTTTTTTTTTTTTTTTTTTTCCTTGCATATTTCTTAATGGGAAGGTGATTGTTTGGTGTTTGATGTACCTCCTATGGTTTTCGATGCAGTGCATTAAATGTTAGAAATGAACATGTTTTCAGAATTTTTGTTATTGTTTAGCTAATATACTTATATAGTAATACACTTATTCTGTTATTCTTATTTGTTGTAAATGTTTGACCAAATTACTGTATTTTGTATATAAAATCCCTTTAAGTACAAAGGATTCATTGCATTCTCAGTCACGAACGAGAAATTCCTATAATGAGATGGCTCAGCAAAAGAGAAAAAGCTGCTTTGATCCCAATTTTCCACTCGCAAAAACAAAAAGCCAATGCTTGAACAGGAAATCATCACCTCTTATTATTATAACACTCAAGATGTTTACGGCATCACTAACAATAAGCATCTCAGCAATAAACATCACAACCTTCAACATAATAATAATAACACTCCGCAATTATGGAGACGTGCAGATCATTTATGCAATTTATTTCTGAGTATTCAAAATGTGTGCCAGAGAACAAGTTACTTATATTGCCTAAGTTTTGTTATGAAATGTTACAACCTTCCCCATAATAAGAGATCTAGAATGATGAAAAACTTCAAAAGTCCTAGAATACATATGTTTTACTATCACTGAAAATGTTGTATGAAAGTACCGTAACATGGATTCAATTGCTTTAGTAAGAGACTTTACAACTTTCCCAAATCATAGACTCCAGATTGAAGAAAACAGTTCAGGCAACCAATGGATAATCTCCCCATCCACTCAAAAAAAAAATAATAATAATAATAATAATTAAATGTATACAAAATAAAATAAAAAAACATCTGAAAAGGAATATGACAAGTTTCTCCGAAATCATAGACACCAGCATGATAAACAAAAAGTTCAGAAACTCTATTAACACTTTTTCTAACCAATCGAAATGTTTGTGAAAATCACTTAAATTTATAAAATTATTGTCTTTGACAATCATTATAATAACCACCAACATCAAGGTCTCAAGAATGTCGAAACAGTTCAGAAAGTATTATTATAACCACTCAAACTGCCTGCGATTATACTAACAATTACAAATGCAATTCCTCTGGCAAGTTACAGTACAACGTTCTCCATTAGAAAAACAAATTACAAAATAAAAACTCTGAAAATCCGTGCATATACAATTTTCCCTACCCTCCCACAAGTTGAGTGGCTTCAACGAGAGAGAAAAAATAATACTTCAGTTCCTCTCCCCAAACATCCTAGACTCCCGAAACCTCCGTGTGGCGAGGCTGTGATAACAAATAAACCTGCTCTTCCCCTCCTCGACCGTGGGATCAGGGAGGGTTTGGCGGGGACTTGATCGTATTCGGGTGGGTTTCAATTCCTCTTTACCGCCACCCTTCGCTTGCCTCTGACGCTTATACACGGAAGGAGGAGAAAAGGAGGGCCTGTATGTTGGGTGTGTGTTGAAAAGAAGGAGAGGTGAGAAGAACCACATCCGATTTTCTCCTTCCTACCCTCTTTCTGTTTCTTCTTTTCTTTGTTTCCTTTTATTCTTCTTCGTCCTTTCCTTTGCTAACTCTAACTCTCCACTTTCTTGTTATTTCTGCCCTTTACTTAAATGTATTCTTCGTCGTCCTTTCCTTTGCTAACTCTCCACTTGTTTGTTATGTCTGTTCTATTATTCTTTATATTCTTCGTTCGTTTTCTTCCTTTGCTTCTTCATGCCCTTATTGTTTTTCTTTGTATCTATTACATGTTTTATTCCATCCCTGTCAATCTGTTCTTCCTTTCTCTTTATATGTGTTGTCTCCATGTGTGTTATTTGTTCTTTTATTTGTTGCTTTCTCCCTCTGCTTTTCCCTGTTCTCATTTACACTTTTATGTTTTGTATATGTCCCTTTTATTATTTTCTGTTCATGTTCTCTTATTTGTATTTTTACTGTTATTCCTGGACTTTCTCTCCATTTGGTACTCCGTTTTCTGGTTATATCGCGTTGTCTATAATCTGTCTTTGCAGCTGATGATAAATTTAATCCCTGAGCAGCTAATTTATCGATACTTGATTGTAAAATATGTAACTACTATGTCTCTGCATCATATTAAGACCAACTGTATATAATTAGCACCACATTTCACTACAAAATCTTCAAAATAACTGATCAATCTTGATGGGAACTTTGCAATTTACCGTCAGTTGAAAAGAAACAGAGTATAGTGTATATGTTTCCCCTTCCTTTCTGTTCAACTCTCGTTTACTTTCATTCTTTATCTATTTCTTCTTTTGCTTCCTCCCTCTCTCCTTTCTTCTGTCTATCCTTTCTTCGCCTTCTCTTTCTCCCATTTCTTCTCCTCCTCTTTCTTCTACTACTTTTGTTCCTTCGTTCTCTACCTGACCTCTCTTTCCTTTGTATTTCTCCCTCTTCCCCTTCCACTTCTCCTCTTTCTTCCCCTCCTCATTGTTTCCATTATTTCGTTTTCTTCCTCTGTTGTTGCATCTCCAAATTCTCCTTCTCCCCACTTCTAATTTTGCTTTGTTCTTTTATATGTTTATTTCCTCACCTTTCGTCTTACCTTTCTTCCTGATTTTCATATTTTAACTAAGTTGCCAACAGTCTTCTTTCGCTGTCACACTCTCTCTCTCTCTCTTTCTCTGTTGTCAAAGGCTTTCTAGTTTGCATCCCTCTTTGTCATTCATTCCGTCCTGCTGTTCTCTGTTTTACATGATTTGAATATTCCTGTACTATGTTTGTTTTCAACTGACGATTTATTTAATCCTGTAGCAGTTAATTTCTCGATACTAAATGGAAAATAAGAAACTACTATGTCTCTGCATCTTATTAACTCGGCAACGGCGAGGGGGGTATTCAACTAGCTCCCCATGGGCGAGCATATTGGCTCCATTCAGGCCTATAATCGTCATTTTACGATAAATATCGTTATTACTTATTCATATGAGCCTATTTTACCTTCACTATGAAGATAGTAACCTGTAACAACAATAAAACAAGTGAAAATCTAATTTTTCTGGTCAAAATCGCGAATATAGATGGACCAGCCCATTCATGAATTATGGAGAAAATTGAGGCAACCCATCCCTCCACGAGGCCTCAAGCCACACTGAGCCTACTCATACACACACTCGGTTGTGTAACACACCCGCTAGGCACGTAAGCACATCCCCCACACAGTTTGCTAATGTTAGCACAAAAATATACCAACGAATTAGGGAATAACAGGGAAAATAGGTGATAATTGAAGGGGGAGGGGAAAGGGAGGAAGGAGGGGATGTGGAGGAGTGATATGAGGTATAGGGAAAACAAAAATTGTTTAGTGCTACTGGGGCTGTTTAAATGGGTTTTTTAGGCCTCCCTCTTAAGAGCTTTGCCGCTGTCGCCCAGTAAAACCTCTTATGAGCTTTGCAGCCTTTTATGGGTACACTAAGTTTATATAATTAACACCATATTTCACTACAACATCTTCAAAATAACTGAGAAATCTTTATGATAACTTTGCAATTTGCCGTCATTTGAAAATACACTGATTATAGTTTCTCCAGTGCCTCTTCTTCTCTGACTCTCTTATATGTTTATTCTTCTCTTACTTCATATTTATTGAATAGGCAGACATAAAGGGGAGATGGTCGGTGTTTCTGGTCCCCCTTCCTTCCTCATGTATAGCTCCCATTAGTTTTCAGATTCTAAGACGTTTGGCCCATTATTTTTTTGCGATTTTAAGACTTTTCGCCCCATTTCTTTGTCAATATTAAGACTTTTCGTGTACTCTAGGTGTCGATTTTTTTTCTGGCGAGCGAAAGCGAGCCTGTAAGGTAAAAGGAACCGGCCTTCGGCCGGGAATTTATTTCTGTCGAAAAATGTACACATTTATCTTGAAGGAGGGTCTTGGGGAGAGTCTAGGGAGGAAACTAAGAAAATAATAAATAGCTGATTAAATTAGCAAATAAATACGCCTTTCCCCCCATATGTTTTGTGTTATATTGTGTTCTTCTTATACAGTATATATATATTAGCAATAAATACGCCCTTCCCCCCATATGTTTTGTGTTATATTGTGTTCTTCTTATACAGTATATATATATATATTAGCAAATAAATACGCCCTTCCCCCCATATGTTTTGTGTTATATTGTGTTCTTCTTATACAGTATATATATATTAGCAATAAATACGCCCTTCCCCCCATATGTTTTGTGTTATATTGTGTTCTTCTTATACAGTATATATATATTAGCAATAAATACGCCCTTCCCCCCATATGTTTTGTGTTATATTGTTGTCTTCTATACAGTATATATATATTAGCAATAAATACGCCCTTCCCCCCATATGTTTGTGTTATGTTGTGTTCTTCTTATACAGTATATATATATTAGCAAATAAATACGCCCTTCCCCCCATATGTTTTGTGTTATATTGTGTTCTTCTTATACAGTATATATATATTAGCAATAAATACGCCCTTCCCCCCATATGTTTTGTTATATTGTGTTCTTCTTATACAGTATATATATATTAGCAATAAATACGCCCTTCCCCCCATATGTTTGTGTTATGTTGTGTTCTTCTTATACAGTATATATATTAGGAATAAACACGCCCTTGCCCCGACATGTTTGTGTTATGTTGTGTTCTTCTTATACAGTATATATATATTAGCAAATAAATACGCCCTTCCCCCCATATGTTTGTGTTATGTTGTGTTCTTCTTATACAGTATATATTTCGTTACTATTATAATTGTTATGTTCTTTTGCCAATCTTCTGCTCATGCAACTGTAGTACTGTACATATTTCATTTGTTGGTTTCATTATTTACACCAGTAGCATTTTAAGGGAGCCAACCTCGCTTTTTTCTCTTTCTCTCCCTCTCTCTTTGACTTGTATCCATTCGGCTCCATTCAGCCTACTGTTTTAAGACGTTTACCCCCATCCAGGTATCAATATTTTCTTGGCGAGCGGTAGCGAGCCAACATATATATTTTTTGTTTTGACAGCAAGCTAAATATGTACATTTTTCGATAGAAAAATTTCTCTGGCGAACCCGGATTTCTCCATACAATGCTGGCTCGCTATCGCTCGCCAGGAAGAAATCGACACCTGGATGGGGATAAACGTCTTCAAACAGTTGGCTGAATGGGGCCGAAGGGACACAAGCCAGGGACAGAGAGATAAGGAGAGAAAACTAAAAAAAATCCGGTGACCCCCCTTAATGAAGATGTTTTACTCATTAGTGTTTGTCTGCTTGGCTATTGTTGAGCAAGAGTGTTTAATGTTTGGACTTACAATGGCTTAGGTTCTGTTCTGTTTTTTTTTTTTTTTTTTTTTTTTTTCTGTTGATGTTTTGAATGAAAAAGTGACACACGAGTACCGTAAACTTATTGAGTTAATATATTATAGGTATTTCAAACATCAATACATTGTTTATAACTAACTTATTTCACTTATTTACATATCCACATACATAAATAAGTTATCTTAGCGTCTTTTATACACACACACACACACACACACACACACACACACACAATCTCTCTCTCTCTCCCCCCTATAATTTCCCCCCCTCCCAGGAGATCTTGTGCTGTGATTCAAGATATGTCGCATACCCTCTTCCATATATCATCCTGCCCCCCTCCTCCCCCTCTCTCTCTCTCTCTCTCTCTCTCTCTCTCTCTCTCTCTCTCTCTCTCTCTCTCTGTCGGAGAAGTGGAAAATGCCGTTTAATGTAAACAAATGTCAGATATTGCAAATAGGTTCCAAAAAACAAAAAATATGAATACTACATGAATGAAGAGAATATAAAATATGTAACACAAATACAAGACCTGGGAGTGCTGATAAACAAAAACTTAAAATCTTTCAATCAATGCACAGCGGCTGCAAACAAAGCAAACAGGGCACTAGGTTTCATCAGAAGAAACTCTCACTATCACAGCAAAGACATAGTTTTGCCCTTATACAAAAGTATGGCGAGACCGCACCTCGAATACGCTGTGCATTTTTGGTCACCGCACCTCACAAAGGATGTTAAAACATTGGAATATGTGCAAAGGCGAGCTACTAAACTAATCCCTTCATTAAGAAATAAATTATATGATGAAAGACTAAAAGAACTTGATCTGTTTTCACTTTAAGAAACGAAGGTGAGAGGTCAATTGATTGAGTATTTTAAAATTCAAAACGGATTCAGTAACATTAACCCAGATAAGTTATTATAAAAAGCCAAAAACACATCTACAAGAGGAAACAATTTAAAATTATTAGGTAGGAGAGCGAATCTAGATACAAAAAAAATAAATAAAAATCTTCACTCACAGTGTGATTGATGAGTGGAACAAACTCCAAAATAAAGTAATAGACAGCTCCTCTATAAATACATTTAAGAAAAATCTAGACTCATACCACAGAGAAATTGGTATGGAGTAGGCAGTAATTATCACCTTATTATTGTTTCAGCTGAAGAGAGCGTAAGAAGAAAAGTAAATAAACAAAAATAAAAATAATTATAAAAATCATCATTAAAAATGTACATACTACTAAGGGTGATGGGTTGCATAATTCCAATTAACCCCAAAATGTACATGCTACCAAGGCGAAAGGATGCATACATTTTCCTTTCTTTTTTTCTAATCTTTCCTGTAAATTCCTTCTGGGGATTTCGAAGCCCAGCAAGGTTAATCACTTCCTACTTTTTCATGTACGGCAATTGCCGGAGGCAACGAAGGGTGGGGAGAGAGCCTTCTTCTTTTCTATCCTTTTCTTCAACTTTCCTTTTTGATCTGATATGCCATCTCTACTAGAATTAAGTCCTGACCACCTCGTTTGGATCGTGTGGCCAGTGTATCTATGTAAATCTATGTAAATCTCTCTCACTCATCCTTTCCCCTCACATAATTCCTTCCATTCCCAGTAGTTCCCCTTTCCTCCCCTCTCTTGCCTTCCCATCGTGCCCCTCTATCACAATGATTTACATAATTTTTTGGAACGGAGGTAAACATTTATCACGAGCGTCGTATCTGTTGAGCTTGTTAGGGGTAAGTCTCTGATTGGTGGTTTGTGGAGGTGGTTTACTTATGCTTGCCAGGCGTATTTTTATGTGTGTGTGTATGTGTGTATGGTATTATTATATATATATATATATATATATATATATATATATATATATATATATGTGTGTGGGTATGGTATGGTGTGTACTGTATGCTTGGTTGTGAGGATTTGTGCCGTGTGTGTGGGTGTTTTTTTATCAGACTGCTAGATAGAGATAGATAGATAGAAAATTTATATATATTTGAGTGTGTGTGTGTGTGTGACTTGTAAAATGTAACCTACTAATTCAATGTTTCTGATATTATTTTAATGTTTCTTGATCTTGTCATGCTCTTCAATTAATCTCTAAAATTCTTTAAGATTCACTTGATATACATTTTTCTATTTTTAAATGTATCATTCAATCCTCTCACATTTCTCTAACTGCTCTGGCTGTGTCTAATAATTCCTATATAATTCCTCAGTATATAAAAACAGCTTCAGCTCTCATATATACTTTTAATAGCTCGTCCACAAATCGGCTTAAGGGGAGATGGGCGTATTTATTTACTCATTTATGTATCTATTTATTATTATTATTATTATTATTATTTTTTTTTTTTTAGTTTCCTCCCTAGACCTCCATCAAGCTTAAACAAACATCCATTATATCTGTCGAGACTCGTAAGTAACTCGACAGTTTAGGCTAAGTACAAATACTGGAAGTTCAAATTAGGCGCCAGTATTAGGTTAAGTTATATATCTTTATAAAAGGTATGTACTATTTATTATTAAGTCTTGATGGGTTTATTATCCATAATTATATCGGGTTGTCATTATAATAAATCCGGTATATCTTGTAATTAGTTAAATGACGCATTGGTAGATAAGATAACTGCGCATGCGTCATTTTCGGGAACTTGAGGGTCCTTCGCACCAAGACAAACTAGAATCGCTTTAGCTACGACCTCGGGAACATCTCCTTCTAGCCGCTCCGATACAACCACCTGTTTCATGCTAATATAAGTCATCCTAATTCTTATCTCTTAGTGGCCACTATACCTTCTATCTATCCCTACCACTATCATTGAGCTATCTATCCCTATCAACCAATAAAAGTAAGTTAATTCTTGTGAGATTATAGGTAAATTTCACTTTGTTTACTCTTGAATTCTCACAAAATGGTCCTTCGTCACCTCTGAATTTTGCTTTATGCTAACTTTTCTTCTTTGTCTTTTCTTTCTTCTGCTTTCCTGTTGTCTACTATTTCCTGGCTATTCCTTCTTTCTGTTCCCTATTTCCTCTTCCATGGTGTCCCATGTAGGCTTGAGAGCTGGTGGTTGTTGTCTGTGTCCTAATTTCCGCCGGGTCCCGCTTGTTTTGCCCGACCATATGAGCCGCCGCCATGTATTTCCGTCTGGCGCCTACCCAAACCTATTAGGAAGGTCTCTATATTAGGACATAGTTACGTCAGGGAGATCTATGTGGAAAAGCCTGTGTATCACCCATTTTTTCAGGTTAGGACTTTTTCCCAAGGGGATGCTAGGGTGGACAATATCAAGTCCTCTGCGGCCTGGGAGAGCCACGTCCGATACCAGCCGGATCTGACCTTCTTAGTCTTGGGAGGTAACGACATCCAACCCGAGACTGATATACGCTCTGTTGCCAATGCCATCCAGGACCTCGCTAAAGAGATTGAATCAATCTCAGGGGCCTGTAAAATAATAGGCCGGGAGGCGAGACCGGCGCCCCGCGGTCTGACGGCAGAGCGATGCAAAAGTATCAGGAACTGGGTCAATCGCTGGCTGAAGAAAGTACTGCCTTTCACAAAGTCCCGCTACCAGTCCATGGAGGTGCAGGACGGAGACTATAGTGAAGACGGCGTACATCTCACATATGATGCCAGCGAAGACCTGTTCAAGAGGATCATGGCTACTGCCCAGGAGCACTTCACAAAGCTGGGAGATATTCAGGCTTTAAGGGACCAGTCGGATACGGAATGAGAGGCGCCTACTTGCTCTAAAGTATATCTGAGTAATAATTGGTAGGCTATAGGCTAGGTATATACAGTAATTGCAACCATTAAATTAATGTAAAGTAGAATTATAAGGGTTAAATTGAATTTGTTCGGTCTTAACTAAATTTAAAGGGGGTAATTACCACAAACATTTTTGGTACCATTAAATGTTAGGCTAGCTTAGTTTAATATATGTTTACAATTTAAATTGGCTTGTTATACACCTTTTTGGCCTTCCTTCCTTAGTGTACTCTAACAACATTCTGCCGCATTTGTGACGCCTCCCGGCGTTAGCAGAATGGTTGCGTGGGGCATTGCAGCTCGCTAGCGCTCGCCAGGATGGGGGGGATAGGCTACAATTGTCCTAGAATGATCTGCTTTATTTCAATAGTGTCGTGTTGCCACAGACAGTCTAGAAATGGTCTTTGTTTTGGTCTGTGACCGCGCCTTATATTTTATATTCGCTATAATATAAATGTTGCTTGTGTGGGAGGCGAGCGAGAGAGTGTGAGGGAGTACACCCGGCAGCGAGATGAGCTATGACGCGGCTCGCTTGGGCGCTGACGGCGTTGGCGGCCGGGTGGTCAACTAGTCCCTTCCCGTCGCGGCCTCATATTTTTTACCAGCTCAGAGCTTGCCTGACACGCGTATCGCCTACATCCTTTGCAATTCTGTCCCCCATACTCGCGACTTTGCATACTATTTCTCTCTCTCGACTTCTCCTTTCTCATTCTCTAATCTTTATTAAACTCAACATCCCTTCTGGTTTCAGCATAGACGTTCACCGTCGACCAGTCGTATTGTACGCGAAGCTCTCAGATATTTCCATGTATTAGGTTAAGGAGGTATTATGCTTTATTGAGGTTTAGAGAGACGGACTTTTCCGTATGTGTCCTCTCTCGGGAAGGTTGTAGACCGGTATATGTCTCCCTTGCAAGGTGTTGAGTGATTCTGCTTGGTTATCTAAAGCTAGACTAGGGGTAAGGTTACTGTGTCATTGTCTCCGATGTGTGCAGTGTTAGCTAAGCTCTGCACGACATCGACAGGTACTGTGGGAGCCTAAGTTGTCTTCGGGTTGGTTTACTTTGCGAGCACAGCGCTGTGGTGTGAGAGGGCCATAGCCTATCCCTCACAACATAGTGCTGCCTCTTTGTGTTGACTTCTGAGGGATCGCCAGGATAGAGCTAGGTACTAGAGACCTAGATTTATCAAGAGAGCATCCCCGTCATATAACGTAATCTTCATTATACCACCCTTGGACAACGTTAGGCTACGAGCCGCATGCTCGCCCATTGTTGCCCTGCCTTGATACCCCAGCTAGACTTTATTAACTGAGCAGACACTGGTTAGAGATAAGCCCCATTATTATATGTATGCAGCATTATTATTCACTGCACTTTTGAGCCGAGGTTGTTGTTGAGTTGCACAACCCGAGTAGGCTGTGTTGTGTCACGAAGCATTTCTTTAGTTGTCGAGCATTACTACCTTTGCGCAGTCTTTATTATTCGCCTGCCTATTATTACTATATGTCCTAGCATTTATTGTGACCCGTATTCTGCATTATAATTGTTCAAGATTCTTTACGAACATCTTCCCAGCATCAGACTTATTTCAGAAGTTTCCAGTTGATGTTGCAGGACTAGCATTGCACTTTCTTTAATACAGGAGTGCCAGTAATTTGAGTATCTACCGTAACGTTAATTAATCACGTTAACTATATTTTCTTTGTGTAACATAATCGAGTAATCTTTTACTGTTTGAGAATAGGCTGTTTCATTGAGCGTCAGCCTAGTGTGTGTGCACCAGTTACCGAGTCATAGGATACCTCGTTGTCCAGGCACGACTCAGGGCGGTAATGGTGTTTTGTTTTCCAGTGTTTAAGGCAGGGGTTGGATCTAGTGTTACCGTTGTTGCTTTTTGCCATTATCTAGTCCAATGTTGAAGAGCCCTTTGTCTTTGAGAACCTGCATCGTAACAAATGGCGACCTAGCTCAGGATCTTGTGAACTAAGAGATAATTGCAGGATTGTTGTGGTCATTTGTTTTATTGAGGAATATAGTTGGCACGTTAGAATTTTTTTGGCAAAGTAGTATAGCACTTGAGAGTCTTCAGACATTTTTGGCAAGTGAATAGTGCTACATAGGAACTTGGGTACTTCTTTTTTTTTTATAAACGTGAGAATTTTTGGTGGACACCATGGGAGACGAATCAGATCATACTGAGGGTTCAGGGAATGATGCAGGCTCTGATGGGCAGATGCCGGTCTACAACCTTCCCGAGAGAGGACACATACGGAAAAGTCCGTCTCTCTAAACCTCAATAAAGCATAATACCTCCTTAACCTAATACATGGAAATATCTGAGAGCTTCGCGTACAATACGACTGGTCGACGGTGAACGTCTATGCTGAAACCAGAAGGGATGTTGAGTTTAATAAAGATTAGAGAATGAGAAAGGAGAAGTCGAGAGAGAGAAATAGTATGCAAAGTCGCGAGTATGGGGGACAGAATTGCAAAGGATGTAGGCGATACGCGTGTCAGGCAAGCTCTGAGCTGGTAAAAAACACGAGTCCGCGACGGGAAGGGACTAGTTGACCACCCGGCCGCCAACGCCGTCAGCGCCCAAGCGAGCCGCGTCATAGCTCACCTCGCTGCCGGGTGTACTCCCTCACACTCTCTCGCTCGCCTCCCACACAAGCAACATTTATATTATAGCGAATATTTAATATAAGGCGCGGTCACAGACCAAAACAAAGACCATTTCTAGACTGTCTGTGGCAACACGACACTAATGAAATAAAGCAGATCATTCTAGGACAACTGAAGCCTATCCCCCCCATCCTGGCGAGCGCCAGCGAGCTGCAATGCCCCACGCAACCATTCTGCTAACGCCGGGAGGCGTCACACCCCCCCCAAGATATGGGACACTCAACCATGAGCCCATATCTGAACAGGCAGAATTTCGCTAGAATCTGCCACTCCTAACCACTCTGCCACTCATGGAATGCAAGCTCAGTCTCCTCAAAAAAAATACAACAACATTTTTATATAAAAAAATCTTATCACCCTTCCCAAATATAATACATTAATTCATAACATTGTGCTCCCAGAGCGAGCTTTAAGAAGTATAGCCTACTGAGGGAAAATCATCTGCACTCAGTACTCGGCTACAATATTATCTTAAAATTAATTATTAAAAAGAAAGAGTTTTTATTTAATTTTTCATATTTTATTTTAATGTTGTTTTTGGCGGCTACTATAGATGTAGCCTAATTTTCTTCTAATCAAAGCCAGCAACTCCTGCCCTGCGACCCTATGCTGATGCTACACACGCGAGCCAACAAGCACCAGCGCAAAATACACCGCGAGCCAAGACAGGAGGCTATACCAACATACTGTGGTAGCCTACCCCGGATCCTCCACCCAAGACAGACAGTCCGCAATCACATTCTCACAACCGGCAATATGGCGAATGTCTAAGTTGTACTCTTGCAACATGAGCGACCATCTGGTCAGCCTCATATTCCGGTTGTGGAATTGATTGAGGAATTTAAGCGGGTGGTGGTCGGTATACACTACCACGACTGGCCCATATGCAGGAACATAGACCTCAAAGTGTCTGAGCGCTAACACGATTGCCAGCAGTTCCTTTTCAACAACCGAATAGTTTTTCTGTGCTGAATTAAATTTCTTTGAAAAGAAACTGACTGGATGCTCAAGACCTTCCTCGTCTGTCTGCAAAAGTACGGCACCAGCCCCTACTCCGCTGGCATCAGTCGCCAACTGAATGGTCGTTCAAAGTCCGGGGCCCTGAGGATAGGGTGAGTGCATAAAAGGTGTTTAACTACTCGAAACGCCTGCTCACACTCAGGTGCCCAGCGGAACTTTTTATCTTTGGCTAGTAGATCTGTCAAATGAGCTAACACAGTAGAATAGCCTCTTATAAAGCGGCGGTAATACCCAATCATACCCAAAAATCTCATGATCTGCCGCTTGGTGGTCGGTCTGGGGAACAAGTCGATAGCCTGTATCTTCTGTTGGGGCGGGCTCACCTGCCCTAACCCAACCACAAACCCCAGATACTGCACCGTGGCTTGCACAGTCACACTTGCCCAGATTAACCACCAAGCCTGCTTTACTAAGTTGACTAAATAAGGCTTCTATGTGCTCACAGTGACTTTGGAAATCGTTGTCATAAATGATCACGTCATCAAGGTAGACAGTACAGTTTGGGATGTCTGCTACGATGTCGTTCATCGATGTCGTTCATTAAGTTCATTAAGCCGCCTTTGGCGGGAGGATAGCTCCCCTACTTCAACTCCTTTCGGAGTTGGGCACCCGCCTACTCTTAAGTGTTATACTACTTGCCAAAAAAAAATCTGTGTCTACTATATTCCTTCAAACAAAAAACAAATGACCACAACACTCCTGCAATATTTCTCTAAGTTCACAAAATCCTAAGCAAGGTCGCCATTTGTTACGACCGGGTCTCGTATAAAACAAGGGCTCTTAATCATTGGACTAGGAAGGCACACAACCACAACGGTAACAAAGGGATACTGAGTTCAGGCAGCAGCTGGAGGCTGAGCTTAGGATTCAGCAGCAGCAGCGGCAGTTTGAGATGGCTAAGATTCAGGCTGAGGAGAGAAAGGCCAGGCATGAGGCAGAGCTCGAGCAACGGCAGCAGGAGGCTGAGCTCAGGATTCAGCAGCAGCAGCGGGAGGCTGAGCTCAGGATTCAGGCTGAGGAGAGAAAGACCATGTACTGTGCAGACATAGAGCTTGAGAAGTCTCGGGTGGAGTCGACAGGGCAGCATCTCGGTTCTGGGAATCGAGGTCTTGAGCAGTCTTTATCGCACCTTATTAAGTTAGTCCCTGCATTTGACGAGTCGGGTGTCACCAAATTTTTCCTGCGTTTTGAAAAGAAGTGCCGGGAGCACCAATGGCCCGAGGTTAAGTGGGCAGCCCTTGTTTCCTCTAGATTGGTTGGCAAAGGACTCAAGACATATGATGTGTTGCCCTTGGAGTCTTGCATCGATTATGAGGTATTGAAGGAAGCTGTTCTGCGGGCGTACGAGTTACAACCAGAGACGTACAGATTGAAGTTCCGGGGTGTAACGAAGGTTCGTGAGTGCACCTTTCTTGAGCATGCCCGGGATCTGTCCGATGCATTTAGAAACTAGCTGTATTCTGAGAAGGCATCGACATTTGAGGAGTTGAAACAGCTGATGCTTCTAGAACAATTTTTCAAGTGTACGGGCGGCGATCTGACGTTGAATCTTAAAGAAAAAAAACCCCAAAACTCTTCAGGAGGCAGCTGAGATGGCTGACCTTCGGATGTCACTGATTCGTGGGTGCGGGTCTGCACAACGGAAGGATGCAAGTAACAAGGGGCGCAACACTCCACCCCCCCGAGTCCGTGATACACCATATAACCATAACAACAAGAGCAACGATACTAAGTCTGACCATAAACCTAATACCGTCCCGTTTAAGAAGGGTCCGGGCCCTTCCCCACCTCAAGAGAAGCCCAAGGGGGAGTTAGAGTGATTCCATTGTCATAAGGAGGGGCATTTTGCAAGAGCCTGTCCATGCAAGCTACCTAATGCAGTTGTGTCTTTGGCTCGCAACATTGGGGTGTCCCCGAAGTCGTCTGAGTTTGCCCGTGGTATAACGTCATAGGTTGGGACACAGCCAGTAGCGAAGAATCCGGAAGCCTCGAACCCTGTCCGCGATGTCTTTTGCGACCATCGAGGGCGTGGCTGCGTGAAGTGGGCTGGTAAGAAGCATGGAGTTGAGCTGTTGCGAGACACAGGTGCCTCTCAGACTTTGATGAAGAACTTTACTGGTAGACCAATAAACGTGGCACGGGTGGTTGGGGTGCAAGGTATCAATGCTACCAGGTCATACCCGTTGGTCAGGATGAAACTGGAGGTAGATGGTGTGACACGAGAGTTGGATGTGGGAATTGTGGAGGACTTGCCTGTTGGGGGCGTCGACCTCCTTCTCGGCAACGACTTTGCGGTGCCTACTTCTGAAGTTTCACCCTTAGTCGTTACCGAGAAGCCGGCCGACGTGAGTAGGGAGGAACAGGAGTGGGTAGAGAAGTGTCAAGTACAACCTATGGCGTGCGTTGTTACTAGACCTCTTGCATCCAAAGTGTCACAGCCTATTCCTCAGTCTCTAGACCAGCGGAGGAACGGTCGGAAGGAGCAAGCTAAAGTTGGGAGTTTTGTGAGTTTTGCTCCAGCGGCTCTCCTTAGCGGCTTAGTACTTGACCCAGAGGTGAGCTCCGGAGTGGCCCCAGAACCTGTCACCCCTAGTGACATGGTTGGGCGTGATGGCACTCCGCGACTTAGTAGTTCCCAGTTGGAGGAGAGTTGTGGGAATGGGGCTATCGAACACGAGGATGGGGAAACATGTCATGTGAACCTGTTGGAGGAGTTTGTGAGGCAACCACCTGAGCAGCCTACTGTCCCTGTGTTGGTCTGCAGCGGCCAAGGTGGAGAAGGAGAGGGGGGCAGTAGGGCACAGGTGGAGGAGAGTTGGGATTGTCATGTCTCGGCGGAGCAGTGGGCGGGGGACACGAGTCTGGTGGCTGTGGAAGCGCTAGAGCACCTGCCTGAGCAGCAGTGTGCAGCGCTCCAGCACCAGCTCGGTTCATACCCCACTGATCGTGCTGAGCACCCGAGCCTCACAACTCAGGCGGTGCAAGATGTTCCGCGGGCAGGTCACTTGAATGTCAATAAACCGTTAGCCTCGTTGTTTCGGTGGTTCAAGGTGGGCGACGAGGCTTGGACATGGTTGTCAGGTCAGGGTCGACCCATGGCTGCCAAGGGTAGTGGTCAGAAGGAGGACATTGAGCAGATTGGTGAGGTTGGCTGTGGAGTGGATGTGCCGGGTCGTCGCATAGCCTCCCAATGCTGCTCTAGTCAAATGCAACAGCCCTACCATAGACCGTCTGTATCTGGCCATGTCGCTAAAAGCGGTGATGCTGCGCAGGCAGATGTAGTCGCAAGGAATGCGTGGGTGCGCATGTTTGGTATCGGCGGGCAAGCCTTAGCAATAATGAACTATGGGAGTGACTGCACAGGTGGTACTGATTGTCCCTCTCATGATCTGGCTGTTCTAGGGACGAAGGTGGAGAAGGAGGGAGACTACAGGTTAGAAGCTGCGGTCTCGGCTGGGTTGTGGGAGGGCACTAGGCATGTTGTTCTGCGAGATAAGTTGTTTACTAGGCTGTGGCAGTGTATCCGCACGTTTGTTGCTTCTCCAGGCCTGATGTACGGGGTAGAATCCGACATGGAGGCTGGAGACAGTGCAAGGTTTAAGTTAATTCCCTACCGTATAAATCCTGCTCAACAGCCTGTCGTGAAAACAGAGCTAGACGACATGTGAAAAAAGGTCTGAGGGATAAAGGATATCGTGAGTGGTCGTTGCCAGTGAGTTTGCAACCGGAGTTGAGTGGCAAGATCCGTGTGTATGGTCATTGCAAGAGTGTGGAAGCATTATCCCTGACAGACACCTATCCATTACCCAAGGGTCTGAGGGATAAAGGATATCGTGAGTGGTCGTTGCCAGTGAGTTTGCAACCTGAGTTGAGTGGCAAGATCCATGTTTATGGTGATTGCAAGAGTGTGGAAGCATTATCCCTGACAGACGCCTATCCATCACCTAGAGTTGACGATACCATAGACCGCTTTGGGGCTGCCTCGCTCGTCACGAAGGTAGAACTAGTGAAAGGTTATTGGCAGGTCCCGTTGCCGGAAAGAGCGAAGAGAAGTGCCAGTCTTTTGATGAACTGGGCAGGTTATCAGTGTCAGGTGTTGTTTTGCTGCCGGGACACAAGTTGGATGTGTGGCATGCTAAGGGCACTGATAATGTTTTGGCTGATTGTTTGTCACGGGAGGGTTTGTTTGCAGGAGAACCCTCGCCGTTCAGTCAGTGTGTGTTGAGAGTGGAGAAAAATCAGGCTTGCCCCTGTAGAGCAGCCGTCAAAAACAACATTAAAATTAAATAAAAAAACTCACATAAAAACTCTTTCTTTTTTATAGTTAATTGTACGTTGCCAATGTTATAGCTAAAGTCCTAAGTTGAAGCTGTCTTTCACTTAGGAGGCTGGGCTCTGTGAAGCTCGCTCAGGGAGCATAACAGGCTAGAATTATACTATTATGTTTGGGAGGGGTTATAATATTTGATTTATGCTAAAATGTTGTTTTATTTATGATTGAGCTTTACATTTCATTTCTGGTGGAGTGGCTGATTGTGGCGGGTCTTGTCGGCATTCTGCCTTGTCAGATATGGTGCTCGCCTAATGTTGAGCGTCCCATATCTTGGGCGGGGTGTGACGCCTACCAGCGTTGGCAGAATCGCCTCCCGTTAGCCACTAGCACTCGCCAGGGCAATGAATTTGGCTACAGTCTATCTACAATGTTGTACATTCTTTCTTGTGAATCATCATGTCACAGGCAGTATAGAAGTGGTCTTTATTTTCGTCTGTGACAATACATTATATTTTGTATCATCAGTTATAAGTTTAACACCTTACGAGCGGCCTATGCAGTTTATTTACATGTACCGCCCAGCGGGGTGTTTTTAGCCAAAATAGGGCTGTTTACGTGATCATTTTCATGCCTAAATAAGACCCAGAACGTAAAACAAGTCCCTATCCCTGAAAGGGCATAAACAGAGCTTTCGAATGACACCATAACGATCCTTTTATGATGGCTAGTTTTCTTGCAATAACCGTGCAACGCGAGTGCAAAAAGCATGTAATTCGGTACTTTCCCCATATAATTCAGTATGTAGCGAGTGAGAGAGGGAGCTGAGATTCATGTCAGTAGGTTCGCCCCGGTGGTCTGGAGCAGTCATACGCTCGCTAGTCTCCTGCCACCACTTGTCTCTCTCTCTCAGCAACATTACGTGCTGAAATTGCCACTCGACCTATGTCGAGCGCCGCCACATAGTCCAGCTTTATTTAACTCGACTTATGTGGTGAGCCGCTAATTAAGGGTTAATGTATAAGAATGAATGATACAGCTAGAGAGTGTGAGTGAGAAAGTGCAGGAGGCAGAGGGTTGTGCGCGCAGTGTTACGAGTTGTCTCGGTGACGTCATGCCACGGCCGGGCCCTCTGAGTGGCTGGCCGCTTTGCCGCCCTCCTGCTGCAGCAGAAGGTAGTTCCCCCGCACTCCTTGCTGCTTTTGTGCCTTCCTCGCTCAGAGCTTGCTTGACCAGCATAACCTTCACATCTCCCTTGCCATATGTCCCCAACTTCCACCTATAGAATACTTTCTCTCTCTCTCAACTTCTTACCTCTTATTCTTCTAATCTATTTAACTTCATAACTCCCCTTTGGTTCTGCACGATTTCCTATATCGGCCATTGTATTATATGATGAAGCTCAGATATTTCATGTTTAGTTAGACATTTTGGAGGGGTTAACATTTTGTCTGTAGAGGTTCGACACACTCGCGGTGTCTCCCTACCTATTTCTTGGTTGTCTGCTGGGCTATTTAATGCTAAACTCGAGTGAGGCTATTTGTGTTGTTATTTCCGATGTGTACCAGGGGTTGTTGAACTTGTACAATCGCAACGGATGCGTGGGAAGCCTAGGTTGTCTTTCTGACTGTGTACCTTGTGAGTTTAACACTGTGTTGTGAGGGAGGGCTTTTGCCTCTGCCACCCAACACTGTGCTAACTCGTTTTGCTTTGACTTGAAGAGGGTCGCCAGGAGAGAACCAGATACTAGCGATCTGGATCTCTCAAGAGAGCACCCCGTCATTTAACATAATTTGGCCGTACAGTCTTAAGGACCTCGCTAGGCTACGAGCCGCTTGCTCAGCCCTAGGTTCCTAGCCTACGACATCCCAGCTAGACTTTATTCGCCTAGCAGGCACCCAATTAGGATTATAAACTCTTCTGTTATGTTTGCAGCATTTTTATTCACGTTGATTGCAAGCCTTGGTTGTTGTTGAGGTGCACAACTTGAGCAGGCTTTTGCGTTGCCTGAGGAAGTACTTCTTTTGTTGTTGGAGATAATACTATTGCGCATTTATCATTATTCCCGTGCCAGTTAACACTGTATGTCCCTACACTTGTCATATCTTGTTCCTGCTTTATATAACAGTTCAAAATCCGATTCGATCATCTTAGCAGCATCAGACTTTCTTCAGAAGATTCCTATTCGATGCTTTAGGACTTTCATTCACTTTCTTTAATATAGGAGTGACAGTTTATTATTGTTTAGAGTAACTTTAATTATACCTTCTTCTTGTTTGCATTAAATCATTCCAGTGATTTAATTAAGCTCTCTATCTTTTTCCTTGTATACATTATTAACGTAATTGTATGTTGTTGTGATCAGGCTGTATCAGAGATCATCAGCCTGTAGTAGTAGTGCATTTATAGCGAGTTAGAGGATACCCCGCTATCGCAGATTTAACTCTGGAGGGTCTAGGTGTTTTTGTTCACCGGTATTATTTGTTCGAGGGTTGGATCTAGTGTTACCGTTGTGGCTGTGTGCCTTCCAAGTCCAATGATTAAGAGCCCTTGTTTATACGAGACCCGGTCGTAACACTAAACATTACAAACATTATTATGATCTACATCACTATATACAGTAAAGACCCCCAGCATGTCCAACTAGTAAGTTTATGGATCAACTAACACAATTTAAAGATATTTTAGACATTTTACCAACACCCATGCCAACCATTATGCTCACCGGAGACTGGAATTTTTCGCTAATTAACTGGGATTCAAAAAGCGTCTATGGAGGAGCAGCAGACATGCGAGATCAAGCAGAAGCACTTATATGTCTTTCAAGAGAGTTTTATCTCAATCAACTCGTCAATATATCCACAACAGGGAATAATTTACTGGATATTTTAATGACCAACAATGATGAGCTGATCCACAACCTCACAGTAGACAAAACCAACCTGTCGGACCACAATATTATTACAATGGAGACAAACATAGTTACCAACACACAGCATAGAACTCCCAGCCCTGCAGAACCCATGGCTGTGAACTTCAATCAACTCAACTTTCTCAGTGAATCTATATGCTGGGAAAACCTTAAAAGAGAACTTAGTGAAGTGGATTGGGCCATACAGTTTAATAAATCTGGTCCCGAGGCCCAATATAACACATTACTAAAAATATGCCTCAACATTTCTGAAAAATATATACCCCTTAGAAAATTGTCACCACAGAAAAATAAACCACGTGATCGTAGGATACTGATACGCAAGTGAACGAACCTACGAAAGAAGCTGAAGCGTAGTTCCAGCATACTAAATAAACAACGAATTGAAGCCAACATTACCTCTATTGAAGAAAAGCTCAAGACTTCAGTAGAAATAGAAAATCGCAGAAAAGAATTTCAAGCAGTGTCCTGCATTAAAATTAACCCAAAATATATTTATAAGTATGTTGCAAACAAATCAAATGTAAGGGTGGGTGTTGGTCCACTGACAGATACGAACAGCCAAACCATGAACGAACCTGAGGCGATTGTCAATATACTACGACTACAGTACGAGGGCGACTTATCCACTCTCGAGGTGATAAAATAATTGACTCACCAACTGACTTCTTCCACAAAATATCCATGCCAGATCTAACGGACATTAGATTTACCACAAATGATATAGAAAATGCTATAAAGGAAATTGGTATCAATGCAGCAGCAGGCCCAGACCGATTCCCGGCCGCACTTCTCAAGAATTGTGCAGCAGAGCTTAGTGCTCCTTTACAGATTTTGCATAGAAACTCTCTCGACTCTAGAATTATACCACAACAATTAAACTGTGCTAAAATTACACCAGTCTACAAAGGGGATTCGAGGGGTGAAGCTAAAAATTATAGGTCTATTGCTTTAACCTCACATTGTCATCAAAATCCTCGAGAAGCTAATAGTTAAATATATGTCCATATACCTTGAAGAAAACAACATAATAAACAAGGACCAGCATGGGTTTCGGGCGGGCCACTCATGCCTCTCGCAACTGTTAGCTCACCATGAAAAAATTATAGAAGGGCTAGAAAATAAAAATACTATCAACGTGGTCTACTTTGGTTTTGCAAAAGCATTTGACAAGGTAGACCACAGCATACTCCTCCACAAGATACGAGACTCAGGAATCTCGGGAAAACTTGGGGTGTGGTTGCACTGTTTCCTCACTGACAGGAAACAAGCTGTAGCGGTTGGTGGTACAATGTCCAAGTCATCCATCGTGACTAGTGGGGTGCCACAAGGGTCAGCTCTAGGACCTATACTATTCTTGCTGCACATAGCAGACATGAATAAACATGTCATGCATTCTTCTGTCGCCTCATTTGCTGACGACACTTGTGTATTAAGGGAAGTGTCTTCTACAACAGATGCTGATTTACTTCAGGCAGATCTCACTACAATTTACTCATGGGCAGAACAAAACAACATGTCCTTTAACAATAACAAATTTGAACACATGAACTACAGTGCAGACCGAAATAAGAATATCCACACATACACAGCAGATGACAGATCTTGCATTGATACAAATGATCATGTAAAAGATATCGGTATTACACTCAGCCGAGATGGTACATTTGGAATGCATATAAACAATGTGGCAGAGAGCTCGTATCCAAGCTGGATGGATCCTACAAACCTTCCGAACACGTGACACGATCCCCATGCTGACGCTCTACAAGTCACTGGTCATTCCACTGTTGGAATATTGCTGTTGTTACGACCGGGGCTACGAATAAAACAAGGGCACTTAATGATTGGACTAATAATAGGGCACTATGCAACAATGGTACGCTAGATCCAAACCCTCGAACTTATATGCCGGCGAACAAAAACACCTATACCCTCCAGAGTTAATCTGCTATAACGGGGTATCCTTAACTGGGCATAAATGTACTCTACTTCAGGCTAACCCACACTGGTATAGCCTGATAACAAACAAGATGCAAGTTACGTTAAAATGCATAAAAAGGAATCTATGGAAAGATCAATTAAATCACTGCAAGATTTAATACAATAAAAAGATGCTTCAATACAGTTACTCTAAACAACAATAACTCTTCACTCCTATCTGAAAGAAAGTGAAGTATAGTCCTACAGCATAGACCTGGAAACTTTTGAAGAAAGTCTGATGCTCATAAGATGCTCGTATCTTAAACTATATAAAGGCAGGAGGCAGGACACCACACGTGTAAACTGAATACACTAAAAGATAGGACATATAATGTTAACTGACACGAGAATACTATAAATGTGCAACGGTAGTAATGCTCGACACTAAAATAAGTACTTCCTCATCAACGAAACAGTCTGCTATGTTAGTGCGGCTCAGCAACAACCTAGACTAATAAATGCTGTGAATAATAATGCATACATATCAAAGAGCTTATATTAAATACTAATAAGTGTCTACTCGATTAATAATGTCTAGCTGGGATACTCTAGGTAAGGAACTGGGGTTGAGCAAGACAGGCTCGTAGCCTAGCGATGTCCTTAAGACTGCATCCTTTAAGTTACGTTAATTGACTAGGGTGCTCTCTTGATAGATCCAGATCACAAGTATCTGGTTCTATCCTGGCGACCCTCAAAAGACAAGCAAAGAGGCAACAAAGTGTGGAACTGGAACAGGCCAAAGCCCTCAGTCAACTCAATGCTGCACTCGCAAAAGACGCAGCCGAAAAGACAACCCAGGCTACCACAGGACCGGTCGAAGTCGTGTAGGTATAAGCAAACCGTACACACATCGGAGACAACGACTCCAGTTACCTTATCCCAGTCTAGCATTAAATAATAGAGCAGAAACACTAAATCAATAATGGAGACACGCAGAGTTCTTAACCTATACTAACTATGAACCCTCAAACCTATTCTAAGTACATGTAAATATCTCAGAGGACGGCGCATGCAATACAATGGGTCGGCTATGGAAACCATATGCAGAACCCAAGGGGATAAGTAATTGAATAAAGGCGAGAAGTAATAGAAAAGAAGAAGTTGAGAGAGAGAAACAGTGATAAAGGGGATGATCGGGAGAGAGTATGCAAGGGGATGTTAGAAGCACGCGCACCAAGCCTGTCCTGAGGAGGACAGCTCCTGGGAACCCTCATTGAGGAGGTTAGTTACACAGGAGCCCGCAAGGGCGCGATGGTCGGCCAATCACGGGCCGAGACGTCACAAGGCAGCAGGCCCCTAGGATGCGCCAGGATCCATCAGCCAATCAAAGGCGAGGGAAAGCCTGTGCGCGAGCGGGAAAACTCCTCCAAGCGAGGCAGCACATACATACAGATGCACATATTACCACCACGCTGCCTATATCTCTCTCTCTCCTTAACTTTACACAATGCATCTTATACCCATTAATTGCTCTTTCCATTCACATATGCATAGCCTACGTGAGTTGCAGTTGGGATGTGTGTACATGCTTAGATTGATATGCAGGATTCGAAGTTGCATAATAAATCGTAGGCAGTGTCCACCAACCTTTAACTGTCTTCGTGGTGCGATGTATAAGGTGTTGATTTTCGGTGTGAGCATCCTGGGTTCGAGTCCACGGACTGCCACATGTGTTTGTAAATTTCATTAATCGATTTTAGGAGTATGGTTGGTTGTTGGAAGGAACATAATAATTGATATTGGTTCAGGAGTAATTTATCGAGAGGACTTCCCTAATGGTTAAGGCCCCATTAATTGCTCTTTCCATTCACATATTCATAGCCTACGTGAGTTGCAGTTGGGATGTGTGTACATGCTTAGATTGATATGCAGGATTCGAAGTTGCATAATAAATCGTAGGCAGTGTCCACCAACCTTTAACTGTCTTCGTGGTGCGATGTATAAGGTGTTGATTTTCGGTGTGAGCATCCTGCGTTCGAGTCCACGGACTGCCACATGTGTTTGTAAATTTCATTAATCGATTTTAGGAGTATGGTTGGTTGTTGGAAGGAACATATAATTGATATTGGTTCAGGAGTAATTTATCGAGAGGACTTCCCTAAGTGGTTAAGGCCCCATTAATTGCTCTTTCCATTCACATATGCATAGCCTACGTGAGTTGCAGTTGGGATGTGTGTACATGCTTAGATTGATATGCTGGATTCGAAGTTGCATAATAAATCGTAGGCAGTGTCCACCAACCTTTAACTGTCTTCGTGGTGCGATGTATAAGGTGTTGATTTTCGGTGTGAGCATCCTGGGTTCGAGTCCACGGACTGCCACATGTGTTTGTAAATTTCATTAATCGATTTAGGAGTATGGTTGGTTGTTGGAAGGAACATAATAATTGATATTGGTTCAGGAGTAATTTATCGAGAGGACTTCCCTAAGTGGTTAAGGCCCCATTCACATATGCATAGCCTACGTGAGTTGCAGTTGGGATGTGTGTACATGCTTAGATTGATATGCAAGATTCGAAGTTGCATAATAAATCGTAGGCAGTGTCCACCAACCTTTAACTGTCTTCGTGGTGCGATGTATAAGGTGTTGATTTTCGGTGTGAGCATCCTGGGTTCGAGTCCACGGACTGCCACATGTGTTTGTAAATTTCATTAATCGATTTTAGGAGTATGGTTGGTTGTTGGAAGGAACATAATAATTCTACTAATGATATAAAATACTTCCCGTTGTCACAGACGAAAATAAAGACCCCCACTGGGCTGTCTGTGACAATGCGAGTACTAGGAAAGAAAGAACAACATTCTCTGATAACTGTAGCCCATTTCGATGTCCCTGGCGAGTGCTAGTGGCTAATGAGAGGCGATTCTGCCAACGCTGGTAGACGTCACACTCTCAGCTATGGAGCCCATGGAAGGTGGGAGAGAAGCAATTACTCGAAGCAGTTCAACGCTCATTCACCAATAAAATCTCTGCTGTCCAACACCTAGACTACCGGGGAAGGTTGGAAACTTTCAAGTTTTTCTAATTAGAAAGACGCAGGGACAGATATGCCATCTTATTTGTCTACAAAATATTGATCGGGATCACAACCAACATCCTTAAATATAGGTTTTCACATCCATCAACGACTGGGCCGTCTCTGCCACATACCGGTACAGCAGGTACACCCCAGAGCAGCCACCAGAGTTAAGATGCTCAAAGAGAATGCCTTTGTTACACGAGGACCTCTTCTCTTTAACGCCCTACCCAGATATCTGCATGACTCAACTGAACCAAGTCTCAAGAAATTTAAAAATCAACTAGACAAATTTCTCTGGACACTACCTGATCTACCCAAACTGCCCCACTACCACCTCCGCGCCGCTAGCAACAACATCATGGACCAGCTGGCGCAGAGACGGGCAGATGGAATGTACTAGTGGTGGCGTATCAGCGTGACCACAGGCGGACAACACTGCCTGCATATATGTGTGTGTGTGTGTATGTGTGTGGGGGGGGGGGGTATATATGTGTATGTGTGTGCTCAAGCGATTTCTCTGTTGACCCCGTGATCCTCGAAGGTGTGGCCACGAACGAACCGCCCCCATGCACCTCTGTTCCCAGTCAGTCGACGCCCCTCCTCTCAACCAGCACCGCCTTCATCCATATACTTCCTCACTCCATCCTTCCACCTCTCTTTCGGTCTACGTCTCCCTCTCTTTCCTTCCACCTTGCTCTTGTACACCTTCTTAGTAATTTTCTTACTTCCCACACGTTAGCCGAACCATCTCAAGGTGTTCCTTTTCACACTTTCCAGCACATCTACCTCCACACCACACCTCCTTCTTACTTCCTCATTGGTCTGGCTATCCCTCCATGTAACTCCTCACACACTTCTCAAGTAACTCATTTTCACCCCTCTCACTCTTGGTCTGGGTCTCTTCTCAAACATCCATGCTTCGCTTCCGTAAGTCAGTGTTCGGATTACCATGCTGTCATGCAAGGACTTCTTCACTTCCATACTGACCACCCTATTTCTTGTTACTGCTTTCAGCATTCCTACAACCCTCTTCCCCTGTTGCACCCTCTCCCGCACTTCTTCATCCATAGTCCCATCTTTACTCAACACACTGCCCAGATACATAAATGAGCTGACATTCTACAGAGCCTGACCGTTCAACTTCACTTTACACTCTGTGGCTTCACAGAGTGAAGGAAAGAAATTAATAGAAGTAGTGTTTGTTTGAATTACAGAATAATGACGGTCGATTAACGCATCCAAGATTATTTACTTAAACTGCCAAAGCAATATTCAATAAGGTTGTGTAAGTTCAAATGTGGTAATCATATGCTGCCTATTGTCAGCGGTAGACACAACAACATAAATGTAAACGAGCTAATTTGTACGTTATGTAACAGTAATGAAGTCGGTGATGAATTCCATTTTTCGTTCAAATGTTCACATTTTAATGTTTACAGAAGGTAGTACCTTAAAAAATATTATTATAATAATCCTAATTCTATGAAAATGTCACAGTTATTCAGCAGTACACAACATGCAGTTATATTAAAACTTGCCAAATTTGTAGGAGAAATTATGAATTATTTCAAGACATAAAGTCTTGAACTTACAACAAGGCCACCAGTCAAGTTGAAATATTATTATGTACAAATAATGTTGTTGTTTTGTATTATGTGTTATTGTATTTTGTATTTGTATTGAAGTATGTACTCTTAATACCCCACTTGGGGTCGCTCGAGTTAATAAACCTTTCAAACCTTTCAAACCTTTCAAACCCCTTTTGAAGAACATAACCTTGCTCTTCCCTGCATTTACCTTCAGTTTCCGTTTTTCACACACTGTTCCAAACACATTCACCAGACCCTGCAACTCCCATTCATTATATGTATATATATATTTATGAGCAGAGCGTGTTCTTTGACTTGAATGTTGGGTTGAAACAGGGGTGTGTGATGTCTCTGTGGTTGTTTACTGTATATATGGATGGAGTCATTACACAAATACAAGGAAGAGCAGTGGATGTTGGTGTATCGCTGACAAGTGAGGGAAATGAGTGGAAGCTGCCTGTACTGCTGTTTGCTGATGATACAGTTCTGATGAGCAATAATGAATGGGAGTTGCAGGGTCTGGTTAATGTGTTTGGAACAGTGTGCGAAAAACGGAATCTGAAGGTAAATGCGGGGAAGAGCAAGGTTATGGTCTTCGAAAGGGGTGAAGCCACAGAGTGTGAGGTATATATATATATATATATATATATATATATATATATGTATATATATATACACACACACAGAGGAGAAAAAGAAAAGGACACACACACACACACACACAGAGCGAGAGACAGAGAGCAAGAGCTAGATCGAGGGAGAAGGTAGGAAAAACAGTCGAACCAAGGCTAATGACGCGGAAATGGCCTGAGAAGAGCAGGGGAAGCGACATAGAGAGCAAACAGAGGCACGTAAGGGGGAAGGTAGAAAAGGTGAGAGAGAGTGGCAATAAAATGGGAGATGAGGGAAAAGGAACAAAGGGGAAGAGGAGAGGGATAAATACACGAAGAGGGGAAGAGAGGGTGAGGTTAATTGCTACGTTGTCTTGTGAATCCCTGACTGAGGGTGTGAGAGAGCAAGTACCGAATTTGTGATAGCAAGAGTCAAATTTCACAAAATGAGTTGGAACACAAGAACGTAAATATACAATACATGTAGTGTAGCGGGGTGGGGTCTGGTCCAGATTTTGTTTTTTCTTTCTATATTCCATCTACTCCCTCTCGGGCATAGGCTGAGAGACTGTACATTCAATCGTTATTGAGGTGATTATGTAAACGTAATTTGGAGGTGGTATGAAGGTGTAATTATATAAATACGCGTGATTAAGAGGTAGTAGGGTTGTGAATATGTGTGGCTCTGTATGGATAATTAATTGATTGTAAGTGATTGTTTTGTTTATATCCACTCACATCAGAAAACAATACAGCTATTGATCAATTTCATTAACCCTTTCAGTACCTGTGAAGTAATTTTTTTATTTGATTTCAGCTACATTTAGAAGATTTTGTGAAGCTTAGGAAGGATATTTGGTAGCTATAAGAACTGATTGAGATAGTATGTTGCCTTTTAAGTGCTAGATATCCTTCCTAAGCTGAGTAGAATCGTTTAATAATTGATAGAATACACTAAAAACAATATTGGGTTAACTCCCCTTCCAAACTTACATAATTCATATTAGTTTTCACAACCCTCCAATTAATCTAAATATAAACATAACTAATGAAATCAATGAACGTAATGAATACCTGCCCTGGGAACTGTGTATCTTAACTACTCAGCTATTACAACGTGTTCATTGCCACATTTGAAGTTGATTACGAAGATTGAGCAATAATATGACACAGAGACATAATATTATCTCACTTGCCATGAGTTATCGAGAAATGAGCTGCAAAGGGTGTCAAATTTCCGTCCGTTTAATCAGAAATAAACAAGTTTAGTTATTTGGCAGTGACGGACATACCAACGATAGATGAACAGAATGACATAGGGAGATAAATGAGTTTTGAAATGCTTTGAATTACTAAAGATATAATTCGGCTTTCATAACCACACACCCATGTATGCATTTGTGAAGTGGAATGAATATACCAATCCATATATGAACAGACATACTTGCACAGAGAGATAGATATTTACTCGTGTATTGATTATATATGTTATAAATATAAATACTGGTGATATATTTTTGACAATATATATGCACACCCGCATACATCTATGTAGGCAGTGACGGATATAGCAATCGACAAAATAATAGACAATGTGCTATAGAGAGAGAGAGAGAGAGAGAGAGTTATAACAGTTGTATCGGTTAAGTATATCCAGGCTAGCAAATGTTTTGACTTGCAAGTATTAGATTCTATGTAGACAAACATATAGAAATCTCTCCCTCAATCAATATTTCCTTCATTTAATGACTTAACCCTTAATTAGCGGCTCACCACATAAGTCGAGTTAAATAAAGCTGGACTATGTGGCGGCGCTCGACATAACTCGAGTGGCAATTTCAGCACGTAATGTTGCTGAGAGAGAGAGACAAGTGGTGGCAGGAGAGTAGCGAGCGTATGACTGCTCCAGACCACCGCGGCGAACCTACTGACACGAATCTCACCTCCCTCCTACCTCTCTCACTCGCTATATAAGGAATTGTATGGGGAAAGTGCCTAATTACATGCTTTTTGCACTCGCGTTGCACGGTTATTGCAAGAAAACTAGCCATCATAAAAGGATCGTTATGGTGTCATTCGAAAGCTCTGTTTATGCCCTTTCAGGGATCGATACTTGTTTTACGTTCTGGATCTTATTTAGGCATGAAAATGATCACGTAAACAGCCCTATTTTGGCTAAAAACACCCCGCTGGGCGGTACATATAAATAAACCGCATAGGCCGCTCTTAAGGTGTTAAACTGCTTTAAACTTCGTGTGTCCAGGCATTTTAATCCAAACGTCCATTTGAATTCCACACAGTTACTCTTTCGGCATTGGGGGAGACACTCGTTACAGGCAACCTGCCTTTTGTCTCCTTTATACATATAGAAAAACAAATATATATATATATTTTTTTTTTTTTTTTTTTTTTTTTTTCTATGTGATTGAGGGAGGCAAAAGGCATAACTGCCTATAGCGAGTGCCTCCCCCATAGTTGAAAGAGTGACAGGGCCAAAATCAAGGGACGTTCGAGCCAAAATGCCTGGACACACGGAGTTTGAAGCAATTTAAGTCATAGTAAGAGGGAAAGACTGATTCTGGGAGAGAGTTCCAGAGCTCAGCTGTTGAGTAGAAGAAAGTTTGAGAGTAACGTTTCACTCTTGGGTTGGAGAGTTGCACAGAGTAGGGGTGGGATTGAGTTGCAAGACGGGTACCACGTGCCCTACGTAAAGGAGGTGGTATGCACTGGGATAGCTCTGAGGAACACTGATTATTATAGTAGCGATAGAATAGCGAGAGAGATGCAACATTGCGGCAGAGAGAGAGAGATTGCAGAGAGTTGGTGAGTGGACGGGAGTTAATGATACGAAAGGCCTTCCTTTCAACTTTGTCTAGGAGAGCAGTGTGAGAGGAACCTCCCCACACATGTGAACAATACTCAATACAAGGGCGCACTATGCCCCTGTACAGAGCAAGAAGCTGTGCAAGGGAAAAGAACCCCCTAAGGCGGTTGAGCACACCCAGCTTCTGGGAGGCTACCTTAGCAAGACTGGTAATATGGTCCTTCCAAATGAGAGCAGAAGAAAAAGAGACACCAAGAATATTGAGAGAAGATGAAGGGTTGATTTTTGTATTGTTGAAGAATAAGGGATAGTCCGCTGGGAGATCCTGACGGATAGATAGATGGAGAAATTGGGTTTTGGAAGCATTAAAGTTAACAAGGTTTTCTCTGCCCCAATTGGAAATAGTATTTAGATCAGAATTTAAGAGTTCTATGGCTTCATTACGTTTGTCGTTGAGGGATTGCTGGCTGGGGCGTTCTGAAAAACTAATGGAGTAGTGCAAGGTTGAGTCGTCTGCGTATGAATGGATGGGAATTAAGGTACAGTTAAGGAGATCATTTATAAAAATTAGAAAGAGAATAGGAGATAGGACAGAGCCCTGAGGAACACCGGAGTTTATAGAGTGAGGAAGTGAACAATGGCCGTCCACAACCGCGGCTATGGAACGGCCGGAAAGGAAATTAGGGACAAAGGCACAGATGGAGGGATAGAAACCGAAGGAGGGTAGTTTAGAAATTAAAGATTTATGCCAGACTCTATCGAAGGCTTTCGATATGTCTAGTGCAATAGAAAAAGTCTCACCGAAGTCCCGAAAGGAGGATGACCAAGAGTTAGTAAGATATGAAAGAAGATCACCAGTAGAGCGACCCTTAAGGAAGCCATACTGGCGATCTGAGAGCAGATTATGAGAAGAGAAATGCTTAAGAAATTTGGAAGCAAGAATAGTTTCAAAAACTTTAGAAAGACAAGAGATAAGAGCAATTGGACGATAGTTGGAGGGTTGAGAGCGGTCACCCTTCTTTGGGACAGGTTGAATGTGAGCAAACTTCCAGCATGAAGGGAAGACGTTAGAGGATAGACAGAGACGAAAGAGTTTGCCTAGGCAGGGAGTCAGCACGGAAGCACAGTTTTTGAGAACAACAGGAGGAACACCGTCCGGACCGTACGCCTTATTAGTGTTAAGCCCAGAGAGGGTAGAAAGTACATCTTTAGAAGAGATTAGGATATTAGGCATAAGTAAGAGAGAGGAGGGCGGAGAGGGAGGAATAGCACCGGAATCATCCAAGGTGGAGTTTCTAGCAAAAGTTTGAGCGAAGAGTTTAGCTTTGTCAGAGGAAGAAGTGATGGTTGTGCCATCAGAGTGGGAAAGGGGAGGGAAAGACAAGGAAGAGAAATTGTTGGAGAGGTTTTTGGCTAGATGCCAGAAAGCTTGGGAAGAGCTAGAGTTGGATAGTTCAGTGCATTTATTATTGATGAAAGAGTGTTTGGCAAGTCGAAGAACAGATTTGGCTTGATTCCGGGCAGAAACATATGAAGAATGAGAGTCTTGAGTTTTAAGGCGTCGGTATCGTTTGAATGCTTCCTCCTTATTGCGGACAGCAGTAGAACAGGCGTGAGTAAACCAAGATTTTTTAGCATTAGTCTGAGAGAAAGAGAATGGAATGTATGCTTCCATGCCCGATAGGATTACCTCGGTAATGCGTTCAGCACTCTCCGAGGGTCCTCGGCCATGGAAGCAGAAATCATTCCATGGGAAATCAAAGAAGTACTGCCGAAGAGCCTCCCAGTCGGCAGCGCCAAAGTGCCACAAGCGCCGTCGGCTAGGAGGATCGGGTGGCTGTACTGGAGAGATAGGACAGGTGACAGAGATAAGTTTATGGTCGGAGGAGCCCAAAGGAGAGAAAAGATCGACAGTATAAGAAGAAGGGTTAGAAGTTAGAAACAGGTCAAGAATGTTGGGCCGATCTCCGATGCGATCCGGGATATGGGTGGGTTGCTGAACTAACTGCTCTAGGTCATTTAGGATAGAAAAGACGTAGGCTTGTTCACCAGGTGGATCAGTAGTGTGAGAGGAGAGCCAATGGCGGTGGTGAACGTTGAAATCTCCTAAGATGGAGATTTCTGAGAAAGGAGAAATGGATAGAATGTGTTCCACTGTAGAGTTTAGATAGTCAAAGAATTTGGGAAAGTTGGTAGAGTTAGGGGAAAGATAGACAGCACAGAAATATTTAGTAAGAGAATGACAGGAAAGTTTGAGCCATAAAGTTGAGAATGCAGAGGAGTCGAAATCGGGAACACGAGAGCAAGTGAGTTTGTTGTGCACATATGCACAACATCCGCCTTTGGCTTTGAAACTAGGATAGAGAAAGTAGGAGGATACAGAGAAGGGGTTGCTGGATGTTGCTACAGACACCTGAGTTTCGGTGAGGAAGAGAAGATCAGGTTTGTAGGAGGAGAGATAGTGCTCAACAGAGTGAAAGTTAGAGGAAAGTCCGCGAATGTTGCAGAAATTAATAGAAAGAGTAACAGGCCGAGGTCCAGGTAATTGTGTGGGGTCGTCAGGGGATGGTCGGTATATATATATATATATATACAAAACTAGAAAACATATTTATGTAGACAGTGATGAATACATAAATCGATACATGGATAGATAGAGCACCAACAAATATTTAATGTGTTAGAATTGTTATCCATAGTTTCTAATAATAATAAAATACTGAAAAATATATAATTTACTTGACATTGACGGATATAGTAATAGATACATGGATAGATAGAGCGCCATAGATAGATAAATTAGCGATACATGGATAGATAGATCACAATAGAGATAGATAGAATAATATGGTCTGCAGGATAAATGGATGGATGACACGAAGCTATCGGTGGTGAGCGGGTCTGCTTACCCTCTTAATATTGTCCCATACTTATTTATTTATACTGATGTGCTCTCTTTTGTCCGCTCTGGGCTTAATTATTATAGGCTGTGTCTTTTTGCTTATATATATTGGGGTTTTCTTGTTTTGCTTTCTCTTTTTCCTTGTTTCATATATTATGAACTTAATTTTCTCGTACAGTTCAATTATTTGTCTTATTGTTCTATCTTCTGTCCAACTCTATCCATATTTTGCAGTATACAGTTTGAGTTTCTTATTCTTGACGCAACTCTTTCTCTCATACTTATCTAAATATCCTTCTGTGCTATATTGTTATCCTCCTCTGCTCTTTGTATATTATCTATATATGCTACTGTGCTATATTGTTATCCTCCCCTGCTCTTTGTATATTTATTGTCCCTCGTGTATGCTATTTTATTGGCTATATATTTTTGCATATGACTATTATGTTGTAACTCTTGCTTTGTATATGTTTTGCGTTTTTCAATTGTACTACTAACTTATTTATCTCACTAGAGACCAGAACAGCACTTTGTGTGGAGCACTCGGTCTTTAAGTTTATGTATGTATGTACTAGACTATCAGTTCCCACTTCTGTTCATATACTCGTATATAATCGGTGTCACTTTATTGTATTATTTACATTACTGCCATACTTCCCTAGGTCTGTATCTATACTCTGTTTCATTTCATCTGGCAGTAAATTGAATCCCATAGCAGCTAATTTTTCGAAACTTGATGGACAATTATTGAACTATGTTTTTGCATCATATTGAGACCAAGTTTCTATGATTAACACCATATTTCACTACACAATTTTCAAAATAACTGAGAAATCTTGATGGAAACTTTGCAATTTATCGTCAGTTGACAAAAAACAGAGTATAGATTATTGTTTTTCGAGACAACTACTCATAATCCCTTCTTAACTTCTCTTGGTCTGCATAAGTAAAAGCTGTTATTTAATATGGTAATCGACCAACACATCATTGAATCAGTACCTACCTATATAGCTTATTAATTATTTCTCATTCAGTTGGTAAGTAAGCCAACCTACCTATCTAACTCTTTCCTACCACAAAGTTAATTCAACTTGACCTACCCAGCAATCCACCAAAACGTCATTTAACCTACCTACCTACCTACGGCTATACTTACATCCACCTGTGCCTACCGACTTACATACTTACCTGTCTACCTACCTACAAGGGCCATCTGTACTGAAGCCTGGAGTAGCGATCGTTAGACTATACCTACCGCTATCCGTACGTCCACCTGTGCCTACCTACCTCAAAAAATAACCCTAAAGCTTTTTACCAACTATATAAATCTAAAGTTAGAGGTGTAATAGGCCCCCTAAAAACTTCAATAGGAGAATTACAGAAAATGATTTAGAAATGTGCAGTACATTAAATAGTCAGTTTCTTTCCGTTTTCACTAATGAAAATTTGGCACAGATTCCAGAAGTCAATATGGTTGTTGTTGTTGTTGTTGTTCCCTAAGCTGCCTGGCCGAACAGCCCCGAGTCCCTGAGGAAGGCCATGGCCACGATTGGGCTTTCCCACAGAGCTCTCATTGAGTGTAGATTGTGTTGTTGGCGTAAGTGGTTGTGTGAAATGCAGTCTTCAATGATGTGTTTAATGGTATGGGGTGCTGTGTTACATCTCGGGCAGGCGTCGACAATGGAGTCATCCAGTCTCTTCTGATAGCTCAGGAGAGCTGGATGGTGTCCGCATCTCAGCCTGGACAGGTGGACTCTGTCCTCGCGAGGAAGGGAGGATTCGGAAGGATGGATTTCGGGAGGTCGTGCATGCAGCTGCGTGTTGTCTGTGAGTGAGTGGATGGATCGGTGAAAGATATGAGTATGGATGTGCTTCTGGAAGTTGGTTCGGGGTGGGCAGGGAGGGAGAGAGGACAATAATTGTGTGTGATACCGTGTGCTGGGTGTTGTTTCGATATTTCTTGGTGTCTGTGGGTGTGTTGCCATGTAGTTTAGTGGGTGGTCTTGGTTCGTGGAGGCTGCTGCCAGGAATTGAGTGCCTCTCATGTCCAGATGGTCTTTGACTTTGAGGATTTTGGTTTCTTGATGTAGGTGATCTGTGGGTGCAGTAGCTGTGCAGCCTGTAATGATCTTCAGGGCTTTGTTTTGAATAGTCTGTAAGGTCTTATGATGTGTTTCAGCTAGGTTAGAAGCCCAGGCTGGGCTTGCGTATTCCATCACTGGTCTTATGTATTGTTTATATACTGTGGTGGTAGTTTCTTTGTTGTGTCCAAATTTTGTGTGAGCAAGTAACCTGAGGGCGTTAAGTCTGGGTGTCAATTTATTTTTAATGTTTGTGGTGTGCTGTTTGAATGTCATATGAGTATCATATGTTACTCCTAGGATTTTGGGTGTGTGTGTATGTGTTAGGGGTGTGTTGTTTATGGTGAGTTGAGGGATGTATTCGTGTTCTCCTGTCCAGCTTGTGACCAGGGTTGCGGTGAATTTGGCTGGGGCTAGATTAAGTCTGTTTGTAGTGCACCAGCCATGTAGTGTGTTGAGATAGGGTTGAAGGATATCTGTTGCTCTTTTTGGGTCATGGTGTGTGCATGTGAGTGTTATGTCATCTGCATAGGAGGCTAAGTTTATTTGGGGCGTATTGGGTGTAGTTATATCGTGCATGTACAGATTGAAGAGTGCGGGCAATAGGACGGATCCTTGTGGGACTCCGTTTGGAAATTTTCTGATTATAGATGACTGACCGGCAAAAGATACGTGTGCACATCTGCCTACTAGGAAGTTGGCCAGCCACCTTTTTGTGTTGTTGTGCATGTTTGTGTTGTAGATTTTGTTTGTTAGGTTGTGGCGGGGGATGGCATCGAAGGCTTTACTAATGTCGAGTGTGGCTAATAGTGATCTGTGTGGTGGTCTAGCTGAGTTGATGCCGTCAAAAGCTCTTTGTGTAAGGTCTGTGAGAAGAGTGTTTGTGGAGTGCAGTGGCCTAAAGCCATGTTGTGTTGGAACTAGGGGTGGGTCAGGTGTAATTAGTTGTAATACTAGGCGTTCCATGACTTTGGAGGGGGAGCAAAGGAGTGTGATGGGGCGGTGCGAGGAGGGTAGCGTGGGGTCTTTGTTGGGTTTGGGGAATGTGATGATGATACCATGCTTCCAAATGTCTGGTATTGTGCTGTGTGAATAGCTGTAGTTTGATATGTTAGTGAGTGCTTGTATGCCTTGTGGTCCCAGGTGTCTGAGGTATATGTTGCTTATGTTGTCTAGGCCACAAGCGGGTGAGTGTTTGAGATTGTTGATGATATGCTTTGTCTGGTGATTGGTGAAGGGTGTATAGTCAGGGTCTGTGGGGAATTGTCTCTTACGTCGGATGACACGTCGGTCGTCTTTGTGAGGTTTTAGGTGGCTGACATGTGAGAAGTGATTGATGAGAGTGTTTGCTTGTTGTTTACATGAAGGAGTAGAGTCTGTTGTTGTGATTGCAGCATGTGATTGTGTTGTGTTGCTGATGGAAAGTGTGATGCTGTTTAGTGTTTTGTAGAGTTTTTTGGGGTTTGTTTTGTGATCAAGTGTTTGTAGGAAGTTATTCCAATTTAGTTTTTGTTGTTCTTGTATTTTGTTGTTAGTTTGGGTGTTGAGTGCTTGAATTTGTTGTGTGATGTCTTGTGTGTGGGGTGCCGGGGAGTGTTTCAGTATGTCGCGTTGTCTGATGAGGTTTTGAATTTCTGGTGTGAAGTTGGGGTTGTGTCTTTTTCTGTTACCTCTTGGAATGTGTTTCTTGTCAGCGTTTTGGATAGTTTTATTGAGTATGTGTACAGCATTGTTGATGTTAGTGATGGGTGTACTGTTTAGAGTTGTGAAGTGTTGTTCTGTCTCATTTGTGAATGCTTCCCAGTTAGCTCTTTTATAATTGGTGTATGTGTGTTTGTGGCTAGCTGGGGTGAGTCTGGTTTTGGTGGTGATAATGATCGTGAGGTGGTCAGGGTCTAAGGTTCTGACCACCCTCCAGGATGTTGTGGGGGCGAGTTCTGGGGAGCAAAAGGTGATGTCTGGAGATGATGGGTTATAGAGGGCTTGGTGAGGAATATGGGTATGTTGATGGATGTCGTTAAAGATGATGAGGTTATCGGTTTGGTTTTGTAGTACCAGCCCTCTGTCTGTGTCGGGGTTGTCGACAAACCAGGCCGACGTCTTGGCGTTGAAGTCACCACCCAGGATGATGTGTGGGGTGTGTGGGGTGTTTGTGATGTGTTGTAAGTGTGGTCTGTATTCATTTGGTACTGTAGGGGATGTTTGGGGAGGGATGTATGTGTTTATGATGGTTATGTTGGAGTTGTTTTCCAGTGCGTATTTTAATTGAATGTATTTCTGTTGTGTTATCATTTGGGGGGAGGAGGGATTTGGTTTGTACACTGGTTACTATGTATGATATTTCTTTGTGTACCAGGGTGATGAGTCCACCACCCCCGCCGACAGCCCGGTCTTGTCTGATGGTGGTGAAATTATGAAATGTGGGTGTTTTTTGTGTTGTGCGGAGTTTTGTTTCTTGTAAGATGGCAATGTGTATGTTGTGTTGTTTGATGAAGTGTAAGAGTTCGTGTTTCTTTGTGTTGATGCCATCTATGTTCAATTGAAGAATGTTTATGTTATGTGCACGATGTATGTTGGGTGCTGCTGCACGAGGATGGGGTGGGGGTGAGGGGGGGTGGGGGTGGGGGTGAGGGAGGGGCTGGGGGTTGGGATGGGTGAGGTGGGGGTGGGGATTGGAAAGCAGGAGATTGGGGTTGGAATGGATTAGGATGGGGTGTGGTGTGTTGAGTTGAGGATGTGGATGGTATGGGAATGTTAGGTGAGTTAGGGAGGAGAGGTGGACGGGTTTTAGGGGGGGGGGGAGTGGATGATATGGGAAGGCTAGGTGGGTTGGGGAGGAGAGGTGGACGGGTTTTAGGCGAGGGATTTGACTGGGAGAGGGAGGGGCATGAGGAACAGGTCCAGGTGTTCGTGTAGTGTTTCTTAGAGGCAAGTGTTGTACAGGTGAAGTGGGTCCAGTTCCTGCATGAATTGCAGAGAACTGAACCCTTAGTGTGGTGACTCGAAGTGATGGGTTTTGAGCAAGTTGGACATATGTATGTGTACGTGGGTCCTGGGTTGCTCTCAATGTCTCCGGCTTTTTTTTTTTTTTTTTTTTTTTTTTTTTTTCTATGTGATTGAGGGAGGCAAAAGGCATAACTGCCTATAGCGAGTGCCTCCCCCATAGTTGAAAGAGTGACAGGGCCAAAATCAAGGGACGTTCGAGTCAAAATGCCTGGACACACGGAGTTTGAAGCAATTTAAGTCATAGGAAGAGGGAAAGACTGATTCTGGGAGAGAGTTCCAGAGCTCAGATGTTGAGTAGAAGAAAGTTTGAGAGTAACGTTTCACTCTTGGGTTGGAGAGTTGCACAGAGTAGGGGTGGGATTGAGTTGCAAGACGGGTACCACGTGTCCTACGTAAAGGAGGTGGTATGCACTGGGATAGCTCTGAGGAACACTGATTATTATAGTAGCGATAGAATAGCGAGAGAGATGCAACATTGCGGCGGAGAGAGAGATTGCAGAGAGTTGGTGAGTGGACGGGAGTTAATGATACGAAAGGCCTTCCTTTCAACTTTGTCTAGGAGAGCGGTGTGAGAGGAACCTCCCCACACATGTGAACAATACTCAATACAAGGGCGCACTATGCCCCTGTACAGAGCAAGAAGCTGTGCAGGGGAAAAGAACCCCTAAGGCGGTTGAGCACACCCAGCTTCTGGGAGGCTGCCTTAGCAAGACTGGTAATATGGTCCTTCCAAATGAGAGCAGAAGAAAAAGACACCAAGAATATTGAGAGAAGATGAAGGGTTGATTTTTGTATTGTTGAAGAATAAGGGATAGTCCGCTGGGAGATCCTGACGGGTAGATAGATGGAGAAATTGGGTTTTGGAAGCATTAAAGTTAACAAGGTTTTCTCTGCCCCAATTGGAAATAGTATTTAGATCAGAATTTAAGAGTTCTATGGCTTCATTACGTTTGTCGTTGAGGGATTGCTGGCTGGGGCGTTCTGAAAAACTAATGGAGTAGTGTAAGGTTGAGTCGTCTGCGTATGAATGGATGGGAATTAAGGTACAGTTAAGGAGATCATTTATAAAATTAGAAAGAGAATAGGAGATAGGACAGAGCCCTGAGGAACACCGGAGTTATAGGGTGAGGAAGTGATCAATGGCCGTCCACAACCGCAGCTATGGAACGGCCGGAAAGGAAATTAGAGACAAAGGACCAGATGGAGGGATAGAAACCGAAGGAGGGTAGTTTAGAAATTAAAGATTTATGCCAGACTCTATCGAAGGCTTTCGATATGTCTAGTGCAATAGAAAAAGTCTCACCGAAGTCCCGAAAGGAGGATGACCAAGAGTTAGTAAGATATGAAAGAAGATCACCAGTAGAGCGACCCTTAAGGAAACCATACTGGCGATCTGAGAGCAGATTATGAGAAGAGAAATGCTTAAGAAATTTGGAAGCAAGAATAGTTTCAAAAACTTTAGAAAGACAAGAGATAAGAGCAATTGGACGATAGTTGGAGGGTTGAGAGCGGTCACCCTTCTTTGGGACAGGTTGAATGTGAGCAAACTTCCAGCATGAAGGGAAGACGTTAGAGGATAGACAGAGACGAAAGAGTTTGCCTAGGCAGGGAGTCAGCACGGAAGCACAGTTTTTGAGAACAACAGGAGGAACACCGTCCGGACCGTACGCCTTATTAGTGTTAAGCCCAGAGAGGGTAGAAAGTACATCTTTAGAAGAGATTAGGATATTAGGCATAAGTAAGAGAGAGGAGGGCGGAGAGGGAGGAATAGCACCGGAATCATCCAAGGTGGAGTTTCTAGCAAAAGTTTGAGCGAAGAGTTTAGCTTTGTCAGAGGAAGAAGTGATGGTTGTGCCATCAGAGTGGGAAAGGGGAGGGAAAGACGAGGAAGAGAAATTGTTGGAGAGGTTTTTGGCTAGATGCCAGAAAGCTTGGGAAGAGCTAGAGTTGGCTAGAAGAAGTCTTCGAGAAATGACAGCCGGAGAGTCATTTCTCGGTGTAGGAAAAACTGTGTGATGTGTGTGTGTGGTGTGAGAGGTGTGGAAATTCCCGGCGCGACCGAAGCCGCTCCAAGGACCCGTGCCCCCAGGGAGGGGGCAGGGGATGGTTGTGACGGTTTGGCTCCCGAAACTGCTCCCCGCGGCCGGCATCCGGTTGTCCTCCACTGGTCGTTGATCTTGTCTCCGGCCGTGGAGGGTCGGCAGCCATCCGCGGTTGGCAGCTCCGGGAGGTGGTCCTACGGCGTAGACGCCGCCACATCAGGACCAGTCAATATGGTATATAGTGATAGTATAGAAAATATGTTAAGTACAGTTAGTATAAGTAGAAATGATGTGCTTAAGGAAATTGACAGACTGAAATCTCAAAAATCGCCTGGTCCTGACAAGGTATATGCTAGAGTATTAAAAGAATGCAGAGATGAGTTAAGTTACCCATTAGCATTTTTATTTAACAAGTCATTAGAAACAGGTTTAGTTCCAGAAGCTTGGAAGCTTGCAAATGTAGTTCCGATCTTCAAAAAAGGTGATAAATCGATTGCATCCAATTACTGTCCCATTAGTCTCACATCAATCATAGGAAAGTTGCTAGAGTCTATTATTGCTAGGAAAATTAGAAGCCACTTAGTAAAATTTAACTTAATAAATTCTTCTCAGCATGGATTCACTCAGGGACGTTTTTGCCTTACTAATTTGCTTAGCTTTTTCTCAGAGGTATATGAAGCAGTAGATAGTGACAAGTCATATGATATTATATATTTACATTTCAGTAAAGCTTTCGACAGAGTCCCTCATGAGAGATTGATGAGAAAGGTTGAGGCACATGGAATAGGAGGGTCGTTGTTGGGATGGATTAGGTCATGGCTAATTGGTAGGAAACAGAGAGTCAACATAAATGGTACCAAGTCAGAGTGAGGAGCAGTCAAAAGTGGTGTCCCCCAGGGATCGGTATTAGGTCCCCTGTTGTTTCTTATATACATAAATGACCTAGATTTAGGTATAACTAGTAGGATAAGTAAATTCGCAGACGATACTAAAATGGGGAGATCAATTGATTCAGATAGCGATATAGAGTGCCTCCAAAGGGATCTAGATACCTTACATGAATGGTCAGTAAATTGGCAGATGAAGTTTAACATTGACAAATGCAAGGTAGATAGGGAAGATGCAAATAAATGTTAAATATAAACTAGCTAATTTAGAATTAGAAAATTCACACTGCGAGAAAGATCTAGGTGTGTTTGTTAGCAATGATTTGAAGCCTAGAAAACAGTGTATAAGCGTTCGTAATAAGGCAAACAGGATTCTCGGGTTCATCTCTAGGAGTGTGAGTAACAGAACTGCTGATGTTATCTTAAAACTTTACTTGTCATTAGTGAGACCCCATATGGATTATGGTGTCCAATTTTGGTGTCCTTATTACAGAATGGACATAGATTCATTGGAGAGAGCTCAGCGTAGAATGACAAAAATGATCCATAATATTAGAAATCTTCGTTATGAAGAAAGGTTGAAGAAATTAGGTTTACATTCGTTAGAGAGACGCAGAGTTAGAGGGGATATGATAGAGGTGTTCAAGTGGGTTAGTGGGATTAACAAAGGGGACATGACAAATGTACTAAAGCTCAGTGATAGCGAAAGAACTCGTACCAATGGTTTCAAATTTGATAAATTTCGTTTCAGAAAAGATATAGGCAAATATTGGTTTGGTAACAGAGTTGTAGATGGGTGGAATAGACTACCAAGTGCTATAGTGGGATTAATAACGGTAGGGAGCTTTAAGATAAAATTGGATAAGCATATGGAGAGAAGGGTTGGGTGTGAAGGGGGATCAGCCGGGTTGGGCCAGTCAGCCCTCTGCAGACCCCGTAATCCTGCGTTAATCTCTAACCGTTTTGGTAAGATGAACCTCAGGGTATTAAAGTGTTGAGCCTATAATTGGGCTTTGTAATTGAGGTTGTGTGGGACAGGGATCTGCCTTGCTTAGGCCAATCGGCTTTCTGCAGACTCCCATTTTCTGATGTTCTTATGTTCTACCCAGATACTTACCTGTCTATCTACCTACAAGGGCCATCTGTACTGAAGCCTGGAGTAGCGATCGTTAGACTATACCTACCTACCTGCCTACCGTTATCAGTACGTCCACCTGTGCCTACCTACCCAGATACTTACCTGTATATCTACCTACAAGGGCCATCTGTACTGAAGCCTGGAGTAGCGACCGTACGAGTAAAATATTCAACGAGACCATTTGCCCAATCTGTTCTCCTGCCCATTGCTGATATATTTCTACCTTTTTCATTCATGTTTTGATTTTCGTACGATATCCTGTTTACGCATTCGACTTTATCCACTTTCACCATTATGCTTCGTTTGTTTGTTGTTTTACCTTGGTCAAGCTTTATTCACAAACTCACATTCGTTACGATGATTTATCTGCCATCTACGATGGTTTTCTTTCCTAACCCCACTTCATTTATTTCGTTTACAATCATACGTGTGTATTTTTCTTTTCTTTTTGTTTATCATCCTGTCGCCTTTATTGTTCCACCCACTATTAACTTGTCAGTTTTGTTTTATTCTCCCTCTTCATACGTAATTTTATTTATCTATTTTATTTTATTATTTATGTGCTTTTCTGTTTTATTCTTCAGTGCTCATTTATTCTCCCCTCCCCACCCAGACACACTTCTTCTTAGCTCTTCATTAATTCCGTGTTTTCAATACGTCTTCATTTTCTTTCATTTCATCTCTTTTCCTTATTCCTTATTTGTTAATACTATCTCTCTCTCTCTCTGTCTCTCTCTCTCTCATATACAGTACACACCATCAATAAATCAAAAATTCCTGTACCCTTTCGATCCCCCCCTACTGAATAGTGTGGACTACAATTATTTATCGTGGGCACTTCTCAATGTCTGAAACACCATACAATTACACACGCTACAGTTTTTTATTATTATTCTGTTTTGTTATGTTTTGCTACAGCTGTTAATATTTTTTACATATCGTCTATACATAGCAATCTCGCCATATATAATATATATATATATTAAATTTATATATAATTTAAGTAGATCCCGAAATTACACGTGAGTTACTTGCATAAATATTTCTGCCATATATATTTGGATGTATTTATTAATATAGCTGCATAATGTTATGATTTGTAATTTGTTGATCTTGTATTTGGTTCTATTTGACAGTTAAATGTATTGCTATTGGTGCTCAACCTCGTACCTATGTTCTGTATTTGGATTGAAATCAGTATTATATATTGTCATAAAGTCTAGCCTAATATTTGTTATTATAGACTATTCAGTGGGCAGTTGGGTTTGAGTACATGATTAGATTGATATCCAGTATTCGATAAATGGATATAAAATCGGAGTCATGTACTTAACCTTTAACTGTCTTGATGGTGTAATGCTTAGAGTATTTAAGATCTGTATGCGGTAACCCAGGTTCGAATCCCGGTAGGACCACATGCTTTCATTAATTTCATTAGGAGGTGTTTGGTGTTGGGAGTGAGATTAATAAATTAGATAATGCATATCATATATGATTTGTTTATGTTCTCTATGTAATTAATTTTGTTTTGTGTTTGTTTTAATCGTCAATTATAATAGTCTTTTGTTTGTTTGTTTTTTGCTTGATATATTTGTATACACTATATAACGTGAACCTGACATTTTGCTACGTACTGCACTTCTACGCTTTGTGCCTATAACTAATGTTGCACAGCTTCAAACGCTGACCTTTACTATATGTACCTTTACACTGCGTTGCATCAGGTTATAATATTGTAAAATGTCAACATGTTATAAATTATGTTTTAATCTTTGTAATTCTTTTGATTCATGATATATTCTATATTCATTTTAGCTTATTCCACTTATTTCATTTTTTGAGTAAGATAATATACATATTCTCAAATATATTATGCCAACTCTCTGAAAATAATTATGATATTGTAATTTTGTTAAGAAGAATTATTATATATTCTCCACAAAAAAGAAACATAAACTAGAGTACACACATTTGAAGAGATCAATAAATAGTTGTACTAGATTTAAAGTATTGTTGGAAATCACGTTCACATATTTCCTTTGGGGAGTTGCAAAATTGGTGTAGAAAAGGTTTTTCTATTATTGAACCCCTTCAGCACGAAGGCGTCATTCTCATCATATATTGGTTGCCGTTAGACAATTTTCTTGAGGTAATAATCTACCTCTAGGTCTCAAGGGGTAAATGCGATCTCAATGAAACCCTGTGAGTAATATAGGTCCTTCTTAAACTGCAGAACATCGTCTAGTTTTAGCTAGAAGCAAAGGTAAAAAGACAACATCGGGCTGAAGGGGTTAATGAAATGTTTGTACAAATATTTCCCAAACATAACTATAAACATTAAAATATATACAGTTCAATAAACATATGTATTCAATTAATTCTACTACTGATATTTACTCTCTCACTTTGCTTAATATGAGTTGCGAAATAGAATATCAAAAATTCCTCACCAAAAGATGAATAGTACATAAATAATCAGATCAATAAATAGTTCTACTAAATGTATTGTAAAGCTGAAAAAACGTCGCTTGAATTTTACATTATGACTGCCTTTTCCCTTTGCCTATTGATATATATATATATATATATATATATATATATATAAGAATCGCATTATTTTTTAATTGAACTGAATTCAACGTTTTTATTTAGCCAGTAGAACATATTATAAATGATAATCATAATACAAAATTATCATTACATTGGTTGAGTCTTGTGAAAGATATTTCCCTTAAAGACACCAGCTAGTACTTAAACTCTAAAGCTTATATAGTAATATTATGGTAATACAAAATAAATAATTGTACAACTGCACGCAATACAAGACAAATATCCAGGTCTTCTCAGAGAACAGAAATACATACACACGCACATATCAAAATATAGTTTTAGCTACAAAATATATTGTACAGTAAAGCTGAACACTACGCTGACATATTGCCTTAGGGAGTTGTGAAATGGGTGCAGACAATGTGGTTTGTGGGCGAATTGGGGCCAATGTTGAAACCTTGCCATGAATGTTGAAGGAGGCGACTGTTGCAATGGTCCAGGTGTATATTCAATATGACTGCCTCTTTTATTACCTGGGTGGGTGTGTATGTATTGTATGTGGGTGTGTGCATTCTATGTGTGTAATTTTTTATTTTTTGTTCTATGTGAGTGAGGGAGGCAAAAGGCAGAGCTGCCTATAGCGAGTGCCTCCCCCATAGTTGAAAGAGTGACAGGGCCAAAATCAAGGGACATTCGAGCCAAAATGCCTGGACACACGGAGTTTGAAGCAATTTAAGTCATAGGAAGAGGGAAAAACTTATTCTGGGAGAGAGTTCCAGAGCTCAGCTGTCGAATAGAAGAAAGTCTGAGAGCAACGTTTCACTCTTGGGTTGGAGAGTTGCACAGAGTAGGGGTGGGATTGAGTTGCAAAATGGGTACCACGTGCCCTACGTAAAGGAGGTGGTATACACTGGGAAAGCTTTGAGGAACACTGATTATTATAGTAGCGATAGCATAGCGAGAGAGATGCAACATTGCGGCGAAGAGAGAGAGATTGCAGAGAGTTGGTGAGTGGATGGGAGTTAATGATACGAAAGGCCTTCCTTTCAATTTTGTCTAGGAGAGCGGTGTGAGAGGAACCTCCCCACGCATGTGAACAATACTCAATACAAGGACGCACTATGCCCCTGTACAGAGCAAGAAGCTGTGCAGGGGTAAAGAACCCCCTAAGGCGGTTGAGCACACCCAGCCTTAGCAAGACTGGTAATATGGTCCTTCCAACTGAGAGCAGAAGAAAAAGAGACACCAAGAATATTGAGAGAAGATGAAGGATTGATTTTTGTATTGTTGAAGAATAAGGGATAGTCCGCAAGGAGTTCCTGACGGGTAGATAGATGGAGAAATTGGGTTTTGGAAGCATTAAAGGTAACTAGGATTTCTCTGCCTCAATTGGAAATAGTAGTTAGATCAGAATTTAACTATTCTATGGCTTCATTCCGTTTGTCGTCGAGGAATTGCTGGTTTGGGCATTCTAAAAAACTAATGGAGTAGTGTAAAGTTGAGTCGTCTGTGTATGAATGGATGGGAATTGAAGTACAGTTGAGTGATCATTTATAAAAATTAGAAAGAGAATAGGAGATAGAACAGAGCCCTGAGGAACACCGGAGTTTATAGGGTGAGGAAGTGTCGAGCGATGGCCGTCCACAACCGCAGCTATGGAACGGCCGGAGAGGAAATTAGAGACAAAGGCACAGATGGAGGGATAGAAACCGAAGGAGGGTAGTTTAGAAATTAGAGATTTGTGCCAGACTCTATCGAAGGCTTTCAATATGTCTAGTGCAATAGAAAAAGTCTCACCGGTATGTGTGTGTGCTTTCTCTGTGTGTATGTACGGTATGTGTGTTTGCTTTCTCTGTGTGAATGTAAGGTATGTGTGTGTGCTTTCTCTGTGTGTATGTACGGTATGTGTGTGTGCTTTCTCTGTGTGTATGTACGGTATGTGTATGTGCTTTATCTGTTTGTATATACGGTATGTGTGTGTGCATTCTCTGTGTGTATGTACGGTATGTGTGTGTGTTGTCTCTGTGTGTATGTACGGTATGTGTGTGTGTTTTCTCTGTGTGTATGTACGGTATGTGTGTGTGCTTTATCTGTGTGTATGTACGGTATGTGTGTGTGTTGTCTCTGTGTGTATGTACGGTATGTGTGTGTGCTGTCTCTGTCTGCGAGTGTGTTTTTATGTTTTACTTTAGTTTTTCTATTTTGTTTCCCAGAACATGTATGTCCTTAAGAATGTGTAAACTTATTGTTATTATTACTATCATAAAATGTACATACAAGATGTACCTGGACACTAATTACATCTTAGGTTCGCACAGTGTAATACTATGGAATAATAGGATTAGAAGCTAATTGGTTGTAAAGTGGAATCTAGAACCATAGTGAAACGGAATATTGAGAATCATTTAAGGGGAGATGGTTCGTTTTTCTGGTCCACCTTCTCCCTCATGTTTTGCTCCATTAGTTTCAGATTTTAAGACGTTTGGCCCATTAGTTTGGCGATCATAAGACCTTTTCACCCCATTTATTTGTCAATATTAAGACCTTTCGTACAATGTAGGTGTCGATTTTTGTTTCCTGGCGAGCGAAAGCGAGCCAGTATTATAGTGGTAGTCGGCCTTCGGCCGGGACATTTCGCTATCGAAAAATGTACACATTTATCCTGAATGGGGATCTTGAGGTGTCTTTTTAAGTTTGATAGAGGTCTAGGGAGGCACTAAAATAATAATAGAAAGATGAAAAAAGTAAGCAAATGAATGCGACCATCTATTTAAGCGAAAGAAGTGGTTTTGAAGTTGTATTTTCTGTTTGTGTGCATATATTAGTGGCATTATATGATTTAGTGTGGGGCTACTGTATTACAAGCACTGTATGTTATGTTTTATTTGGCTTTTTTATTTGCATACCGTATGTGTTTGTGCATGACTGAGTATATCAATATGCTTGTAAACAGACGGACATAATATTATTTACTGTGGAGTAATAATAACGGTATTAGACTAATCACAAACGGTGAGAATATATTTGAATTTATCTATATGTATTTTGCATTCAGTACAGTCAAATTTACAGCTTACTGTACCCTGTTCCAAATAAGTAGGCCAAAACTCTTGAACATTAAGCTCTGTAACTCACTAACAACTAAAGTAATCGAGCAAATATTACAACCATTTGGAAAGGTTCAGCCAAGAATGAGTGTGGAAATTTACAGCCCATTTGCTCTAGCCCTTTTTTGAGTTATAAAGCTTAGGTTTAACAATTCCTGACTGATTTATTTGGAACAGGGTATAGTTAATCAGTATTCCTGCTTTCAACAATTTGCATGCACATGCAATGCAATGCACATGCATGCACATGCACAAGGGGAGGTGTGGTGGAGTGGTCTTGCCACTGACCTGGTAATCCAAAGGTCCCGGGTTCAAATCCCGATGTATCAATGGGAAGATATTATTGGGATGGAATTTGTGCTGTACCTAGTATCAGTGCATTACCACAAAGCCCACCGAAACGTCAATAAAATACCCTCATTGTTCCCTGATTAAATAGCACTGTATGAATATTCCCATATTCAAAATATGCTATAGGGGTGCAATGCCTGGTGAGTTATCTGCTCAACAGGTGGCGTTGTGTGTGTGTAAGTGTGAGAGTCCGAGTGTAGGGATGAGACAGTGAAGCACGGGAACGAGGTGGCTTCAGAGATGGGGTCGTTTCGGGCCATGAGTGAGCACCGTGCCTCATGTGAAGGCAAGATGGCAGGTGCTCATTGTACTCTACGTGCTTCACATGTCTCACTCCCTAGACTGGAACAAGACCTCACGGGCTTCACTGTTCATTGTAAAGCGGTGAATGTTAAGGCTCTCAGCCTATGCCCGAGAGGAAGTAAGTTGGAATATAGAAAAAAAAAAAAACAAAAAAAAAACATAATTGCTCACCAAGATGATATGGCATACGATCACTTATACAAAACATTATCACGCCCTATTCTGCACACACACACACACACACATACAGTACACACACACACACACACACACACACACACACACACACACACACACACACACACACACACACACACAAATCAATCCCCGTCAACAAGCCTGACTATCACCATGTTATTAACCCCTTCAGCACCTTGACGTAATTGTCATTATAATCTGGTTACCACTATATATTTGTCTTTAGTTTATATATAATATACTTCTAGGTCTCAAAGGTGTAAATACGATCTCAATAAACCTTCTGAATAACATAGGTCTTTCTTAAACTACATACATCATCAAATTTCAGCCAGAATCAAAGGTAAAAAGGCTTCATGGTGCTGAAGGGGTTAACGGCTAACACTACTACTACTACCATTGCACTACCACCATATCAATAACTACCACCACCACTATCACCATATCAACTAACTACCACCACCCCTACCACCATATCAACTAACTACCACCATTATGTTTACGACTACCACCACTACCACCATATCAATAACTACCACCACCACTATCACCATATCAACTAACTACCACCATTATGTTTACGACTACCACCACTACACCATATCAACTAACTACCACCATTATGTTTACGACTACCACCACTACCACCATATCAATAACTACCACCACCACTACCACCATATCAATAACTACCACCATTATGTTTACGACTACCACCACTACCACCATATCAATAACTACCACCACCACTATCACCATATCAACTAACTACCACCATTATGTTTACGACTACCACCACTACCACTACCACCATAACTACCACCACCACCATCACCATATCCACCATATCAATAACTACCACCACCACTACCACCATATCAACTAACTACCACCATTATGTTTACGACTACCACCACTACCACCATATCAATAACTACCACCACCACTACCACCATATCAACTAACTACCACCATTATGTTTACGACTACCACCACTACCACTACCCCACTACCCAATATCAAGCAATAGCTACCACCACCACTACCACCATATCAACTAACTACCACCATTATGTTTACGACTTCCACCACTACCACCATATCAATAACTACCACCACCACTACCACCATATCAACTAACTACCACCACTACCACCATATCAATAACTACCACCATCACTATCACCATATCAACTAACTACCACCATTATGTTTACGACTACCACCACCACTACCACCATATCAATAACTACCACCACCACTATCACCATATCAACTAACTACCACCATTATGTTTACGACTACCACCACTACCACCATATCAATAACTACCACCACCACTACCACCATATCAACTAACTACCACCATTATGTTTACGACTACCACCACTAGCACCACCACCACTACCACCATATCAATAACTACCACCACCACTATCACCATATCAACTAACTACCACCATTATGTTTACGACTACCACCACTACCACCACCACCACAACCACCATATCAATAACTACCACCACCACTATCACCATATCAACTAACTACCACCATTATGTTTACGACTACCACCACCACCACTACCACTACCACCATATCAATAACTACCACCACCACTATCACCATATCAACTAACTACCACCATTATGTTTACGACTACCACCACTACCACCACCACCACTACCACCATATCAATAACTACCACCACTATCACCATATCTATCAACTAACTACCACCATTATGTTTACGACTACCACCACCACCACTACCACCATATCAATAACTACCACCACCACTATCACCATATCAACTAACTACCACCATTATGTTTACGACTACCACCACCACCACTACCACCATATCAATAACTACCACCACCACTATCACCATATCAATACTACCACCATTATGTTTACCACCACCACTACCCACCCCACCACTATCACCATATCAACTAACTACCACCATTATTTTACGACTACCACCACTACCACTACACCACCACTATATCAATACCACTACCACTACCACCATATCAATAAGTACCACCATATTATTAACAACTACCACCACTACCACTACCACTATCACTATATCAATAACTACCACTACCACAACCACCATATCAGTAACTACCACCACTTTATTTACGACTACCACCACCACCATATCAATAACTATCACCACCACTACTATATTACCATTACCACCATTATACCACTACACCATATCAATAACTAACACCACTACCACTGCCACTACCACTGCCACCACCACTACCACTGCCACTACCACTACTACCATTTCAATAACTATCACCATGTACCACTATCACTAAAAACCACTACTACCATATCAATAACTATCACCACTACATTAACCATTACTACTACTACTACAACTATCACCTTATCAATACTTTATCTACCACCACTATATTAACTACTAACACCACTACCACTACCACTACCACCTTATCAATATCTACCACCACTATATTAACTACTAACACCACTACCACTACCACTACCACCTTATCAATATATACCACCACTATATTAACTACTAACACCACTACCACTACCACCTTATCAATATCTACCACCACTATATTAACTACTAACACCACTACCACTATCACTACCACCTTATCAATATCTACCACCACTATATTAACTACTAACACCACTACCACTATCACTACCACCTTATCAATATCTACCACCACTATATTAACTACTAACACCACTACCACTACCACTACCACCTTATCAATATCTACCACCACTATATTAACTACTAACACCACTATCACTAACAGCTACCACTATATTAATAACTATCACCCCCAAATAATACCACCACAATCACCATCACCACTTCCTCCTCCACCACCACCACGAACACAGCCACTCCAATCACCTCCACCACACTCACCATCACCACTTCCTCCTCCACCACCACCACCACCACCACCACAACACCACATCTCCAACAACTTTCCTCAGGTATTAAGACCCAAGAAGTCTCACCAAACCTCCACTCTTTGCCTCTCATCTCTCAAACTTTAGCCCTCCAGTTTGTCAACCTTGGAACTCTACTCCAACCAAGTATAAATGACGTCAGGTATTTTATTTCAACTCGTTTTTTGTTTTCGGTCTTTCCCATTCTTTTAGGAGGGTGAAGTTTTGTTTTGATGCGCGGGGGAGTTTTGCTTGTGTTTGTCTTGTGTTAGTCGACAACCTGTTTTCGTTTTTTTTTTTTTTTTTTATCATATTACGGTTAATGTACTGAAATGCATAGCTTATTATAAGGTACATCTACTGTATATATAAAACTATGCCTTGAAGCTAAGTGTTGTCTTTGTTGGGCAATTGTAAGTGGCGCTTTAGTGATATATTAATTAGCTTATCTGACCTCAGTTACAACTACGTGCATAAAATAATTTCATGAAACAGTCAGGGATCCAGTGAATCCATGTTCTTTCTACCATTATTTCTGCTCGATAAACTGCAAGGTGTTAAAGTCCTCGTCTTGATTTTGAATTGATACATACCAAGTAATACAATATTGTAAGAGTATAATTATATAACCCACTATACTAGGTTCCATTTCAGCTGGCGGTAAATTGAATCCATTTTTAACTGATTTCTCAACAACTAACGGAAACATAAGACACTGCTATGTCTCGGCTTCATATCAGTACCATGTTTTCATAATTAACAACATATTTCGCTACAAAATCTGTATAATAGCGGAGTAATCTAGATGAAGCCATAGCAATCTACCGTCAGCTGGAAAAGAACAGAGTTATTTGTTTTATAGATCATTGTGGACAACACGTACAGTATAACTATAGTCGGGTTTGTTCCAGATGACAACAGATCTCCATGTTTCCATATTCATTACTCAGCTATGACAAAGCAAATGTATATATTGTTAATTATGAAAATTGCATCAATATGTTACATTAAGAATAAATATTTTATTTTCTAAAGGATTCAATTACTCGCCTACAGAAAATAAGTTATTGATTCAATTCAATACTAGCGTGCTTGTAATTCAGTCTGCTCACAATTATCAACATTAAGTGTTTCTATATATCCTCTATGCCTTATCTTATAAAATATCTTTGCTATACAATGAAATACAAAGGAAGAATACAAACAGCAACAGACAAATTTAGTTAGTCCTAACAAAGCTGCTGCTTTTTTGTTTTCCTTTTCTTTTTTAAATTAAACGAGATATTAACTCGTATTATTTTGTACTACTAGACAAAAACCTACATTACTTATCATCAACTATGAAGGTGTACGGTCCGGATGGTGTTCCTCCTGTTTTACTCAACAACTCTGCTTCCGTGCAGACTCCCGGCTAGTCAAACTCTTTCGTCTCTGTCTCTCCTCTAACGTCTTCCCTTCTTTCTGGAAGTTTCTTCTCATTCAACCTGTCCCAAAGAAGGTTGACCACTCTCAACCCTCTAACTATCATCCAATTGCTCTCATCTCTTGTATCTCCAAAGTTTTTGAAACTATTCTTACTTCCAAATATCTTAAGTATTTATCTTCTCATAATCTACTCTCAGATCGGCAATATGGCTTCCTTAAGGGTCTCTCTACTGATGATCTTGTTTCATATCTTACTAACTCTTGTTCATCCTGCTTTTGGGACTTTGGTGAGACCTTTTCTATTGCGCTAGACATATCAAAGGCCTTCGATAGAGTCTGGTACAAATCTCTAATTTATAAACTACACTCCTTCGGTTTCGATCCATCCATCTGTGATTTTGTCTCCAATTTCCTTTCCTGACATTTCATAGCTGCGGTTGTAGACGGCCATCGTTCACTTCCTCATCCTATCAACTCCGGTGTTCCTCAGGGTTCTGTCCTATCTCCCATTTGCTTTCAAATTTTCTTAAATGATCTTCTTAACTGTACCTCCAGTCCCATCCATTCAAACGCAGACGACTCTACCTTATACTACTCAATTAGTTTTCCAGAACGCCCCAGCCAGCAGTCCCTCAAAGACAAACGTAATGAAGCCATAGAACACTTATCTTCTGACCTAACTACTATTTCCAATTGGGGCAGAGAAAACCTTGTTGCCTTTAATGCTTCCAAAGCCTAATTTCTCCATCTATCTACCCATCGTGAACTCCCAGAGGACTATCCCTTATACTTCAACAATACAAAAATTAACCTTTCATCTTCTCTTAGTAATATTGGTGTCTCTATTTCTTCTGCTCTCTCTTAGAAGGACCATATTACAGTGTAGCTAAGGATACCTCCCAGAAGCTGGGTGTGCTCAACCGCCTCAATGGGTTCTTTACCCCTGCATAGCTTCTTGCTCTGTACAGGGGCACAGTGCGTCCTTGTATTGAGTATTGTTCACATGTGTGGGAAGGATCCTCTCACACAGCACTACTAGACAAAGTAGAAAGGAAAGCATTTCGTATCATTAACTCCCGTCCACTCACTGACCCTCTGCAATCTCTCTCTCATCGTTGCATCTCTCTCACTATTCTATCGCTACTACAATAATCAGTGTTCCTCAGAGCTCTCTCAGTGTATACCACCTCCTCTACGTAGGGTACGTAGTACCCACCTTGCAACACAATCCCACCCCTACTCTGTGCAACTCTCCAACTAAAAAGTAAAACGATACTCCCAATCTTTCTGCTATTCAACGGCTGAGCTCTGGAACTCTCTCCCTGAATCCATCTTTCCCTCATCCTATGACTTAAATTGCTTCAAGCTCCGTGTGTCCAGACATTTTGGCTCGAACGTTCCTTGACTTTGGCCCTGTCACTCTTTCAACTCTGGGAGAGGCACTCATCACAGGCAGTTTTGCCTTTTGTCTCCCTCATCTACATAGAAAAACAAAAACTTGTTCTTATATTCTTGCAAACTATTTTGTTACCTAAGTGTGGCCGTGCGATCGAACTTTAAACCTTCACAAACCTTCCAAGTATGTTTGAGTGATGACAGAGCGGGCCCTGATACCGTGAATGAGAGCCAGAAACATGTCAGCGGCAGTCTTATAATATTTCCTCATGTGCGTGTGATTGTTTTGCCTTCAGATTCTTGCCACAGATACTCCTGGCGTCAATGTATCGGGATGTATTAGTATGCGTGTCTACTTGGTATGTGTGTGTGCTTGCGTGTGTGTGGGGGGGGGGGGAGGGGGAAGGGTGCGTGTTCTCGTGTGTGTGTGTGTGTGTGTGTGTGTGGTGTGCTTGTCTGTGTGTGTGTGTGGTGTGCGTGTGCTTGTATGTGGTGTGTATGTGTGCTTGTGTGTGAGTGGGGGGGGGGGGGGATTACTTTTAATATATATCTCTTCTATAGAGTTATGTTTATATTTTGGTTCATCTTCTCAATCTACAATGTAGTAGTTTTGTCCTTGAAGTATATTCTCTCTCTCTCTCTCTCTCTCTCTCTCTCTCTCTCTCTCTCTCTCTCTCTCTCTCTCTCTCTCTCTCTCTTTAAGATTAGGAGGGAGAGGTGGGTGGGGAGAGAGCCTTCTTCTTTGCTATCCTTGCCTTTCACTTTATAGCAAATTATATTCTAGCATTAAGTCCGGATTACCTAGTAGGGACTCCAAGGTCTGTGTAGGCTAGTCTGTGTATCTATGTGACTCTATGTAACTCTCATCCTTCCCCCTGTTACTCCCATCAGCCCATATCCCTGACTTCTTACCATCTCCCCCCCTTCCCTCCCACCTACCCCCTCTTTCTCTCTCTCTCTCTCTCTCTCTCTCTCTCTCTCTCTCTCTCTCTCTCTCTCTCTCTCTCTCTCTCTCTCTCCTAGAGTTCTCTCCTAGAACTCTCCTAGAGTTCTAAAGGAAGCTAAGGATGAGCTCTCTAAACCACTGACATTACTATTCAATAAATCCTTGCAGTCTGGAACTATGCCCGATCAGTGGAAGCTAGCCAACGTAACACCGATATTCAAAAAAGGCAGCAAATCCCTACCCAGTAACTATCGTCGTCCAATTAGCTTAACCTCAGTTGTATGTAAAATGCTAGAAACGGTCATACGAGACAGACTCGTAAAATCACTTAGAGGAAAATAACATACTTAAAGATACTCAACACGGCTTTCGTAAAAAACGTTCCTGTTTAAACAAAACCTCTTCGACTTCTTCCACGATATCCTCAACCTCTACGATGAGAGTAAAGCTGTAGATATTATATACCTTGATTTTCAAAAGGCCTTTGACAAAGTTCCCCACAAACGTTTACTGCTAAAACTAAAAGCAGCGCATGGAATACAAGACGGTGTGTTGAAATGGATAGAAAATTGGCTCAGCGACAGAAAGCAAAGAGTAGTCATAAACGGTAAGGCATCAAAATGGACCAATGTAAGTAGCGGGGTACCCCAGGGATCGGTACTAGGACCAATTCTCTTTCTAATTTACATCAACGACATAGATGAGGGTCTCACCTGGACAATCTCAAAATTTGCTGACGATACAAAAATTGCAAATAGCGTACTCTCAAATGAACAAGTTGACGATATGCAACACAATCTAGATACATTGTCATGTTGGGCCCAAATTTGGCAAATGAGTTTCAATGCGGATAAATGTAAAGTACTACATATCGGATACCTAAATGAGAAAGCAAACTAGTCGATGAATGGCACTCAGCTTAAGAATGTAAACAGAGAAACTGACTGGGAGTAACAATATCGAGTAACCTAAAACCGAGTCAACAATGTTCAGAAGTTGTTAAGAAGGCAAACAAAATAATTGGCTTTATAGGCAGGTCATTTGAGCATAAATCCAAAGAAGTTATCCTAACCCTTTACCAATTCATTAGTCCGCCCTCTTCTGGAATACTGCGTTCAATCCTGGTGCCCTTATTACCAAAAAGATATAAACAAGCTAGAACGAGTTCAACGTAGAGTTACCAAAATGATACCTAGCCTAAAGAACAAACCATACGAAGAGCGTCTTAGAGAATTAAATCTATTTCCTTTAACCCAGCGCAGATTAAGAGGTGACTTAATTCAAGTGTTCAAATCATCAAAGGCATCGACAATATGAACTGTAGTAAGTACTTCACTATCGACCAATCTAATTACACGCGGGGAAACGGTTGCAAAATTATTGGTAAATCTTTTAACTCACACGAATCTAAGAATTTCTTCTTCAATCGAGTTGTCAACTTGTGGAATGGGCTTCCCCGAAACGTTATAGACTGCATCACCGTTGATTCATTTAAACTCCGCCTAGACAAATATCTCGCATCAAACCCGCGACTGACTGCGTTTGTAAATGAATAACTTTATTTTATCCCCCCCCTCAGATACTAACCCATCTGTCCCCTACTAACTTCCTAATCCTGCCACGGACATTAGTTCCAGGGCAGTAATTCCCCTTCCAATGTTCCCTTACCCACTCTAAACCACTGTTTGGACACTTGATCCTCAGTGTTTTGGAGGACAAGCAACCTAGAAGGGTCACTAGATCTGTTGTTGCTTGATTTCCTTTGTACTCCTTTGTACTTTGTACTCTCTCTCTCTCTCTCTCTCTCTCTCTCTCTCTCTCTCTCTCTCTCTCTCTCTCTCTCTCTCTCTCTCTCTCCTTCCCCTGATCACACCACCTCTTCCCCTCATTCCAGATAACGAAGTCTAGGTTTAGGTAAGGAGGGAGGGAGGTGGGAGTGGGGGGAGAGAGAGAGGGGAGGGAGGGGGGGCATTCTCACTTCCTCAGGCTCCCAAACAGATTTGTAGAGAGAGAGAGAGAGAGAGAGATACTCTATGATAATAACAATGCCAGGACAAAAGAGGGAAAACGAGGAGTTGCAAATATACAGAAGACCCAATTGACCAAGGAAGCGATACAATTACTTGAGGCATAGTGTAAATGAGGAAAATAGAGAAGTTGTGTAGATTATAAACGGTAGAGTAAGACGAGAGAGCGGATAAAGAGAGAAGTAAGGAAAGGCAAAACAAATACAAGCTAAACCAAGAGAAGAGGCACAGCAATGTTTGTATGCAAGGGTCAACCGAATAGTGGAATAGAACCCAGAACAGATGAGAGAGAGAGTAGAGAGGGAGGTGTGTGTCTGTGTGTTGTGTGCAGGAAGGAAAAGCAGGAATGGAAGACGAGATAAAAGAAGGATTGTAAATGAAAACCGTAAACAATAGAAACACGAGAAGAGGGCGAAAACAAGAGATAAGAGGAAAGAGAGAAAGAATAACGGGAGAGACCTAGACAAAATATGGAGTTGAGAAAATAAAAACAAAGTCAAGAAAAATAAGTGACTTTCTTATACTAGGGAGAGACAAATAGTGGAGAAGTAGGCAAAGGTAAAGGAATTAGTTAGTTTGAGAGCTAGATGGTCATGATTTCAAAAAACGAGAGAGAGAGAGACAGAGAGATAAAGGTAAAGAAAGAATCGGTGAGTTTGAAAGTTGGATGGTTATGATAGCAAAAGATGAGAGAAGATAATAAGTGGGTGATAATAATAGAAAATAAAGAAAAGGAAGGAAGAGAGGTATACCAAATGAGAAGAAGATTAGATACAAGAATATGAAGAGCCATGAACAGATAGAAGTGACAAAGGTGACGACAGGAATGAAGAAGATGAAAATGTGAGTGTGTAGATCATGAATGAAAATGAAAAAGAAGTATGAAGGAGATAGTGATAGTAAAGGAAATAAGGTAAGTATGATAAGATGATAGTAGTAAATAAAGATAGTCAGGGAAGATAGAGCATAGGATAATAGCAAAATAGGAAGAAAGGGAATACAAACTGGGAATTAATAGAGACGTGATGATCGAAAACTGCAATGTCAGGAAAAAGCAAGGGAGAAATAAAACAACGACGTTACTGTAAAGCGAAGGCAATGTTAGGAGGAGGGTTAAAGGTTATCATGGAAAACAAGATTCTATGATGCTAGTATTGATCGAAAAAGCATGACATAACAAAACAAGGGAAAGCTATAAAGAAATGATAGGTTATGATATAAGGAAGAAGATAACCAAGACGAAGATAGGAAGAAAGAAAAATGACAAGAAAAAATGAACTGAAGAAGGGAGAAAAAGTCGACTGCCAAAGAGGTGGAAGCAATGTTAGGAGGAGAGTAAAATAAAGCTAGTAAGAAAGAGAAAACTGACAAGCCTAGGAAAAGAAGAAGAAGAAGAAGAAGAAGATGAAGAAGAAGAAGAAGAAGAAGAAGAAGAAGAAGAATGCAATGAAGAAGTAAGGACAAACAGGACAAGAAAAGGTAAGCCAAGAAGAAGACACACAAAAGCCGACTAACAAAGAGAAGGCGATGTTAGGAGGAAAGTAAAAGACAAATTGGGCGAGGTGGGGCAGATGAGCAAAGTTTGACTAGGACGTAAAGATAGCTGAAAAATTGTGTGTGTGTGTGTGTGTGTGAGAGAGAGAGAGAGAGAGAGAGAGAGAGAGAGAGAGAGAGAGAGAGAGAGAGAGAGAGAGAGAGAGAGAGAGAGAGAGAGAGAGAGAGAGAACGAAAGAGAGAGATAGAGATGAATGTAAAGATGGGTAAGAAGATAGAGGAAAGAGATATATATATACTGTATATATATATATATATATATATATATATATATATATATATATTTATATATATACTGTATATATATATATATATATATATATATATATATATATATATATTTATATATTTATTTATTTATTTAGTTATGAATGACGCGCGAGAACAAAGTGGAGCTATTAGCCGTTACAATGATCGGGCTAATATGAAGTCACTTTAATACAAAGATCTACCTTTATAGAACCTAAGAAACTATAATGAATACTATAAATTAAACACCCCTACAATATGTAAATAACTACTGTATATGTCAAAACACACCGTCCCTCACTCCCTACACTAATATTAAATCAACAGAACACCAGATGAAGTTAAGGAGGGATGGGCGTATCATTAGCGTATATATTTAACTTTTTATATTTGTTTTAGTTTCCTACTTAGACCTCCATCAAGCTTAAGAAAACACCACCAAGACCCCCCCCCCCATCTAGATTTTTTGTTGTATATATTTCGGTAGAAAAATGTCCCGGCCGAAGGCCGGTTACTACCATATTACAGGCTCGCTATCGCTCGCCAGGAAATAAAAATCTACACCTAGTTCTACGAAACGTTTAAATATTGACAAAGAAATAGGGCGAAAAGTCTTTGCCCTCCCACACATTTATGACACAGAGGTTGCCAGATTAGCATTAAGAACAAGAGTTCTCTCACTCTTATAATTACCTCTCCAAAATTAGTTTTCTGCCCACAGCTAACTCAAAGACAACTGCAGAGGTTGAAGTAACTAAACTAAAGGTTTCTAAATACCCCTGATGGTAACAAAGGCTTTAAAGTATCCCCAATAGGCTCAAAATCGCGTCATGTTTCGGAGAGGGTTAAAATCGTCAAACTAACGGGGTCAAATCTTTTAAAATCTCAAAACTAATGGGGCTAGATATGAGGAAGAAGGAGGCCAGAAAAACCAACCCTCCTCCCTTAAGGAAAAAGGGGATATTGAACCATTTTACAGCAAGGTTGATGTGTTGGAGGGGAGAGATAATTCAGTATTTACGGATGAACGAATTAATATTATTAGTATTTACAGAACAGGGAAATGTGTCCTTCAGGAATAACATGTAATTTATAGATATACTTCCGAAACGTTTTTCATATATTTTAAATACAAGGCACTGAATATGTATTCAGAAGTATTAATATTTCCTTCCAATTATTCATGATGTATGTACTATAGTTGTATTTAGTGTAACCCCCCCCCCCCCACCCTGCACACACAAACATTAACACAGATGCACCCACACCCACACACAAACACAGACATCACACCAACTCTAACCCACATAGGACTACATCACATACATTATACACGCATCAAACACACAGAGTAATTCCAACACACAAACACCTATCTCCGTAACTCTCCCACTCTCCTAAAACCCATGGCACCCTACATATCTCCCAACCCATCTTCCCAAAGCACTCCCAAGCACCCCTTGTCTCTCCCCAGCACCCCTTGTCTCTCCCCAGAATCCCCTGTCTCTCTCCAGCGCCCCCCGTCACTTCCCAAACCTCTGAAGTATCGCCCTGATTTGCCTCACTCGGGTTTTATGTCCCTTCTGCAGCGTCGCCGTCAGTCCTATAATAGCTCCGGCAGTTTACGGCTGGCGTCCAATGGTATCGCCGCAGAGAAAGAGGGGGGGGGGGGAGAGAGAGAGAGAGAGAGAGTGGAAGTGGGGAGAGAGAGAGAGAGAGAGAGAGAGAGAGAGAGAGAGAGAGAGAGAGAGTGGAAGTGAGTGAGTGAGAAGGTGAGTGACTGTGTGTTTGTGAGAGAGAGAGAGAGAGAGAGAGAGAGAGAGAGAGAGAGAGAGAGAGAGAGAGAGAGAGAGAGAGAGAGAGAGAGAGAGAGAGTAAATAAGTGAATGAGAGTGTGTGTGTGTATTCGCAAATGCACGCACGATTTCATAAACAATTTCCCTGATTGTGTCCCCCACCGTTTAACCAAGACGAGGGTAACCTAACAATATGCAGCAGTGTCGTGGGTTAAGATTATCCAAGCAAACACAACAACACACAGACCCAACCAGCTGTAATAATATAACGGCAGGGCTATACACTGATCTTATCCTGGTGCCTGCATTACACACACACACACACACACACACACACACACACACACACACACACACACACACACATACATTACCATAACCACATGATATTACAAGGGAGTAGAAGTGTGTGGACGAGAGAGAGAGAGAGAGAGAGAGAGAGAGTTAGAGTTAGTTACCATAAAACTATTGATATTACAGTAAAGGGGAGTAAAAGTTTGGACAAGAGAGAGAGAGAGAGAGAGAGAGAGAGAGAGAGAGAGAGAGAGAGAGAAAGAGTTAGATTTAATATATAATAGAAGCCGTGGGTAGTAATGCAATATAAGCGTAGGCTACTGTAATAACATTCAACTGAAAAAAAAAAAAAAAAAAACAGGTGTCAGAAAGATATATTTTTAATGATATGATAATTTCCTTGCCGCAGGGGACGACAGTATATACCAAGATGAAATATGTGTTTTATTAGTTGAACCTTTGTTGTATATAAATGGAAAATATATACCATAATAAACCAATACACTTATTGCAAGACTCAAAAGAAGATAATATTTCCATATCTTTCCTTTCCTTCTTTGTACTCCTTTGTTATTTATCTTATTTATTTATTTACTTATTTGTATATTTATGGTTAGCTGCCTATAGTGCTGTTTGCGGATGATACAGTTCTGATGAGCGTTAATGAATGGGAGTTGCAGGGTCTGGTAAATGAGTTTGGAACAGTGTGCGAAAAACGGAATTTGAAGGTAAATGCGGGGAAGAGCAAGGTTATGGTCTTCGAAAGGGGTGAAGTCACAGAGTGTGAGGTGAAGCTGAACGGTCAGGCTATGGAGATCGTCAGCTCTTTTAAGTATCTGGGCAGTGTGTTGAGTTAAGATGGGACTATGGATGAAGAAGTGCGGGAGAGGGTGCAACAGGGGAAGAGGGTTGTAGGAACGTTGAAAGCAGTAACAAGAAATAGAGTGGTCAGTATGGAAGTGAAGAAGTCCTTGCATGACAGTGTGATAATCCCGACACTAACTTAAGCCGGAGTCACACGAGCCCTTTTTAGAGCAATTTTTACGGGCAATTATGGTCTGGAACCTTAAATAGCTACACTTAATTATAATTCAGCCCACTAACATAATCTACCTTCAGCCTAGTTACCGATACCAGTGCGAAAATGTCCAGAAATAATACGAGAAAAAACTTGCTCATGGAAAATTGAAGGAAAAAGCGCTCGTGTGACAGCGACTTTACGGAAGCGAAGCATGGATGTTCGTGAAGAGACTCAGACCAACAGTAAGAGCGGTGGAAATGAGTTACTTGAGGAGTGCGTGCGGAGATACATGGAGGGATAGACAGACGAATAAGGAAGTAAGAAGGTGGTGTGGTGTGGAGGTAGATGTGCTGGAAAGTGTGAAAAGGAACAACTTTAGATGGTTCGGCCATATGGAACGTATGGGAAGCGAGAGAATGACTAAGAGGGTGTACGAGAGCAAGGTGGAAGGACAGAGAGGGAGAGGTAGACCGAAGGAGAGGTGGAAGGATGGAGTGAGGAAGTATATGAATGAAGGCGGTGCTGGTTGGGAGGAGGGGCGTCAACTGACCGGGGACAGAGGTGCTTGGGGGAGGTTCGTTCGTGGCCACCCTTTCGGGGATCACGGCGTCAGGCAATAGATAGATAGATAGATAGATGGTTAGGTTGTGACGTTTGAAGTGATAAGCTGCTGATAATTTCGTTTTGCTTGAATCATGTTTTAGCAGTGCGTTTATCTTGCTACATTTGATGACGTTATTTATTTATTTATGTTATTTATTTTTATATAAACTTTCTACATATGATGACGTAAAATATTAATTTTTATATTATTTCGACATTTAATGACGGTATTTATATATACTGTATATTGTTATGTTTATCTATTATTTATTTATACATTATTACTACATTTGATGACGTTATTTATACATTTTTGTTGTATTATTATTATTTGTTTTTGTTTTCAGGTTGGGGAGACCGGGAACGACAAGATAGGGATCGTGTCGTCCGGGTTTAACCAAGTGGTGTACCGAGGCCAAGAGTGGCCCATCAGACACCTCTCCCTGGCCGGCCTCCTACCCTCCACCCACCACTTTATGACCTACGATGGTTCCACCACCCACCCAGGATGCTGGGAGACCACCACCTGGTTCATTATCAATACACCTATCTACATCACCAAGCAAGAGGTTATTATACAGCCATTATTAATTAATACAGTAACACATTTAACCCATGATGTGTCTACAGCATAACTAATAGGCGGCAACAAAACTTACCCACTATCGGCAACGGCATCTAGTCTAGTCTAGTGGGTCTTGTCTATTGGGTCTAGTCTAGTGGCGGTTCAACCTTTAACCCGTACAGCCCCAGCGACGCGTCTGACGTTTTCCTTCATTCCTAATTAAGTGACTTGGAGAGAGCTGCTTCCTCTGAGATGTATATAAGGTTTACTCCCATAAGGGTCGCTCTACTGGTGATCTTCTTTCATATCTTACTAACTCTTGGTCATCCTCCTTTCGTGAATTCGGTGAGACTGTTTCTATTGCACTAGACATATCGAAAGCCTTCGATAGAGTCTGGCACAAATCTTTAATTTCTAAACTACCCTCCTTCGGTTTCTATCCCTCCATCTGTGCCTTTGTCTCTAATTTCCTTTCCGGCCATTCCATAGCCGCGGTTGTGGACAGCCATTGTTCACTTCCTCACCCTATAAACTCCGGTGTTCCTCAGGGCTCTGTCCTATCTCCTATTCTCTTTCTAATTTTTATAAATTATCTCCTCAACTGTACCTCAATTCCCATCCATTCATACGCAGATGACTCAACCTTACACTACTCCATTAGTTTTTCAGAACGCCCCAGCCAGCAATCCCTCAACGACAAACGTAATGAAGCCATAGAACTCTTAAATTCTGATCTAAATACTATCTCCAATTGGGGCAGAGCAAAGGTTGTTACCTTTAATGCTTCCAAAAACCCAATTTCTCCATCTATCTACCCGTAAGGAACTCCCAGCGGACTATCCCTTATTCTTCAACAATACAAAAATCAATCCTTCATCTTCTCTCAATATTCTTGGTGTCTCCTTTTCTTATGCTCTCAGTTGGAAGGACCATATTACCAGTCTTGCTAAGGCAGCCTCCCAGAAGCTGGGTGTGCTCAACCGCCTTAGGGGGTTCTTTTCCCCTGCACAGCTTCTTGCTCTGTACAGGGGCATAGTGCGTCCTTGTATTGAGTATTGTTCACATGTGTGGGGAGGTTCCTCTCACACCGCTCTCCTAGACAAAGTAGAAAGGAAGGCCTTTCGTATCATTAACTCCCGTCCACTCACCAACTCTCTGCAATCTCTCTCTCTCTGCCGCAATGTTGCATCTCTCTCGCTATTCTATCGCTACTATAATAATCAGTGTTCCTCAGAGCTTTCCCAGTGTATACCACCTCCTTTACGTAGGGCACGTGGTACCCGTCTTGCAACTCAATCCCACCCCTACTCTGTGCAACTCTCCAACCCAAGAGTGAAATGTTACTCTCAAACTTTTTTCTACTCAACAGCTGAGCTCTAAAACTCTCTCCCAGAATCAGTCTTTCCCTCTTCCTATGACTTAAATTGCATCAAACTCCGTGTGTCCAGGCATTTTGGCTCGAACGTCCCTTGATTGTGGCCCTGTTACTCTTTCAACTATGGGGGAGGCACTCGCTATAGGCAGTTCTGCCTTTTGCCTCCCTCAATCACATAGAAAAAAAAAAAAAGGGTTGTCGATCAAGGCTGATGAGTCCCATCCACCCAGATTTTTCATAAGGCTATCTCCTCAGATGGGTTGTCGAAGAAAGCTGATGAGTCCCATCGACCCATCCCTTATAGTTGCCTCTTACGACATACAGGGAACAATGGAGGAAATATTCTTCATCCACTGCAGCCAGTTCAGGGGCCCCTGTTCCCAGAGGATATAATATGCACTTCCTATCTGGTCAAATCCAACATGAACCGAGCCCTGCCAAGCACTACTCTCCCACCTTTCCTCACATCCTATCGCTCTCTCTAACACCACTCCATCCTCCTCCCAAGCTCTGTCCTACTTCAAGGCTTGGAGTGAATTAATGAGGTCATAATGAATCCATCACCATTCTCTGGTATCTTTCATTTGCCCCTGGTTTAGGCAAGATTTAATGTCTCCACACATATACACAGTAACTCAGTGAAAGAGAATCTACTAGAGTTGCAGAAACTTCACTGCATTACTATTTACAGACAATTGTTAAATGAAGATACAGTTCATCAAACATACCATGCACAAACAAATGTGTGTTCAATTGTGGCAAAGCACATGTAAATTAGTAAAGATTGGTTTATGTATTCAAACTTATGTATTCAAAATTATTACTTAATTATTATGTATGAATATCTTGCTTGTTATAAATGAGAACATCATATTTTAGTGAATTTATATTAGTATTGTCAAAACTTTCGCACGAAAAGACATACGCTATTGATACATATCAAGGAAATATAATTTTAATGAAACAATGTTATTTGTAATTAATGTAGAAGTTCATACATAAATGAAAAACTCATTAGTGAATTAGGAATGAAACCAAGATGAGCTAAGAGCTTACTGAATACATGATGGCGAGAAACATTACACGGAAGGGTACTGAGAGAAAGGGAAAAGCGAACGAGGGTGTGTAGTTCAAGGATGAAAGAGGGAAGGTAGGAAAGGCGAAGGAAGGGGAAAGATGAATGGAAAGAGGAGAGAGGGGAGAGGAGAGGGGAGCCGTGAATAGAGGAGGAGAGGGGACGTAGAATCAACTTTGGGAAGGGAGAACCAAAGCCAAGAGTGCAACCTTTTGAACATCACCCTATACAATCACATCCAAAAGTCCTGTTAACAATTGAAACAATCTAGTTGAAAGAGGAAATTACTTGTTAAGGGGGTTGGGGTTTTTTTTCTGGCCCCTCTTCTCCTTCATGTTTAGCCCCATTAGTGTTGTGATATTAAGACGTTCGTTCCATTAGTTTGGCGATTTTAAGACTTTTCATCCATTTTCTTTGTCAATATTAGGACGTTTCGTGTCATTTAGGTGTCGGATTTTTTCCTGGCGAGCATGGTGTGCGGGGGTTTTGGAAGAAGATCAAGGAGAGTACTCGTTATTTTGGGTAGTTGGTGGACCAGAACTAACTTATATAAAGTATGTTTTCCTCTTTTATTATTACCATATTTGCTACTTAAATGGGAACATCCTCACAAGGTCCTAAAATCTGACGAAGAATTCAGAGATAGTCGAAATTGTTGTGTTGTTACAATAAGACCCTTTTTGATTGTGGGTATACGGTAATTTCTCCATTCAAGTATTCAGAATATACAGTCTATCGTTAATGAGAACAAGGTCAAGTGGCCCAGGCGTTCCCAGTTAATTGGTTTAGAAATAATGGTCCCATATCTCTGGTAAGCTCTGGCAGGACAACTAGTATTGCCATTATGTAGTGTACAGAATATTATCTGTATTTGTATTTGCATATTCATATAATGCTACAGCTTCACTGTCAGTTAGGTTAAAGGGCCCACCTCGTTATTTTGTTTTTAGCTCTCTCCCTCTCTCTCTGGGTTGTATCCATTCGGCCCCATTCAGCCGACTGTTTTAAGACGTTTATCCCCATCTAAGTGTTGATTTTATCCTGGCGAGTGGTAGAGAGCCAGCATATTTTTTTAAATGTTTTTGACAGCAGGCTAGATTTGTAAATTTTTCAACAAAACTGTATCCGGCAAAGCCGGATTTCTCCATGTAACGCTGGCTCATTATCGCTCGCCAGGAAGAAATCGACACCTGGATGGGGATAAACGTCTTAAAACAGTTGGCTGAATTGGGCCGAATGGATACAACCCAAAGAAAGAGAAAAAAAGAGAGAGAAAGTAAGGCGAGGTGATCCCCTTAAGTTAACCTTCACACATGCCAGTGAGTCTTAATGTACTTTACAAACCTCCTTAATCTTGCATAAATATAAGGTGATTAACCCCTAAAAGATTCGGTTACTACATTTGGATAACTGCAAAACAGGGCTCTGTTCCAAACCTAATTGAATTACTTACTTACTTATGACAGACATAAAGCTACCTTACAAAATCTAAACAGATAAATTTAGATTTGTAGGGTTGAGGTGTGATGAAGGTAAAACAAAACAAATCAGGGGCATGGTTAAATAACCGCGTAGCTCATCTCCGTCCCATAGCTCTTTGGAGCTTGCGGGTATTAAAAGGCCAATGCAGGGGATACTGTATTTGTGTGAGTTACGAAAGTTAACTTCCCTAGAGGGGACATCACAACAGTCCACTAACACTATAGGTATGTATGTATGTATGTACGTATATACCCAGGCACATACCCCATTGCTGGGGGTGGCTGACACGAGAATGAGTCCGAACAGAAACATTTAACGTTCCTATTCTTATGGTCCGGGACCACTTTTGCATTCTCTCACCTGTTTCTCGTTCTCGTCGAGTAGGATAATTATAAAAGAGGAGGAGGATTCCTAGTCCCCTGCCCCCACTAGGTACTGTAACTAATTCGTTGTTTAGGTGAACAGAGGCATTGGGTGTTAGAAGTCTGCCCGTCCGTCTCTCTCTGCCCGATCCGGGTTGTGAGCCGTCCATACTAACCCCTGCACCACAGGTTACCCGAGTCGAACATGTATTTATGTATGCCAGATCCCTGGCATACACACGTAATTATTCCTAAGCCCATTGCCAATTACCCCTAGATATAATTCCGTACAATTATTCTTTGATCTTTGTTCCATATATAATCTGTTTAAATGTTATAACCCTTTGCGTACCAGCGACGTGTTATATTTTACTCAAGCTATATTTAGACGATATTATGTAGTTCAGGAAGGATTTGTGGTAGTTAAAAGAGTTGGTCGAGATATTTTGAAGCCTTATAATTACCAGAGGTCCTTCCTAAGCTGAATAAAATAATCTAATAGTTGCCAGAATATGACAGAAATGACGTCCCTGCTACTGAATGGGTTAAGCATTACCTTTCGTGGTAAAATTGCATGCCGGTAAGGTAGATGTATACGCTTTATTGAACACTCTTATTAAACCTTTCTGTAATCAAGACGAGAAATATACAGGTAAAGAATATAACAGCACTTTTGATTTTCGTTTTAATATCGAAAAAGTCTGACAGCTATCATGATTATTGTAAGTCTCTGAACATTTGCAAGTTTTCAATTTAGTAATATAGCCCGAAGCCAATCTCCCAGGTCTGATCTCATGTCCTCTGCTTTCCGGGCTTTCGCATTATTTATTTCTTGACATTTCATTTCGTCTTTTCCTGGTACGATTCCTTCCTTCTTTTCTTTACTGTTCTCTTTCTTTCTGCTTTCCTTCATTCGTTCTTTCCTTCCTTTTCTCCCTCTCTTCCTCATTTCGTGTATTTTTTTTCCTTCCTTCCATCTCATTGCGGGATCTGTTTCTTCTTTTCTTCTTTGCCTTTCTCCTGATGTCCTTCTTTCCTTCCTTCATTCATCTCCTTCAGTGTCCTTCCACCACCACCTCCTCCTCCTCCTCCTCCTTATGTCTTTACCTCATTATCTCCTTACCTCCTTCTTCTTTCGCCTTCTCCATATGCCCTTCTCCTTAAGGGTATATGGAAGCCAGAGGGTTAATTGAAATAGTCTTAAACCTTTCAATTTCAACAGATCCTTCGTAAGCTGTATACAATAGTCTATCGGTAACCAGAATAAACCACCAAAGCGCGTCATTATCATCAAAGGGTTAACAGTACTATAACAGAGCAGGGTAGGCATTCTACTCCGATACGCCTCCATCCCTTGCGCTTCTCTCCTCGCGTTCTCTTTCCTCTTTTTAATCTCTTTCTTCCGCTTGATTTTCTGCCTGCCAAATTCCTTCATATTGCTCTCTCTCTCTCTCTCTCTCTCTCTCTCTCTCTCTCTCTCTCTCTCTCTCTCTCTCGTCTGTCTTTTACTATACCCCCACCACATTTTCTTCAGTACAGTATATTGACTGGCATTCCTATTCCTGACTTTTCTCGCTGCCTCTGCTATACGGGGTGCCTATATTGGTGCGACCGTATTTTCCGGCAATTTTCGATGGGCAAGTATTTTTCGTGTACTATAGTGAGGCTCTTTCGCATTGGAATCAGAAACCAGAACGAAAGTAGATTACATTAAGGGGAGATGTGTTGTTTTTCTGGTCCCCCTTCTTCCTCTTTTAGCCCCATTAGTTTTCAGATGTTATGGCGTTCGGCCCATTAGTTTGGCTATTTTAAGTCCTTTGGCTTAATATCTTTGTCAATAGTAAGACTTTCGTGTCATTTAGCTGTTGATTTCTTTCCTGGCGAGCGATAGCGACCCTGTAATTCAAGTGGAACTGGCATTTGGCCGGGCCATTTTTCTATCGAAAAATTTACAAATTTATCTTGAAGGAGGGTCTTGGGGGTGTTTTATTTATGCTTGATGGAGGCATAGGAAGGAAACTAAAAAATATATAAACATATATGTAAATGAGCAAATAAATACACCCACCACCCCTTAAGTAGTTTAATTTACTATACTATTTTGAGCTTCTTTCGCATTGGAATCACAAACCAAATTGAAAGTAGATTACGTTGAGTGGTTTAATTTTTATGAAAGATATAATTTAAAGCTGCCAGACTAGAATTGCCCATAAAACTTGACGGAAAAATAGCTCGTTTTCCCCTTTCCTGTACCAACCTGTCCGGTCACCATATGGTGTCCATAATCCCAAATGTGTACTACAAATTTCCCCTTCCTATCGAACTTTTTTTTAGCCCCAGAGTTCTGCCTTGTTGTCACCCAAGATCCTCAGCCATACCCTCCACAGCCCTGCAACCAAATGAATCCAGCTTATGTAATGCATGAGATTTGCCTAACTTTTTTGACACTTTTTTTTCACTACTTTTTTTTTTTTTTTTTGTATATATGACTTAATATTTACAGTACTGTAATTTGCTTTCAACATAATATTAAGCATTAATTGTACTTTCTATTGGTAGCAAGACATTTATAATCCATCAATTAGTTTTCGGGTGAGAGCCGTTTAAAGTCCCGGTAACCATGCGGGGTCCACATTACAAATTTTGTCACCATTCTGGAACCTAGCCTGAGCAGGGTTAAACCGCCGTATTAACCCCTTTTGTACCGGCGACGTCTGTTGTATCTAATGCTATCTATTTGTTGACGATTTTATGCAGCTTAGGAAGGATCTGTGGTAGTTAAAAGGGTTGATTGAGATAGTTCGAAACCTTATTATTGCTAGAGATATTTCCTAAACTGAGTAAGACTGTCTAACTGTTGGTAGACTATAATGAAAAGGACATCACCGGTACTGAAGGGGTTAACTGCAACGAGTGGAGGGCATGCTACCCTGTTCCAAATAAGTAGGCATAAGCTCTTGAAAATTAACCTATATAACTCACAAACCACTAGAGTAATCGAGCTAATATTTCTACCATTTTGAAAGTGTCGGCCAGGGAAGAGGTATGGACAATTACACCCATTAGCACTAGCCCTTTTTGAGTTACAGAGGTTAGGGTTCACAATTTCCAACCTATTCGTCCTGTTTATTCCGGCATCTGTTTTCTTTCCTTGCGTCCTTTATCTCTCCTTTATCTATTCCTCCCCTTCCCACCTTCCTTCTCCTGACTTATGTTCACCCCTCCTCCGTTCTTCCTATTCTCTCTCTCTCTCTCCCTCTCTCTCTCCCTCCGACGGCGTAGTAGTTTTTACTACAGAAGACCTCATTGATATCCCTACAGCATCGTTGGTTCAGATAGATAATTATGATGTTCTAAGCAAGATCACCATTACAGAGAGAGAAGTATTGAAATATTTAGATAAACTCAAGGTAAATAAATCGCCCGGACCTGATACAATCTCACCTAGAGTTCTAAAGGAAGCTAAGGATGAGCTCTCAAAACTACTGACATTGCTATTCAATAAGTCCTTGCTGTCTGGAACTATGCCTGATCAGTGGAAGCTAGCTAACGTAACACCGATATTAAAAAAAGGCAGCAACTATCGTCCAATTAGCTTAACCTCAGTTGTATGTAAAAATGCTAGAAATACTCATAAGAGACAGACTCGTAAATCACTTAGAGGAAAATAACATACCTAAATATACTCAACACGGCTTTCGTAACAAACGTTCCTGCTTAACAAACCTCTTAGACTTCTTCCACGATATCCTCAACCTCTATGATGAGATTAAAGCTGTAAATATTATATACCTTGATTTTCACAAGGCATTTGACAAAGTTCCCCACAAATGTTGACTTCCAAAATTTAAAGTGCATGGAATACAAGACAGTGTGTTGAAATGGATAGAAGATTAGCTCAACGACAGAAAGCAAAGAGGTCGTAAACGGAAAAGCATCCAAATGGACCAATGTAAGTAGCGGGTACCCCAGGGAACGGTACTAGTACCAATTATCTTTCAAATTTATATCAACGACATAGATGAGGGTCTCACCTGTACAATCTCAAAGTTTGCTGGCGATACAAAAATTGCAAATAGCGTACTCTCAAAAGAACAAGTTGACAATATGCAACACAATCTAGGTAAGTTGTCATGTTGGGCCCAAATTTGGCAAATGAGTTTCAATGCAGATAAATGTAAAGTACTACATATCCGATACCGAAATGAGAAAGCAAACTATTCGATGAATGGCACTCAGCTTAAGAGTGTAGACAGGTAAACCGATCTGGGAGTAACAATATCGAGTAACCTAAAACCGAGTCAACAATGTTCAGAAGTTGTTAAGAAGGCAAACAAAACTATTGGCTTTATAGGCAGGTCATTTGAGCATAAATCCAAAGAAGTTATCCTAAATCTTTACAATTCCTTAGTCCGCCCTTTGGTGGAATACTGCGTTCAATCCTGGTGCCCTTATTACCAAAAAAGGTATAGACAAGCTAGAACGAGTTCAACGTAGTGTTACCAAAATTATATCTAGCCTAAAGAACAAACCATACGAGAAGCGTCTTAGAGAATTAAATCTATTTCCTTTAACCCAATGCAGATTAAGAGGCAACCTAATTCAAGTGTTCAAAATCATCAAAGGCATCGACAATATGAACTTTAGTAAGTACTTCATTATCGACCAATCTAATTAGACGCGGGGAAATGGTTGCAAAGTTATTGGTAAATCTTTTAAATCGCACAAATCTAAGAATTTCTTCAATCGAGTTGTCAACTTGTGGAATGGGCTTCCCTGAGACGTTGTAGACTGCAGCACCGTTGATTCTTTTAAACTTCGCCTAGACAAATATCTTGCATCAAACCTGCGGCTGCGTTTGTAAATGAATAACTTTATTTTATTCCCCCCTCAGATTCATCAAAGGATTATTGCGATTATATATTGCTAAGACGTTACTCTCTTTTTCCCAGATATACAAAAGATCCTTATAACTGTGCTATGTTACTAACCCATCTGTCCCCTACTAACTTCCTAGTCCTGCCACAGACATTAGTTCCAGGGCAGTGGTCTCCTTTCCAATTTTCCCTTACCCACTCTAAACCACTGTTTGTACACTAGATCGGCAGTGTTTTGGAGGACAAGCAACCTAGAGGGGTCACTAGATCTGTTGTTGCTTGATTTCCTTTGTACTCATTTGTACTCTCCTCGCCGTATTACTTCTGTGACCCACAACATTAAAACCTCAGTAAATTCCACCCAGACCAACAATAATTCCATTTTTAAGCCACTTTCACACATTCACGATGTTGGTCCCGATGATCCCCCGATTTGAATATCGGGACACAACGTGGTGCAATCCACAACGTGTGTCGGGGTCATCGGGGAGCGGCGTGTTACCCACGGTGCGGGACATGGCAAATCGGGCTTGGCCACCAAAGTTTTGGATTTGTTCAAAAATTTCGCATGATGGACTTTTGACGTGGTATCATCGGGTACATCGTGTTGTTGACTTGGGTCTGGCGTGTCTGCATCAGGTTGCATCGGCATCGACGTGGCGGCGTCGGGGTATAAATAGTTATAATATATTACAGTAAAAGTCATGTAATCCGAATGGCAGCGGACCGACAGTGCTTCGGATTAGTGGAGTATTCTGACAACACTATAAATACGCACATGATGAATAAATAAAGACCTGATATGGTATAGGCCTATACCGTATATACCGTATATAATATTCCATAATCAACTTATATCAAACGAGTTAATAAGTTCAAATGAAAAATCAGTGTACCGGTATGATTACCAAAACACGTGTGTGTTAATTGTCGAGTGAGTGTGTGTGCGTGTGCGTGTGTGTGTGTTATTGTTCTTGTGTGGCTATATCGACCGCCACTGATACACGGTATGCAATAAATGTTATTATAATTATGCTCTATGGAATTGAATTTAATTTTACCTAATACAGTAGTCTTTATAATAGTAAAAGCCAAAGGAAATACTAAGTGTTATTGATTAATTTAACACAAGGTAGTGTTTGTGTGGGTGGATGGGTTTAGATAGAGAAGATTGTTCGTGTGTTTTCGACGATTCCATCCTTACACAAGCTATGTTTATATCGATCCTTTTGCACAAGATAGGTTTATATCAATACATTTTACCTTCCACAATTAGAGAAAATATGATTCATCACGAAGTGTAGCCTACCTGAGGAGATTAAACGCACTGTTATATTATATACTATATGAGATATACCGGTACCGGTATATCGTATTTTTATCGTTATTTTTATTTTCATACTAAATCACTGCAATTTTGTCCGCTGAACATAATGGCGGTGTTTAGAATATGCTATCATCAATATTGGATTTTATAGAAATAAATCTATAAGGATATTTTTTGTTTTTATAGAATCCCAGCCGCACCAAAATATTCGCTCTCAATTGGTTTTCACCCATAATAATTGTTTTTTTTTAATGATTTTTTTTTTATGAACGGCAAGAGGAAAGGTTATTATATAAGATTTCAACAAAACAATAAATACAAATAATAATATGTGGAATTTCACGTAGGTGAAGGTTACTGTTCAGTCCGCCCTTACTTTCCGGAAACTCCCCATCTCGGTTGGTTTTCACCCATAATATATATTTATTTTTTCTATTTAATTTTTTTTATGAACGGCAAGAGGATAGGTTATTATATAAGATTTCAAAAAAAATAAAAATAAAAATAATATGTGGAATTTCACCGTAGGTGAAGGTTACTGTTCAGTCCGCCCATACTTTCCCTCCCCATTTTCACCGATAAAATGTGGGACAATGAATATTCTGTAAGTAAGTGATATATAGGATATTTCATTAGCTTTCTAATGGTACATAGCCTATATGGCCAATGTACGATCAACACTTTTATTTTTCCTGAATATTTTTTGTCCGTCGCCGCTGTCACCCACTGGTAAATATTTTCGCTTCACTTCATGGTCTATTTTCATATAATTTAACGTTCGATACAGTTTTTAGATATTAATTTCGTTTATCGGCAATGAATACAGATTGTTATTTACGAAGAACCAGCTCTCTACGACAAAAACTTGATTGTATATAAAAAAATCATACGCCTATACCTTACAAAGAAATAATTCGACCTTATCTTACCTTACACTTGACCGTTGAACATACTACCTTTAACACCATATGTATTGACGTTATCTGTCAGGCTGCCTGACGTTGTGGCGTCGTCCTCGTCGGGTCGGCCACGTGTCACCATCATAAGTCCATCGCCCCTCGTCGTGTTCCCCTCGTGCCACGTCGGGGTACGTCGGAGTACGGTTTTGACCGGAATTTTGACCGTTACAGCATTGACGTGGCGCCGTCGTGTTGCAACCGTAGTCGTGGCTACGACGTGTCACCGTCGAGGCTTCGTCGTCAAACGCGTACATCGTGTCACTGTCTCTGCCGATGTACCAATTTGTGTACCTCGGGGTTACATCGGGACCAACATCGTGAATGTGTGAAAGTGGCTTTAGCCTCACCCCATTATCCCCCGCACACCTTTTTTAACCCTCCGCAAACCGTAAAAGGTTAACCCACCAATAATTACCCTCCAATTATCTCGAAGGTCGCCCATCCCTCGGTTAAGACTTTCAGTCAGGTTTTTAAACACAAAAAAGTTGAAAATTCCATTAAGATAATGTCCCTCAATGCCTGCTCTATTAGAAATATGATCAATTAATTACGGTGTCTTCTATTAACTGAACAAACTGATATTATAAGCATCACCGAAACTCATCTAATTCCCTCTTTTTAAAATTGTTCTCGCTTAAGAAACGAAGGTTGCGAGGCTAACTTATCGAGTGTTTTAAGATACTTAAAGGATTTGACAGAGTAGATATCAGTGCACTGTTCACGATTAATAACAGTGCTGCAACCCGAGGTAATGGAATAAAATTAATTCGAAAAAATGCATCCTTAGATGTGACACAAAATTTATTCGCATACAATGTGGATAAAGAGTGAAATAGTTTACAAAGGGAGGTAGTCGTCAGTAATTTAATTGATGCGTTTAAGACAAGATTGGATGATCATCTGATGAAGATTGAACATAAGAACATAAGAAAATGGGAGTCTGCAAAAAGCCGATCGGCCCATACAAGGCAGATCCCTGTCACACCCAACCTCAATTACAAGGCCCAATTATAGGCCCAACTCACTAATACCTCGATTACTGCTACCACCAAAATGGTCAGGGATTAACACAAAATTACGGAGTCTGCTGAACGCCGATTGGGCCACACCTGGTAGATTCCCCTCACACCCAACCCATCTCGTCCATATGCCTATCTAATTTTATCTTAAAGCTCCCTATCGTTTTTGATCCCACTATATCACTTGGTAGCCTATTCCACCCATCCACAACTCTGTTACTAAACCAATATTTGCCTATATCTTTTCTGAAACGAAATGTATCTAATTTGAAACCATTTGTACGAGTTCTTTCGCTATCACTGAGCTTTAGTACATTTTTCATGTCCCCTTTATTAATCCCACTAACCCACTTGAATACCTCTATCATATCCCCTCTAACTCTGCGTCTCTCCAACGAATGTAAGCCTAATTTCTTCAACCTTTCTTCATACGGAACATTTCTAATATTATGGATCATTTTGTCATTCTACGTTGTACTCTCTCCAATGAATCTATGTCCATTCTGTAATAAGGACACCAAAATTGAACAGCATAATCCATATGGGGTCTCACTAATGACAAGTAAAGTTTTAAGAAAACATCAGCAGTTCTGTTACTCACATCCTAGATATGAACTCGAGAATCCTGTTTGCCTTGTTACGAACGCTTATACATTGTTTTCTAGGCTTCAAATCATTGCTAACAAACACACCTAGATCTTTCTCACAGTCTGAGTTTTCTAATTCCATATTAGCTAGTTTATATTTAACATTTGTATGCATCTTCCCTATCTATAATACCTTGCATTTGTCAGTGTTAAACTTCATCTGCCAATTTACTGACAATTCGTGTAAGGTATCTTTTTTTTTTTTTTTTTTTTTTTTTTTTTTTTTTTTTTCTATATTCCAACTTACTTCCTCTCGGGCATAGGCTGAGAGCCTTAACATTCACCGCTTTACAATGAACAGTGAAGCCCGTGAGGTCTTGTTCCAGTCTTAGGGAGTGAGACATGTGAAGCACGTAGAGTACAACGAGCACCTGCCATCTTGCCTTCACATGAGGCACGGTGCTCACTCATGGCCCGAAACGACCACATCTCTGAAGCCACCTCGTTCCCGTGCTTCACTGTCTCACTCCCTACACTCGGACTCTCACACTTACACACACACACACAACGCCACCTGTTGAGCAGATAACTCACCAGGCATTGCACCCCTATAGCATATTTTGAATATGAGAATATTCATACAGTGCTATTTAATCAGGGAACAATGAGGGTATTTTTATTGACGTTTCGGTGGGCTTGTGGTAATGCACTGATACTAGGTACAGCACAAATTCCATCCCAATAATATCTTCCCATTGATACATCGGGATTTGAACCCGGGACCTTTGGATTACCAGGCCAGTGGCAAGACCACTCCACCACACCTCCCCTAGACCCCTTTGCACTCACACTATATCTCTATCTGAATCAATTGTTCTCCCCATTTTGGTATCGTCTGCAAATTTACTTAGCCTACTAGTTATACCTAAATCAAGGTCATTTATGTATATAATAAACAACAGAGGACCTAATACAGATCCCTGGGGGACACCACTTTTGACTGCTCCCCATTCTGACTTGGTACCATTTATGCTGACTCTCTGCTTCGTATACCAATTAGCCATGACCTAATCCATCCTAACAACGCCCCACCTATTCCATGTGCCTCAACCTTTCTCATCAATCTCTCATGAGGGACTCTGTCGAAAGCTTTACTGAAATCTAAATATATAATATCATATGACTTGTCATTATCTACTGCTTCATATACCTCTGAGGAAAAACTAAGTAAATTAGTAAGGCAAGACCGTCCCTGAGTGAATCCATGCTGAGAAGAATTGATTAAGTTAAATGTTTCTAAGTGGTTTCTCATTTTCCTAGCAATAATTGGCTCTAGTAGCTTTCCTATGATTGAAGTGAGACTAATGGGACGGTAATTGGATGCTATTAATTTATCACCTTTTTTGAAGATCGGAACTACATTTGCAAGCTTCCAAGTTTCTGGAACTATACCTGTTTCTAATGACTTATTAAATATAAATGTTAATGGGTAACTTAACTCATCTCTGCATTCTTTTAATACTCTAGCATATACCTCATCAGGACCAGGCGATGTATGAGGTTTCAGTCTGTCAATTTCCTTAAGCACATCATTTCTACTTATAGTAACCGTACTTAACCTATTTTCTATACTATCGCTATATACCTTACGGACTTCTGGAAACTGTGCCAAATTTTCATTAGTGAAAACGGAAAGAAATTGGCTATTTAATGTACTGCACATTTCTAAATCATTTTCTGTCATTTCTCCTATCAAGTTTTAAGGGGACCAATTACATCTCTAACCTTGGATTTATATAGTTGGTAAAAATCTTTAGAATCATTTTTTGAGTCATTTGCAACCTTAATTTCATAATTTCTTTTTTCTTTCCTAATATCCTTTTTTACCTTTCGTGATAGATTCTGATAGTAAGCAAGTAGGTGAATTTCGCCTTTCTTAATTTTTCTATATATTCCTCTCTTTTTTTCCTAGAAGATCTAATAGTCTATTATTCATCCATTTGGGTTGGCTCTGTGTTGATCTAAATTTTCTTTTTGGGATATATTTATTTTGCGCATTGAATACTGACTTGATAAAATAATCGTATGTATCTACCAAGTTTGACGTCTCTTCCTGACTTAAGATGACAGGTGCCTGAGAAGGGATACACTCATTTGGACATCTGGATCGACTTAATTTTTTGACCATAGGGTCCGCTAATAGAGCTCTTCTTAACCCACCATAATTGATTGGATTGATATGAATTAATCAATAGGCATGTGTAATTTCCCTTTCAAACTAATGTCTATCTATACTATAATAACAACTGTCCTTGTGGGCATTTCCTGACCCATAAGGTTACACTTCATCATACCTTCCGGTACGGCCTGTTAGCTGGAGGGGAGCGGAGGGTGGGGAGAGAGCCTTCTACTTTACTGTCCTGTTCTTCCACTATAAACTGTTCCTGTCTAGTAGTATTAAGGCCAGACCACCCAGTTGAGACCGCAAGGTCTGTGTATCTGTGTCTGTGTAAATCTTTCTCACTCTCACTCTCTCTCTCTCTTTTGTTTTCTCTCTCTCTCTCTCTCTCACTCTGTATATATATACAGTATATATATATATATATATATATATATATACTGTATATATACTGTATATATCATCAAGGATATTAAGTCAGACCAATTATCTCTAAGTATATCAATATCATATGGTATTTGTTTACCTATTATGTTTTTAACGATGTAAATGATCTACCAGGGAAGATGTTTGAGAGTAATACAATTGGCTCGTTCATGACTCACTTCCTCTTACTAGTTCCCTACAATATTTGTCTATACACCGCAATGTTACATCTCTTTCACTCTTCTATCGTTATTACAACAATCAGTGTTCTTCAGAGCTCTCTCAGTGCGTATACCCCCTCCCTTGTTGCAAGTGCGAGGCATCCCACTTTCTACACAGTTACACTCCTATTCTGTCCAGCTCTCCAACCCAAGAATTTACAATTTTTCTCAGTCTTTCTTCTACTCAACAAGTGAACTCTGGAACTCTCTCCCTCAATCAATCTTTCCTTCAGCCTATGACTTAAACTGCTTTAAACTTCGTGTGTCCAGGCATTTTGACCCCAACGCCCCGTGAATTTGGCTTTGTCTTTCTTTTGGCTTTGGGGCAGACACTCGTTATAGTCAATCTGCATTTTGTCTCCTTCATACATATATAAAACAAAACATTGTCGTGTTTAATCTTTATAGTGAATTTCCCATTAGATTTTTCTTCTCTACTCTAGTTCACACCACCCTACGCACTCCCCCCTCTCTATCTATGTCTCTCCCTCTATATCTCTTCCCTTCTTCCTCTTTCTCTCTCTTCTCTATCCCACCTTCCACTCATCCTTCTCCAGTCCCTCCACCATGCACTCACCCGAACTCCACACTCCTATCTCTCTCTCTCTCTCTCTCTCTCTCTCTCTCTCTCTCTCTCTCTCTCTCTCATTTAAAAAAATGAACTTAAAGACATTCATATGCAAATTAAAGGCCTTAACAGCACTGACGAATGAGGATTAAATTCAAAGAAATATTCATGAGTGCCCAAAATAAACATGTACCCTTGTGTAAACGTCACAACAAAAATTATAACCCTATGGTATAATAATGATATCAGTAGAGCAATCAGAGAAAGAAAGCGTTTACACAAGTTAAAGAGGGTTACAGATAAAAATACCATAAACAACCAGTACTCGGCTACCAGAGGAAAAGTTAAATCGTTTATATAATGGGCAAAGCGAAATTACGAAATCGGCATAGCTAAGGATAGTCAAAATAATCCCAAAACATTCTATAGGTATTAAACAGTAACAAACAAATTAATAGCGGTATTGGGCCGATACTTAATAAACAAGGTGACCTTGAATCTGATAGCATAGATATAGCACCAGCGGCTCGCTTGGTGTAGTGACTAGCGTCTCGGACTTCCACCCAGAAGGCCCGGGTTCGCGCCCACGCTCGGCGCATTAAAGATTTTTCACAAGCACTGAGTCGTTACCATCCCTCATGAGCAAAGGGAGGGGGTAGTAGTACAGGACCTCAATGGAAATACGCCTAATCGGCCTTATTGAGCTATCCTTAGCTAGCTTAGCATGCGCTAGCTTTAAGAACTATTATCTACTCTTAACGAACATTTCAGCTCTGTTTTTAATGCTGCTAGCAACCTGGGCGTGTTACAAGGTAACAATCAAACAAGCTAAGTTGTGCTTAGAGACTTCGAAATTACTAAATCAGATGTCATGAGAAAAATTAGTTCCCTTAAAGTAAACAAATCCGCCGGCCCAGACCTGTTCGTCCCTAAATTTCTAAAATTAGTAAAAAACGAAGTCGCAGAAGCACTAACCATAATATTTAATAAGTCACTCAAACATGGATATTTACCGACCGACTGGAAGACAGCGAATATAACACCAATATTTAAAAAGGGTGACAAAAAATTACCTAATAATTACAGGCCTATTAGCTTAACTTCCGTAATTGGAAAAATGATGGAATCAATCATTAGCGATGAAATAGTTTTTTTCACCGAAAGCAACAATCTTATTACCAATAGTCAACACGGATTCAGGGCATAGGGCAAAGAGATCATAGTGAGGTGGCTTAGGGCTATATTTGATGATTACGGTTACATGGCGGATAAAAGCACCAAATTTGGCATGAGGAACCCTTAGGGCATATCAATAAATGTTAGCCTAGGAGTCCTCCGGAGATTCAATTTTTATTGTGTGTAAAATGAAAAAAATGGCCGACAAATATGAAAAAGAGCGATTTTCCTCAATTTGTTTGTTTTTGTATCATATCCCCATGTTTACAAAGTCTATAATATTATAGGCATTAAATTGATATGAAATCGTATTCTATAGTTGTTGTGGATTCCCCAATGCTGGGGAACCCCAACAACAACAGGACTAAATTACATTATAATTAATGTGTAGTAATTGTATTGTGTATGATGACTAGTGGTAATTTGTGTTCAGTAATTGTAATGCGTTTGTATGACTACTGGGACCTGATCATGAAATATGAAACCCTAATTCTCATTTTCGTCAGGGCTCACAGAGAGAAAAATTTCCCTCTGTATGTGGAGGTCTTGGAGGAACTCACGCCGCTCTTCTTTGCCTTGGATAATGTTAACTACTCACTGTGGATGCCTATCCACATCAGGGACATGAAGTCCTTGCCTGACACTATCAATGATGAGTTTGAAAGGTGTTCCCACTGGGTCCTTTCCAAGACCACCAACAAGTTCTCTGCCATCCCATTTGATCAGGCTCACGAGCAGGAGAACAAGATTGTGAAAGGATCGGGAGGTGCTGTTGGGCTCACACAAAACTCGGTTGCTTTTCGACGATGGATGCTCTCTGGCCCAGAGACTGCCAGACTGCTGAAGCAGTTTGAGGAAGAATACCTTCCTGATGATGATCCACAGATACCCAAGAACTTCCAGCACCACGAGCAGGCTCTCTCGACACAGAAGTCCTTACAGAGACAGGTTACCAGCCTCTCCGAAACCATCCGAGGAATGGGCAATCCCTTCTTGGATGATTTCCCAGATTTAGTAACTCTCGACAATCGAACCTGCGCAGACGAAACCGCGGTAGTCGCAGTGCACACCTTGGAGGATACAGGCAAGAAACAGAACCAGGAATTCGTCAAGAATGTGCTTGATGTCGCAGCCACTCCATCCATGACCCAATCCACAGGAATTCTCTTGTGATCTTCAGGAAGCATCACCGCAAGGTAACATCTAAGCAGGGGAAGAAAATCAAAGTGCTTCAGAACAATGTGTCACTCTTTGGTCAGCTATACATATCTATGCAGAACCGGGAAGGTGACTTGGCTGAGTTCTTTGCACATGAAATACAGTCCTTCCCTCCTTCCCTCTCAGACTTTTGCAAGCTTCATTTACCAAACCCGAAGTCTGGCCTGCTGCAATGTCTTGAGCAGCCCGGGCAATCAGAGCCACCCTCAACTTACAACTGCAAAGTCATGGATGGTGCCGTCATCGTCCACTTCCTACCAACTACCAGCGTCAGCACCTTCCATGAGTATGCAGACATTGTATTCATACCGTACCTGGAGAAGCAGCTGCAGACTGCCACGAGGTTGGATGTTGTGTGGGACACATACATATCAGACAGTTTGAAGACGAAACTGCCAGGCAATTGGATGGACTTTCTCCGTGACCCATTGAACAAGAAGGAGCTGTTCGCCTTTTTGACTTCCAAGGTTGAAGAGTTAAAATTGCCACCAGCCAAAGCTGCATATGTCACATCAGGGCAAGCTGTGGTGTCTATTGGTGCCAGCACCCCCATGAAAAACTGCAATCATGAAGAGGCGGACACCAGAGTTGTGGTTCACATAGTGCATGCACTGGAGCAGGGGGCAAAGACTATTCAAGTGCGTACCGTAGATACAGATGTTGTAGTCATCCTTGCAGGCACATTCCATGATCTGATTGCGACTCATCCTTTGGCAGACATCTGGGTTGCCTTTGGCATGGGCAAAAATTACAGGTTTTTCCACATAAACGCCATCTGTGCAAGCCTGGGGGAGCCAAAATCACGAGCATTACCTGTATTTCATGCATTGTCAGGTTGCGACACAACCTCTGCCTTCAACGGCAAGGGCAAGAAGTCAGTTTGGCAGGCCTGGCATGTTTATGAAGACATCACAGAGACATTTGTGTATATCGCCAGTCATCCCTTCCAGCTGCTGGATGTCGACGATGACCATTTCAAGAAGATCGAGAGATGGACTGTTATCCTGTATGACAGAACCAGTCCTTTGAGATCCATCAACGATACAAGAAGGGAACTCTTCTGTCACAAGAATCGAGCAATGGACAGGCTGCCACCCACCAATGATGCGCTACTCCAGCATGTCCGACGTGCAGTGTATCAAGCAGGAATCTGGACGACTAGCACACAAACAGAACTAGTGATTCCTTCTCCACATGATTTTGCCTGGACCAAGATATCAGATTCGTGGGTACCAGTTTGGGTGACAATTCCAGAGGCTTCCAGAGCGTGCAGGGAGCTGATCAAATGTTCTTGCAAAGGGGACTGCTCCATCTGCCAGTGTTCATAGTTCATAGTTCATTATATATATATATATATTTTTTTTTTTTTTTTTTTTTTTAAACGTCGGAAGGGAGGGGCTCCTAGGCTAACATTCATCAATAGGCCCTAAGGGAGCCTCATGCCAAAAATGGTGCTTTTATCCGCCATGTAACGGTAATTGTACTAAGCCACCTCACTATCATGCCTAACGAACTTAATATAATTTTATGATAGACTTTTCAATTTAAATTACTTCACCAAAAGTCTCGACATAGTGTACTTGGACTTTCAGAAAGCCTTCGACAAGGTCCCACATTTAAAATTGCTACAGAAAGTCCAGGGATTAGGAATACAGGGCAAAACTTACGAATGGATTAAAAACTGGCTAAGTGAAAGAAAGCAGATGAGTAGTTATTAATGGTGTCGAATCATCATGGACTCCAGTGACTAGTGGAGTCCCTCAGGGCTCAGTGTTGGGACCGATTTTGTTCATAATATACATCAATGACATTGACAATGGTATCAATAATATAGTTTCTAAATTCGCTGATGACACTAAGATAGGAAATGCAATAATTTCGGAAAGCGATAGAATCAGTCTACAAACAGATCTAAATACAATCACAGAATGGTCAGAGAATTGGCAAATGCCCTTTAATGTAAACAAATGCCAGATAGTGCAAATAGGCTATAAAAACAATAAATATTAATATTACATGCACGGGGAAAAAGTTAATAGCGTAACACAGGTAAAAGACCTAGGAGTGCTTATAAATGAAAACCTAAAATGTTCAAACCAATGTACGGCAGCAGTTAATAAAACAAACAGAGCATTAGGCTTCATCAGAAGAAATTACCATTATCACAGCAGAGACATAGTTATGCCATTATATAAAAGTATAGTAAGACCGCATCTAGAATACGTTGTGCAGTTCTGGTCTCTCTACCTCATGAAGGACATTGTAAAGCTGGAATCTGTGCAGTGAAGATTGATCCCTTCTCTAAGAATTAAACCATATAATGAGAGACTAAGAGAACTCGATCTATTTTCACTTAAGAAACGGAGGATAAGAGGACAACTGATTGAGTGTTTTAAGATTTTAAAAGGATTCAGCAACATTAACCCTGATAAACTATTAAAGATAGCCAAAGAGAGTTCTACAAGAGGAAACAAGTTAAAATTAATAGGTAAGAAAGCAAACTTGGATACAACAAAACATTTCTTCACTCACAGTATAATTAGTGAGTGGAATAAACTCCCAAATAAAATAATAGATAGTATCTCAATAGATGCATTTAAAAGAAATCTAGACTCATACCACAGAGAAATAGGGGTGGAGTAGGTAATAACCAATGATAGAATGATGTGGTAGTAACGAACACTGCTTCCAGTTGAAGAGAGCTAACTGAGGGAAAACAAAATAAAATCTCTCTCTCTCTCTATATATATATAGTATATATATATATATATATGTATATATGTATGTATATATACAGTATAATTATACAGTATACTGTATATATATATATATATATATATACAGTATATATACCGGTATATATATTATATATATATATATATATATATATATATATATATATATATATATATATGTATATATATATGTGTATAATTATACAGTATACTGTATATATATATTATATATACAGTATATATACCGGTATATATATTATATATATATATAACTACAGGTGTAGGTTTGCATGCAGTTTCCTTTCCATTTCTAACTTTCTATAAATTCCTTCAGGCGGTTTCCAAGATTTGCAAGGTTATTCACTTCCAACTGTCTTCATGTACGGCAATTGCCGGAGGGTGGGGAGAGCCTTCTTCTTTGCTATCCTTTCCTTCCACTGTACCTTACTCTCGGGTTAGCTATCTCTACTAGAATTCAGACCTAACACTATTCTTGACTTGCAGGGTTGATAGCCTCTGAAGTTATATTTTGAATAACTAATTAACCCAACTCCATCCTCCCCTCTCTCTTTATCTCTCCTCTTCTCCCCCATCTTCCCTCTCCCGTAATCTGCCTCCCACCCATTTCCTGGTCCCCCATTCCCCCCCCCTCCATCTCCCATTAGCGCGTCCTCCCAGCACCCCATAACATAACTCCCACCAACGACTCCTCCTCACCACTCCACAGATTCCAACCCGTTGGTCTGTAGTGAGTGGTTTACTGGTGCACGATACATTGCGTCAGTTGCCTTGTTCACCATGCACTCTCAGATTTAAATGACTAGCATACAGACTTCTAAGAATATTCCCTATGATATATTCCCCTTAATCACAATACAGTCTCATTTCAAACCGATTAAGAATTAGACGTTATGTTATTTTTAAGAATATTCCCTATGATATATTCCCCTTAATCACAATACACTCTCATTTCAAACCGATTAAGAATTAGACGTTATGTTATTTTTTAAGAATATTCCCTATGATATATGCCCCTTAATCACAATACACTCTCATTTCAAACCGATTAAGAATTAGAAGTTATGTTATTTTTTTGGTCTACCTATTTATTCAATCAGTAGTTTTTAATGTCCTCGCTAGGTTTCCAACAAGCTTTAAAAAGCATCCCCAAGACCCCCCTTCAAAATGAAATTGTGCATGTTTCGGTAGAAATCACAAGCTCGCTACCACTGGCCAGGACAACATCGACACCTAATTGGCACGAAAGGTCTTAATTGACAAAAAATGGAGATAAAGGTTTTAAAATCGTCATATTAATGAGGTGAACGTCTTAAAATCTCATAACAAATGGGGCTAATCATGAGAGAGAAGGGGGTCCAGTAAAATCTAATACGTCCCCTTAAAGGATTATCTATGACTTATAACCGCATTCCCTGTTATACAATCACCTTTTATAACAATGCATTCTGTTTTCAAACCGATTAAAGGATTAGCAACATACATTTAAACGCATTACCTGTTATACAATCACCGTTAATCCCAATGCACTCACATTTCAAGCCAATTAAAAGATTAGCCACAAACTATGAAACGCATAATCATTTTTCTTCCCAATGCACTCTGATTTCAAACCAATTAAGGGATTATCTACATACATTTAAGTGCATACCCTGTTATAGCATCATGTTTTATCACAATGCAAACTGATTTCTAAACGTTCGTTCTTCACAGTATGTACATACTGTGTACAACATATTACAGTCAAGTATAGGACCCGTACGGCCAGCTTCAGTGATAGTATTAACTGTTTTCACCAATTACTCATACTTAAGGGGAGATGGGTCGTTTTTCTAGACCCCCTTCTCCCTCATGTTTAGCCTCATTAGTTTTCAGAATGTAAGATGTTTGCAGCAATTAGTTTGTTGATTTTAAGACCTTTCGCCACATTTATTTGTCAATATTAAGATCTGTCATGCTTATTAGTTATCGATTTTTTACCTGGCGAACGATAGTGAGCCTGTAATTTTGGAAGAACCGACCTTTGGTCGGGACATTTTGTACCGAAAAATGTACAAATTAATTGACAAGGGGGATCTAATGGATTTTATTTTGTTTTTGTTTTTTGTTTTTTTATTGTAGAGGTCTAGGGAGGAAACTAAAAATTTATAAATACAGTATATGAAATAATATTTCATATACTGTATTTATAAATTTTTAGTTTCCTCCCTAGACCTATACAATAAAAAAAAAAAAAAAAAAAAAATCCATTATTGGTCGAATATTATTCGACCAATAAATAAACCCTTCCCCTTTAACACTAGATTAGCGGGCTAGCGGTTTATTTATATGTACCGCCCAGCGGGGTGTTTTTAGCCAAAATAGGGCTGTTTACGTGATCATTTTCATGCCTAAATAAGACCCAGAGCGTAAAACAAGTATCTATCCCTGAAAGAGCATAAACAGAGCTTTCCAATGACACCATAACGATCGTTTTATGACGGCTAGTTTTCTTGCAACAACCGCGCAACGCGAGTGCAAAAAGCATGTAATTCGGTACTTTCCCCATTAAATTCAGTATGTAGTGAGTGAGAGAGGGAGGGAGGAGGTGGGATTCGTGTCAGTAGGTTCGCCGCGGTGGTCTGGAGCAGTCATACGCTCGCTACTCTCCTGCCACCACTTGTCTCTCTCTCAGCAACATTACGTGCTGAAATTGCCACACGACCTATGTCGCGTGCCGCCAGATAGTCCAGATTTATTATACTCGACTTATGTTGCGCGCCGACACTTAGGGGTTAAAGGACTGCTACTGAATTCCTTAGCATAGGGTAGGTGTTTTAGCCAGGCATTTAGTTTTATCGAACATCATAATTACCCAGTTTTACATGCAATCTTCAAAATACTATCACTGGAAGACTATCATAATTATGCAGTCCCATAGTCACCAATGCTCTGTGTGTTTGTATGTGTGTGTGTGTGGGGGGCGGGGGGTGGGGGAGGGGGTAGTGTGCGTGTGATTGTGTGTGTGCGTTTGTGTGTGAATAATAATAATAATAAATATCGGTTTATTGTTCATTGCAGCCCTTAGGCTGAAAATCTACAGAGATTTTCTTAAACCTAGGTACAGTACAATACTTATTCTACCTTAACTACGAGGTCTTATGCAACCTTTGGCGACCATGAGGTGCCTGGCTTCCCACCAAGTAATGTACATACGCAGATGCACTTTGTATTGGTGAGAAGATGTGTAGGCTAACACAGGCTGATAGCAGCTTGGTTAGGGAGGAACCACGATACAATTCTCTCCGTCGCTATGGCCGAAAAAACACTTTGGGATTCTGGTGGATTCGAACCCTCGCCCCGGCCCCTTGTGGTCAGCACGAAACACAGCGCCTTAATCGACTGGACCACAGCGTGTGTGTGTGTGTGTTTGTGTGTGAGATAGAGAGCGTGTGTGCTTAAATGAGTGTGAGTGATTGCGTTTGTTTCTGTGTATGTATGTATGTAATTATGTAAACATATATGTGTACTATACGTGTGTGTGCGTGTTTGTCATGTCGTCTGTGAATGAACGCTACTCCTGAACCATTATTATCACCACCTGCTAATTACCGTATATACAGTATATCTCCACCCAACACCCCTTCTACACGCACACACACACACACACACACAGATGGACACACACAAACACACATGAATTCACACTAATTCTGAACCATTAACATCACTACCTGCTAATTATCGTGTATACCTCCACCACCCACACACATACAGACACGCACACACAGACACACACCTACACACACATACGAACACGCACATCCATTTTCCCTATAATAGATGGTGTTCCCTTACTATTACTATATCTTGGTCTCCATATATAACCCCACACTATTCTACTATACTGCACTTACATATATAACCCCACACTATTCTACTATACTGCACTTACATATATAACCCCACACTATTCTACTATACTGCACTTACATATATAACCCCACACTATTCTACTATACTGCACTTACATATAAGAAGTTGTGAGGTAAATATACTGCAAACGTTTAACACTTGAAGGGGGATAGTTGTTTATTTGGTGTTTACTTATTTTTGTATTTATTTATTTATGTATTTATTTATTTATTATTATTTGTTTCATAGTTTCCTGGCTCCACCTCCATCAAGCTTAAAACAAACCCCCCTTAACCACCCTTCGAGATAAATGTGTAAACATTTTCGGTAGAAAGATGTACCGGCCGAGGGCCGGTTCCTCCTAAATTACAGGTTTGCTACCTCCCTCAAGGAAAACATAGTCACTTAAATGTCAGGAAGGTTATTAATATTGATAGAAATGGGGCGAAATATATTAAAATGGCCAAACTAATGGAGACAACGTCTTAAAATCTTAATAAAAATTGAACTAAACATGTGGGAGAAAGGGTCCAGAAAAAAACTCTTAAAATTAAAACCTCCCCTTATTTAAGCGACCCTCCCCCGAGAACAGAAACAAGCTAGATCATAGAGTGAGTTGGAAGCATAAGAAGGCGATTCATTCGTGTCCACTACCTCTCGGGGATTACGGTGTCTGGCAATAGATAGGTAGAGATATTGCTTGATTACTTATGTTTTGTCTTCGGTATGTTGATTGTGTTTAACTTCTTCTTCCGCGGATGTTCTATTTTACCATATTCTCCAATAACACGTGTATATACCATATATATATATATATATATATATATATATATATATATATATATAGAAGCGATACTTTCGTCACGTGGGAAGCGGAGACGTATTATAAAGTAATTATAAAGTAATTGATGAACTCTATATTCACATCTATTTGTCTCAGTATCTCGGCCTGGCATTTTATACGGTCTCCCCAAAATACACAAAAGGACTGTCCTTTGCGTCCAATTTTGTCAGCAATAGGCACTGTAAATCATAATTTGGCTATGTTTTTGGTTCCCATATTAGCATCTATTACATCAAATATGTACACTGTCAAAGATTCTTTTTCTTTCGCTAAAGAAATTTGTGACCAAAATTTAGGCAACTGTACAATGGCTTCCTATGATATCAAGTCATTGTTCACGAACATACCTCTCAATGAAACGGTGGATATTTGTTGTGATCAACTCTTCAAGGAAAGGGACATCATATATGGTTTAATAAAACACAATTTCATAAACTTCTTTCCATGGCAGTAAAAGACTCATTACTTATAATTAATGGTACTACTTTTGAACAGAAAGATGGTCTTTCGATGGGGAATCCCCTATCCCCGATCTTAGCTGATGTATTTTTATCCTTTCACGAAACAAATTGGCTGAATGATTGTCCCACTTCTTTTAAACCTCTTTTGTATAGACGTTATGTCGATGACACATTTGTTGTCTTTAAATCACCGAATCATGTTCCTGTTTCTCAATTACATAAATTCGAAGAATTCAAATATGCAGTTCACTCACGAGGCCGAGAAAAATAATAAATTGCCCTTTCTAGACGTCCTTCTTGAGAAGAATAACAATGATTGTATTAACTCGGTCTACAGAAAACCCACTTTCACAGGTCTCACTACGATATTGACTTCAAATATCCCTATTCAATTTAAAACAAAAATTGTAATCACCTTAGTCACAAGGGCCTATCACATTTGATCATCGTATATTGCTTTGCATATTGAACTCGAACACCTACGAGATACCTTAAATCTTAAAGGTTTCCCCTTAACTTTATCAACACTTACATTGGCCAACAAATTAGTAAATTGCGTTCACCTCCCTTAAAAGACTACCGACAGTTCAGAAAGCAGTAATCTATTTTTCTATCCCCTTTATTGGAAAAAAGTAATTTTCAATACGAAACCGTGTCACCAATTTGTTTCGAGAATGCTATCCACAGATACAGTTGAGAGTTGTGTTTAAATCATATACTTCGTTAGGTAATTGCTTCAAAGTTAAAGACCAAATCCCCGATGTTTTGCGATCGTCAGTGGTGTATCAGTTTAAGTGTAGTGGATGTAATTCCTCTTACATTGGTCAAACCAAACGCCATTTCACCGCCAGGATCGCGGAGCATCGAGGAAGGTCTTTTAGAACGAATTTTCCGTTGTCCAAACCTTCATTCTCTGCTATACGAGACCATTTTGAAGCTTCAAATCACCCAATATGCACAAATGATTTTAGCATATTTTGCACATCTTCTAATGACAGTTCCCGCCTGATAGCCGAGAGCTATTAACACAACAGTTTCGTTCCGATCTAGGTTCCCAGAAGTCCTCAACACCCTTTCTGTGCTTTTGAGATCTATGTGATATGTGGTATGTTATATTTTAGCATTCGTAGTATTACTATATCTTGTATTTAATTTCACTTAGGATATTCGATTTAGATTTAACTCCACACAATGTACACGTATTTCTACGCTTCTCATATATAATAACTTTTTAGTTTTCGGAAATATAATTACTTTGCAGTATTTTTAGATATTTAAGCGCACATGGATTCAATTATTTTCCAAAAGTTGTTTGATCTCTCTTTAACCCCATTTACCCCATACACTTTTGTATTATTTCATGAAATCTATTATGAATTGTAGATATTTATGTAGGCTGTTTCATTGTTTTTTTAGGCTGAAGATGGCTTGTGCATAAGCCGAAACGCGTCCCACAATCAATAATGATGTATATATCAGCACTGGTCTTACTCTTTATATATATATATATATATAAACACCATATGAGGGGGAGTACTTTAAATGACGTGTCGCATAATTATAGTTTCATCAGTCCAATGCGAAACGTTGTCAATAAAGTGCTCTACCTCATATGGTGTTCATATATTATCAACTCTGCGAAGCTGAGTGGTATCGCGCACACAGATCCCGCCCATATACTGTGGACCATAATTCAGCTTGTCTGTCGTCGTCGTCGTCTTCCGTCGTCGTCGTCGTCGTCGTCCGTCTGTCTGTCCGGAAACTCCTCCTAGACCGTTCGATGGATTTTCACCAAATTTCACAGGTATATTCATTTGATCAATCCGAAGGTCAGTCAAAAAGAAATATCCCATTTAACTTAAAGGTTAAGGTCAAAGGTCAAGGGTAAAAATAAGGTCAATATTTCATATTTTTTAGTTCTTACTCAAATGTCTTCATTTTCACTATGCAAGTTACTAGTAACCTATATATCGTATTGACCAAATTTTAGGTTTCTTAAGGGTAAGGTCAAAGGTCAAGGTCAAATGTCAAAATAAGTTTTTCACTAGTATTTCTTATACTAACTGTTAGATTCTCACTAGGCTTACCATGTATATTCGGAATACCTAGGCCAAAGTCATACAAGAAACTATACAATTCCATAAGAAAGTTCAAGGTCACAGGTCAAGGTCAAATAAAAGGTCAATATGCTATTTTCTTTAATTTTCATGCAAACTTCACAAACTTTTGTGAGATTGTTGCAATTTAAATGAAAAGGAAAATAATACATTTGGACACACATCATAAAGGTCAAGATAAAGGTCAAAAGTCAAGGTCAACTATTCTATTAATATATATGAAACTAACTGATGGGTTTTAATGAAATTAGGCATGCTTATTTGATTGTCCAGGGCAATATCAATAAAAATAAAATAAATACTCTTACATAAAGGTCCAGGTCACAGGTCAAGGTCAAAGATCAACTTTTACTATTTATTTTACTTTTTACTCAAATATCTTCATTTTCACTATACAAGTTACTGGTAACCTTGATATTGTATTGCCCAAATTTTAGGTAAATATTCTTAAGGGTAAGGTCAAAGGTCAAAATAAGTTTTTCACTAGTATTTCTTATACTAACTGTTAGATTCTCACTAGGCTTACCAAGTATATTTGGAATACCTAGGCCAAGGTCACACAAGAAACTATACAATTCAATAAGAAAGGTCAAGGTCACAGGTCAAGGTCAAATAAAAGGTCAATATGCTATTTTCTTTCATTTTCATGCAAACTTCACAAAATTTGGTGAGATAGTTGCACTTTAAATGCACAGGACTATAATACATATGGACACACATATCATCAAGGTCAAGATAAAGGTCAAAGGTCAAGGTCAACTATTCTATTAATATACTGTATATGAAACTAACTGATTGGTTTTAATGAAATTAGGCATGCTTATTTGATTTTCCGAGGCAATGTCAATACAAACAAAATAAATACTCTTACATAAAGGTCCAGGTCACAGGTCAAGGGCAAAGGTCAACTTTTACTATTTATTTTACTTATTACTCAAATACCTTAATGTTCACTATACAAGTTACTGGTAACCTTGATATTGTATTGCCCAAATGTTAGATAAATATTCTAAAGGGTAAGGTCAAAGATCAAGGTCAAAGGTCAAAATAGGTTTTCTACTAGTATTTCTTATACTAACTTAGCTTCTCACTAGGTTTACCATGTACTGTATATTCGGAACACCTAGGCCAAGGTCATGCAAGAATCTATACAATTCCATATGAAAGGTCAAAGTCACAGGGCAAGGTCAAATAAAAGGTCTATATGCTATTTTCTTTACTTTTCATGCAAACTTCACACAATTTGGTGAGATAGTTGCACTTTAAGTGAAAAGGAAAATAATAAATGTCGAGACATACAAAGGTCAAGGTAAAGGTTATAGGTCAAGGTCAACTATTCTATTGATATATATGGAACTAACTGATGGGTTAAAATGAAATTCCGCATGCTTATTTGATTTTCATGGGCAATGGCAATGCAAACAAAGATGTACTCTTACATACAGGTCAAGGTCACAGGTCAAGTTCAAAGGTCAACTTTGATTATTTATTAAAAAAGATTACTCAAATTTTGGAAAACTGGCTGTGTTATGGCTTATTACTTAAATATTATATATATAAAATTTCACATACATATTGTAATAGTTAAGGTCAGAGGTCAAGGTCAAAACAAGAGTATTTATCATTTTCCCTAAACTCCTCCTAGACTGTGTGATGCATTGTCGCCAAATTATACAGGCAAATTCAGTTGGTCAATGCGACGACCATCCAAATATTTGTATTTTATTTTAAGTCAAAGGTCAAGGTCACAGAATATGATCACTATTTGTAATAAATACGTTTTTATACGAGTAACACCATAGTCATAATAGTAGAGTCATTTTCAGAGCTTCCGTGACCGTGTTTAGGATACCAAAGTTTCTCAGTGAATTTAACAAGGGCAACTGATACTAAAAAAAATAAGCCCCCATACACCTCACCAAAATGACGGGAAAGTTGTTATTTTAGACGTTTTTCAAAATGGCCGCCGCCGTCATCTTAAAAAATTGATAAAGTTCTATTTCTTGAAGTGAATGGCCAAAAATGACAATTTTGGTGTCTATTCCCACTAATTTTGGTGTCAGAAGATCAATGGCATGGCACAATTAAAAAATAATTAATAAATAATTACCAAATAATTAAGTAAATAAGAAAATAATTAAGAAAATCAATGGGATGGCATAATTCATGATTTAGAGTCCCACTAACCTCAACATCTAAGACAAATATGATGTTGTTAAATCCACTGAGAAACTTTGGTATCCTAAATTAATAAAACATGAGACCTACTGCATTAAGATGCACTATCACTGCAGGACAAATATGATGTACAACTGTCAGAATCACTTCCGCTGTCATCATCGCTGCTCTCCATTTGTGGATGACTTGGAGTTTTTAGAAGATCCAGGAATGATGGAAGTGCAGGTTGGGTATAGCATACTGGGAGGCATAAGCCATTTACAAGGTGCCATCCATGGCCAATTGGTGATGGATGATTCTGAAGCTGGAAATTCTTCTGCAGATATGTGAGGTAATTGGTGCGCTCTAAGTGTGGTCGTAGACTGTCAGAATCAGGTACCAGTCTGATGATCTTCTTTTTCTTGAGTACTGACCACTTTGCTGCTCTCACCTCTGCTAGGGTCTTGTGTTTGGTGTCACAATAGATGTACTGGATAACACATTTCTGTAAGTCATAGATGATTTCCTGTGTGACTGGGATGATTGTGCCACAACTTTTAAGGAGGTTGCGAGCTTCTGATGATTTTTCTACACGGTCAACAATAGTTTTCTTGCCTATTCCATAAAAGCCGGAGTTATGGTCGCATCCGGTAAGAACATAAAGTGGGATCAAAGACTCCGCTATTGCCTCACTACACAAACACCAAGCATTTATCAGCTGAAATTTGCGTTTCAAGCACAAGAGTCCTGATATTTCCGAGCCACATAGGCTGCCTGAACGTAGTTATCAGTATCTTCAGTGTCTATGACAACTGCTTCTGTATACCCTTCTGACCGCAGCTTACCATAAAGAGTGAACAGAGCTGTGTCTGCTTCTGCATGGGCGTATGTGAGATTCTGCAAAACGTCATCTGTGGTGAGATTCCTTGCTGGTTTGCCAACAACACAGTGTATGAGCTGAATAGTGGTTGTAGATGCCTTTCTTTTGAAAGCAGCCTTGATAAATGCTTGAAGGCGAACTTTATTCTCTGGCTTACCAAGAAGAGCATGAAAGTCTCTATTAGAAGGAAATTTGTCCTCTGACTTCATAAACACATTGCAAATGGACTGATTTTTTTGACGGTGTTGTCGTTCACTATCTTTGATGGAGAAGACTTGCTCGTATGAGTCATTAACCAAGATAACACATTCTGCATTCGAATGTCTATTCAGGACAAAGTTCACAAGTTTCTCACCATAGTCTCCCCACGTTAACTTGGTTCCATCTGCTTTTTCTCTGTCTTCAGTAGTAGGCGTTGTTAGACACCAGATTAGTCCCATGTCTACTATTGATGTGTAAATATCAGGGTACGGTATGGATGTCATTGTCAGTTTTTCCTGTAGCTTACTCTTCTGAGTTTTGCGCATAGTACCATTTGCATTGAAAATTGAAAGGCACTCATCTGTTACTCGATGCTGCTTTAAGTCTTCCATCTTTAAGCCGTCACTTGCCTCAACAAGTTTGATGACCGAGGTAAATGCCTTACTCTCCATTTCTTCAGTTGTCTGTTTCAGGTTTTCACTTGCTGTCTTCTCGATTTCTTGAGTTGCAAAATTGCCTCTTTTACTACGTGGTATTCGAGCATTGAGGGACTTTGTTTTGGAATAGACTCTTTCATTTACAAATTCCTCCACTTTTCTTTCTCCATCAGCCTTTGCAGACTTCAGATCAGTAAAGAGAGCTGGAGAGGCTTGAATTCCAGATTGTAGGGATCTTAGTGTCAGATCTGATTGGTCAAATGGATCACAATGGAACTCGGTGAGACATGCACTGATATCCTGCACAGATTGTTCATCTATCTTCATCTTACTTGGGGCACAATCTGCATGCTTTCTTGAACCTCGTCTCTTGTGATTTGCGTGACGATGAACACAGCCTCTTATCCGGTTGACGTTGTTAACATTCCGCGTGTTTGACAGGAGTTGCTTCTCATTCTTTAGAATAGCCAACCATCCACACTTAAGCTTGGATCCTTTATTCATCGTTGACTCTATCCATATGTCAAGGGCAACACATGAGTAGGGTTTACCGGTCATTGACTGTGCAAACATGCCACTCTCCATGAATTGTGCTTGGATATGGGGAAGACTTTCTAGGACTGCTATGAAATCTGGAAGATGGCGCCCATATCTATCGTTGTCATAAATATGCATCCAAGGAAGCATCAACTTCAGTGAAGACTTGAACTCGATCCAGTTTCTTGTCCTTATAGCATGTATATTTTGAGTCAGTATCTCTACCATCTCCAAGAATGAAATCCAGAATTCTGCTAGTGGAGCACCATCTAAGTTCTGGAATAGGGAGTCAACGAGCCCCTTGAGATCGGCATTGCTCTCTAACTCAGCATGTGCATCATTAAGTTCTTGTTGGTCTACTGAACTGCGTAACTTATTGAGAGATGCCTGGATCTCTTCACACAGAGTGGCACCTTCCAAACGTTTGTCTAGTGCATGTTGGAGTAAAGCCTCGTAGAAGAGTCGAAGGCAACGCACACCGCGGTTGAAGTGTTTTCCACGCAGAGCTTGATCCACGGATCCATCTGCAACGACGCCTGCAGCCACCAGTACATCTGAAATGCCTGAGCCTTTGAACCTTTTGTAGATTGCATTGATGAAAGACATCTGGATATGAAAGGGCCCCATGCTTGCTGAATATAGCGATTACTACTGATCTGGGTGTAACATTTACTATGCATGTACAGGCCTTTAGGCCCCTTGTCCCACTCCACTGCTGCATAGGCATGCTGAAATTTATCAAGTTCCTTCCACCGAAAACACTTGCTCCTTAGATTCTCCCACTTTGTATCAGATGTCTTGTTCGTACTATCATCAGCTATACAGGGATGTTGACATAATATGCATTTTAATCCAGGTCCTGGGTCAGGCACATCACTAACTCCTCTACGTGCCATGCTTTTTTTTTTTTTTTTTTTCTATGTGATTGAGGGAGGCAAAAGGCATAACTGCCTATAGCGAGTGCCTCCCCCATAGTTGAAAGAGTGACAGGGCCAAAATCAAGGGACGTTCGAGCCAAAATGCCTGGACACACGGAGTTTGAAGAGAGATGCAACATTGCGGCGGAGAGAGAGAGATTGAAGAGAGTTGGTGAGTGGACATTAAAGTTAACAAGGTTTTCTCTGCCCCAACATAGTATTTAGATCAGAATTTAAGAGTTCTATGGCTTGTCGTTGAGGGATTGCTGGCTGCTTATGATTCTTCACGCCAAATTCGATGCAACAAACCTGAAAAAGAAGGAATTGATCAGTCAACATTCTTGGTTTACATTTTAAATTATATTATATTATTTGAGTAAGTTTCAGAGGATCCGTGACCGTGTTTAGGATACCAAAGTTTCTCAGTGGATTTAACATCATATTTGTCTTAGATGTTGAGGTTAATGGGACTCTGAATCATGAATTATGCCATCCCATTGATTTTCTTAATTATTTTCTTATTTTCTTAATTATTTGGTAATTAGTTATTAATTATTTTTTAATTATGCCATCCCATTAGTTTTCTGACACCAACGTTAGTGGGAATAGACACCAAAATTGTAATTTTTGCCCATTCACTTCAAGAAATAGAACTTTATCAATTTTTTAAGATGACGGCGGCGGCCATTTTGAAAAACGTCTAAAATAACAACTTTCCCGTCATTTTGGTGAGGTGTATGGGGGCTTATTTTTTTTAGCATCAGTTGCCCTTGTTAAATTCACTGAGAAACTTTGGTATCCTAAACACGGTCACGGAAGCTCTGAAAATGACTCTACTATAATGCTAGTTAATACGAAAATTGCTGTTAAGCTAACTAAATCCTCGATAATAAATTTTAAGGTCGAAGGTCAAGGTCAAAGGTTGAAATATGATTTTTACTAGTATTTCCTATTTAATGTAAGAATCTCATTAGGCATATCATGCATATTCGGAATGCCTAGACCAAGGTCATACACGAATAAATAATTCCATTTGATAGGTCAAGGTCACAGGTCAACATCAAATATAAGGTCAATATGCAAATTTCTTTACTATTCATGTAAATTTCACAAAATTCGTTGAGACAGTTGTGCTATAAGGGAAAATTAAAATGTTAAATTTTCAGATATCATGAAGGTCAAGATGAAGGTCAAAGGTCAAGGTCAACTATTCTTTTAATACCTCGGAAACTAACTGATGCTCTTTAATGAAATTTTACAAATTTATTTGATTTTCTAGGGTTACATCAAAGCAAACAAAGATATAATCCTACATAAAGGTCAAGGTCACAGGCCAAGGTCAAAAGTTAACGTTCATCATAAAAAAATACTAAATTTTTGATAAGCTGACGACTTTTAGTTGCATTTTACTTAGATAATATATATATATATATATTATAATACTTAAGGTTAAAGGTCAAGGTCAAAGAACAAAAGAAGAGTGTTCATAATTTTCTTTAAACTCTTCCTAGACTGTTTAACCCTTTCTGTACCGGTGACGTCTTTTTATTGTATTCTAGCTATAATAAGACGATTTTGTGGAGCTTACGAAGGATCTGTGGTAGTAAAAAGGGTTAATTAAGATAGTTGAAAGCCTGCTAACTTTATGGAGGCCCTTCATAAACTAAAAAAAATCATCTTAATATCCAGTATCAAGTTAAACCGACCGAACTGTACTGAACGTATCGTCACCAAATTTTGCTGGCAAATTCGGTTGGTCAATGCAACGCTTGTCCAAATTTTGCGTTTTTGTTATTCAAAGGTCAAGGGGAATGGTGAAGGTCACAGCTTATGGTCACTGTTTCTTTCTTTTTAAATTTGAATTACACCATATTCAAAATGCTACAAAATTGTGTTACTCTAACCTCATAGATAAATATTCCAATGGTTAAGATTCAATGTGATCATAAATGTAATTATATATATATATATATATATATATATATATATATATATATATATATATATATATATATATATATATACTCCCAGGCGGACATGAACCACCAACAGTCAGGACGAGTGTCTATGCTTTAATCCACTACACACAAGTATCCTCTATCACGATGTGGTATAGTGGATTAAAGTATGGGCATTTGTTCTGACTGTCGGTGGTTTAAGTCCGGCTGCGAGTATGAAAACATTTAATAAATATACAGTATATATACTGTATATAAACCGATTGTACCTAAGAGATTCAATACTACTTGCAGAATTCTAGGTCGCAGAGTTGCGTATGCATTTTTTTTTTTTTTTTTTTTTGGTAATGCGAAAACTGCACACCTACAGTACTTTATTATTATTATTATTTTTGTATCCTGTCAGCTTTTCGGGGTTTATATAATTGTTAACACGTACAGTATATACTAATTATTTATATTTATTTATATTTTCCAGCCCTCTGTGCCTTCTCTTCGTACCATGCCACTCGCAATTAATATTCCCGTTATTACTAAAACTTCATGACATTTTGCTCGTGTATTTTCGGGTAATTTCTCAAAGCTCTCAGGCGCCGGAATTAATAAATCCCGGGGCGCAAATATATATTTGTTAACCCTATTCGGTCCAGGAGGCGTCTTTTTGGACCTTCCTTGTTTCGATCCATGAGTTCGGATAAATTAAGACGTTTCATTCAAATAGATTGGTGATAATAAGACCATTAGTTTTCAGATTTTAAACGTTCGGCCCATTACTTGACCGATTTTAAGGCCTTTCATCCCATCTCATTGTCAATGTTAAGACCTCCTGTACAATTTAGGTGTCGATTTTTTTCCTGGTGAGCGATAGCGAGCCTGTAATATAGTAGGAACCGGCCTCCGGCCAGGACATTTTTGCTATCTAAAAATGTACAAATTTATCTTAAAGGGGGGTGTTGGGGTGCTTTTTAAGGTTGATGAAGGTCTAGGGATGAAACTAAAATAATAATAAAAATATTATTTAATAAGTACAAAAATACGCCCATCCCCCTTAAGAGTACTATTATGGCAATCATTCATCATTATATATATATATATATATATATATATATATATATATATATATATATATATATATATATATAGTTAGAAAAATCAATCATATCCCAATTAAACAGATCCAGGAAAAAATTATATTATATAAAGGTAACATTATATAAAGGAAACAGGGATTTTGTTTATAGTTTTGCGTTATATTTTGTGAATACTTAATACAAATATTAAACGAATCTTATCATTAACAGACAGGCATCATATATAATTACACAACTATTTATTTAAGATAAATTATTGCATCATAATGAAACAGCCTGAATGATATACAACTAATGACAGGCCATTTATATGAACTTTGATATATATTTTACGATTTATCTAAATAAGTAACAGTATCGATAGCCAAATATCGTACACCGCGATATATCCTGTTGCTATAATTCAATACTTCATAGAACGTACAATTACAAATTAGTGATATCCAGAGTCAAGTATAACAATGTAAATTTTATCACATCATAATTAAATTGGCCCTGAAAAAATCATATAAGAAATGTAACCGAATTTTTTTGAATTTTGATGCACTTTTTTGCGAGAATATATAATCAACTTAAATACATATAAAAGTTAGGCAAAGCTAAAGTTTATGAAATAAAAATATATCACTTCATAACGGAACTGGCCTCGAGAAAATATGCATACAAAATGTAATGGAAATTATGTGATATTTGATAATTTATATGTACTAGAATATAATACTTAACATACAAACATAAACAAGATAGTTAGGCATATCCAGAGCCAAGTATAATTGACAAAACAAAATCACATCATTACTGAAATGGTCCCATACTCACTCTCACTCACACACATTCTCTTTCACTCCTGCTCTCTCTCTCTCTCTCTCTCTCTCTCTCTCTCTCTCTCTCTCTCTCTCTCTCTCTCTCTCTTCCCTCAAACAACCCTCCCCCTCTTTCTACTCACACAAACTCCCCCCTCCCTCTCTTCACACAAACCCCATCTATCTCCCCGCACAAACTACTTATGTTTCCCCACACAAACTCACTTTACCCACAGAAGCCTTTACTTGGGGTTGGAAAAAACTCTTCGCCAAACAAACATTTCCCCCTTCAAGATAATTTATGGATCGAGTCTTACTAAAAAATCGCTCCCTACCTTCACAACTTTATGCCATACTTCCTCCCTCCATATAGGAACACATTCTTTATCAACACTGCACCAAGTAAATATAAAAACCATGATTATGTGTCTTAAGGGGGATTGATCGGTTTCCATGGCCCTCCTTCTCCCTCATGCTTAGCCCCATTAGTTGTCTGATTTTATGACGTTCCGTCCATTAGTTTGGCGATTGTAAGACCTTTCACGCCATTTCTTTGTCAATATTAAGACCTTTCATACAAATTAGATGTCGATGTTTTTCCTGGTGAGTGATAGCGAGCTTGTAATATAGTGGTAAACGTCCTCCGGCCGGTACATTTTTATATCGAAAAATTTAAATATTTCTCTTGAAAGATGGTCTTGGGGTGTTTTTTTAAAGCTCAGTGAAGGTCTAGGAAGGAAACTAAAATAATAATAAACAAATAAATGAATATGCAAATAAATAAACCATCCTCCCTTAAGGACTGCAATGTTCTATTCGGTCTGTTGGAGAGATTATCAAATTCAAATTATCAGGGTTAAGGGACTATATAAGGGTCTGGAACCTGGCAGCCTAGATATAGTTTTGGATGGAGTCCGCTGTATGTGCGTCTTCGTAACCGTTCCTCCTAACTCTGGTGTTTGACCCATAAACTGACTAACGTATACAAGCAGCCGTCGAACTCTTCCGGCCGGCAACAGGTCAAATGTTGCGGTTCAAGTATTTTGTATCCCACCAATTTAAGGCTTTCGTAAAGTCACGCTGAAAAGTTGTATTATATCTCCATATGTCATATTTCCTTAGTGTATATGCACAACAGTCAAGCTTTGTTTAAGTTACAATGTTTATAAAAGAACAGGAGACAATATACTTCAAGCTGTGAATGTTTAACACGATCTCTGTTTTCTTTGAGTATTGCTGTACAGATGACACCAACAAAATCCCGGGTAAGTTAACATTGCCTGGATAACTGCAACCTATTCCATAACACTGTAAGTGTAAAGGACATATAATATATCAGAACGATGGAGGAAAACTGCATAATTATGCAAAGAGTCAATCAGACGAGAGACACTGGAGCCATACCAACAAACTTCCCCCATCCCCGTGGAATATATACGACCTATTCTGACTTCCCCGTGACCCAAGATGTTTACAAGGGGAGCTGTGTATTGCCTCTCTCTCGGGGGACCTGATGTATTGTTCAGGTTATAAGGACGCCATCACTTTACCCGGGAGACAACAGGAAGGGGGAAACTAGAGCAATAATATTATATCCTCCTGGAGTCTTAGTTTTAGAGACCAGGAACGAAAATTATTGTGCATTTGTTGTGTCTTCTTATCGTCCATGCCACAAGAGATAGGGACTAGAACACTGAACCACTAATGCTATATGCTCTTGGGGTATATTTTAGGGATTTTGAAATAAGTTAATGTATTTTAGGGATTTTGAAATAAGTTAATGTATTTTTGCACTTCTAGCCATATAATGAAGTCAGCCTTATGCTCCAAGACACAGGGACCGGGGAACTAAATGAATAATATTACATCATGCTAGAGTGTTATTTTACAAGCAGGACTTGGAAATTGTTTAAGGGGACAGTGGATATTTGGGGAGTGTATATATTTATATATTCATTTTTTGTTTTGTTTTTAGGTTCATCACTAGGCCTTAATCAAGCTTAAAAAACACTCCCTAGACCAAGATATATTTGTACATCGATATAAACATTTCCCGGCCAAAGGCCGGTTTCCCTTAAAATTACAGGCTCGCTATCGCTCGCCAAAAAAATATCAAAACATAAATGGCACGAAAGGTCTTGATATTGCTTTAGAAATGGGACGAAAGGTTTTAAAATTGACAAACTAATGGGGCAAAGGTCTTAAAATCACCAAACTAATGGGGCTAAACATGAGGAAGAAGGGAGACCATAGAAACTACCCATCTCCCCTTAATAGTTTCATCATCTTCTCCCCCTACGCCCCAAGAGGCAGGGAGGCTACAAACTAAACCAATACATTCATATCCTCTTGTTTTATTTAAGACCCCAAAATAAATAAAATACATATATATTATTTTATATTTGTTCACCGTAAATAATGTTACTAATCACGCCCCATAGACAATGGGGACACTACAGCAATAATATTATATCGTTAAGGAGTTTCATGTTGAAGGCCAGAGATGAAAATTAATGCATATTTTTAGTACTTTGTTCACTAAAAACTCCATGAATCCTGGACTAGAGAATAATATTATATCCTGTTATTTATAAATCAGGAAATTATGCAAAGTAAGATTGATATTTTTCCCCATTTGATGCGATTTTTACTTTACCGAAATGAGAGATAGCCTACAAAACTAAATTATAAAGTAAGAAGCGAAGGGTAAATGTTTAGTCTGTTCTCCCATATTATGAGGCCATTCCTTTACCTTTAGGGGAGGTTTTTAGTTTGTTCCCCAGACCTCCATCAAGCTTAAAATTACACCCCCTAGACCCCCTTTCAAGATAAATTTGTACTGTCCCGGCCGGAGGCCGGTTCCTCTTCAATTACAGGCTCGCTATCGCTCGCCAGGAAAAAATCGACACCTAAATGGCACGAAAGGTTTGAAAATGTACAGATGTGGGGCGAAAGTTCTTAATTAATGGGGCGAACGTCTTAAAATCTCAAAAGTAATGGGGTTAAACATGAGGGAGAGTTGGGTCGAGAAAAATATCCCTCAAGTGGAAATCTCCCCTTATCAGGCCGGGCCTAGGGCACAGTGTTATAATATTGAGTGTTGTAGATTATATATATAATTATGTTGTGGTATAATATAAACACTGGAAATATCAGATATAATACTGGTTGTTTGGTGTTCATCTATGCTGCCCTTTGGGTCTCTACGGAAGAACCTTTAAGGGGAGATGGGCCGTTTTTATGGTCCACCCTCTTCCTCATGTTTATACTGGGGTCACACATTCCCGTATATCGCTCCCGACAGCTCCCGTCAGGCGTAATCGCCAATTTTGTGTTCTGACGGGCGTAGTCCGGCCGTGTACGCCCGTATAGACCACGACTATTGCACTTCCCGACAGACGTACCGTGACGGGGCCAGTGTTACGTCAGACGTAATGTAGTCGTATGGAACTACGTACGTGCTTGCGACTTGCGTAAGCATGTCCCCGTTAGTCCGCCTGGGCTGCCCGATTTGCGGGAACACAGGCCACGCCCATGGCCACGCCCCCACAAGACCTGCGTAGCTGAGGCCGTACGTCTTGGGAGTTTTTAGGACTTACGTGGACCGTTTCCGGACAATCGTAGGCACACCCCGTCTGTCCAAACACAGACAAAGACAGTCTTTGTCAACCACGTAGGTCTGGGTTGGAATCTGGGAACTACAAAAGGGCAGGGCTGGCCACAACTTTCTCATTCCCACTCCTGACTCGGTACCATGAACAACATCGCGGAATACATCCTGGAGCAGTTCAAGATGGTGAACTCCCTAATCAAACCGGAGAACAGGCATAACACTCGGCTCATGAAATGGATCATTTCCTACATAGAAATGTTAGAACTGCTTGCAATAGCAAACTACATCCATCAAGATGAACAAGAGAAGAAGAAGGAAAGGAGCAAGAGGACAGTGTGGGTGTGGCCATATCTATAACGAAGGCCTGAACATGGCCATTGTGAGAAGCTGATGCAAGAGGTGGCCTCAGAATGTCCACAACTGTACAAAAACTTCACCCGGGTAGACAAACAACTATTTGATGAGATAGTGGAACGTGTCACCCCCCTCATTCATAGGAAACCTACGTTCTGGCGGAAACCCATTCCTCCTGGTCTGCGGGTGGCCATCACCCTACGTTTCCTCGCTACGGGTGATTCCTATAAGAGCCTGCAATACAACTTTCGTGTTGCCCACAACACCATCAGCCAAATTGTTCCAGACACCTGCCAGGCCATCATTTCTGTCTACGGAGATCAGGAGATCAAGACGCCACAATCGCCTGCTGAATGGAAGGAGGTTGCCAGCGGCTATGAGGAACGATGGAATCTGCCGCATTGTGTAGGAGCCATTAATGGCAAACACATACGGATCCAAAACCCAAACTTTGGTGGCACATATTACTTCAACTACAAGAAGTTTTTTTCCATTGTCCTGATGGCAATTGTTGACTCCAACTACAAGTTCATTTACGTCGACGTTGGTGCCATAGGGTCAGAGTCTGATGGTGGTGGCTTTGCACACACCAGTCTGTCTAAGTTGCTTGAGAGACAGAACGCAAATCTGCCACCCGCCGAGGTCATCTCTACCGATCCCACTGGACCACCCACGGACTACTTCTTAGTAGGTGATGATGCATTCCCTCTGCGCGCCTACATGATGAAGCCCTACCCCCTACGATCCCTCACGAAACCGGAACGAATATACAACTACAGAATCAGCAGGGCCCGCCGGACAGTAGAGAACGCCTTTGGCATTTTTACCAACCGCTTCCGGGTTTTCCACACTGCAATATCTCTGAAACCTGAACGTGTAGAGGTTGTTGTGTTGGCCTCATGCATTCTGCACAACATCCTACGAGGACGAAGCCCACCCCAATCAGAGGTAGATCAAGAGGACCCATACACCCACCAACTCATACCTGCCGCCTGGAGGAGTGACCCACCTGTAGGAAACAACATCCCACCCGTGTCCCGCAACACTCTGCAACCATGCTTGCCAAGGCACAACGCAACTACCTCAAGACCTACTTCTCTTCCCCTCAATGATCTGTGGCTTGGCAGGATGACAGGATTTAGGTGAGTTACATTTACTTTAATACTTCATTGAAAATTGTAAGATTTTCCCCTGTTTACTTATTATTTTGCTTTATATTTTAGTTTCATCTTACATTTAAGTTATCGAGTCTTTGCCAGTTTGCTTTGTATTGCACTTTTATCTTTTAATTTGGATTTTCTTTAATGTTTTAGGTTCTTCCATATTTTTGGTATTTTATATTTTTATATTTCCTTTAATTACTTAAATTGTACCATGCTTTTTTAATTTTCCATCTTTGACTTTTATATTTCATTACATTTTTTTATTTTTTCCATGTTTCCTTTGTTTTGTACTTTATGTTTTACAGTTATATTTAATTTAAGTTGTCAGTCAAGGATTTTCATAAATATTATTAACCATATTATCATTATTGCGTTTAAATTATTTTTTTCTTTTTTATGCTTACTCATTACTTTCATTATAGATTTTATTTGTCATCTTATTAATCAATAATTATGATAAAATATTGTAAATAGAAACACACACGTCATTACACAAATACATATATTTTTTTCAAAATACAAATTAACATTTATTTACATATAGAGAGGGTAGGGCTACTTCTTGGGGGTCTCCAGGGTTTGATTAACGGGATCTATGGCCGACCCGGGCGTACCTGGATTGAAAGATGCAGGTGATTGTTGGGCCGACATCAGATCAATGAAGGTGGTGCCAAACTGCCCCAGGTCGAACGACGTGTGGCTGGGTATGGAGGCAGTAGGCGGGACGAATTGGCGAGGGGGTGTCGCTACACGTGGCGGCACCAGCAATGACTGCAAGGCTGCAATCTGGTGTGCAGGTAGCACGATGCCCCCAGCAGCAGGCTGGGGCTGGGTCGGCAGGGTGGGAGGAGGCATGGTGGGAGGAGGCAGGGTGCATGCCGGAGTGCCCTGGTACATCACTGTCGGTTGTATAGGATGCTGCTGTGCCAGGGGTTGGGGTAGGGGTGCCGGAAAGCCAAAGCTCCTGTGGGCGTGGAGCAAGAGGTCCGGACCAGGCCGGGCCACTCCCTCCGCATGGGCAAGCTTGAACCGGTCGATGGCTGCCAAGAGTTCCAACTTCAGTTGGATGTTATAAGCTGGAGGCAGCCCCACACAGTCTTTGGCCATGCCCTCCAGGGAGTGGCGCCAATACTTGTGGTCCGGGTCCTCGACCACATCGAAAGCCTGACCCAGGTTCTGGCGCAGCTTCTCCGAATTTTCAAGGACCTTGAACAAGGAACAAGAGAACATTCAATACACGAAACATAATATTTTCATATTTTACCAAGTATTAATTTTAACCAATGAAATTTTGTGGTATTCTGGGAAGCCAATATGTTCAAAGTTATTGTTGATAGTATGGTGTGAAATCATGACATCTTTAGTATTATTATTACTTTATGTTATTCTAATAACTTTGGAAACACAAACACTTTATCTAATAATAGCATGGAATTGCAATGGGGTGCCAACAATGAACAATGTAACTAATATTTCCTCTACTCACTTGCTCCAGGGTCCCGTGTGCTGTAGTTGAAGGGACAGCACCAGGAGGCTTCCCCTTCTTCACCTTCCGCGCAGGCTGGGCGATGGCTGGGGGTGTGTCCTCCTCCTCCTGACTGCCGGCAGAGGGGTCATCCACTTCGTAGACTGGGGCGGCAGGTGCTGGGGTGGGGTCAGGGACAGGAACAGCAGCAGGCTCCGGTGCGGCAGCTTGGGCAGCAGACTGTTGGGACATGAATGTATAATTAGTAACATGTGCATTATTTATGAACTTTAAAATAACATTCAACATAACCATTCATCCTTGTAACCTTTAAATAACATGAATAAACTGGTTTGAGTTATTATGCGTTTCATTAACAAAAAATTTAAGTTAACACGATAAATTGAACACAATAATAGCATCATTATAAGCAAAATAATTACGAAAAAAACTAAACCTGACACTGTCACTGTGAAAGGGTTTGAAAACATAACAAATATCAACGTACCTCAGGCATACCAAGTGTCCGGGGCTTCTTTTGACGCACGATGTGTGGCTTCATGAAGTGGAACATGTTGAGGATCCACTTTTCCCTCTCCGTCAGTCGTTTGGCCCCAGCACCACTCTTCACCTTGCTGAGCCGGCCGAACCTGGAGCGGAGAGATCCCCACCACGTCTTTAAGTCGAAGGCGGTCATTGGTGGGTCCATAGTCGCAGCCTTCTCCGCCCATACAGCCTCAATATGCTCCTTGTTCTTGTGCCTGGGGTCACCCTTGTCGTAAATAAAAGGCGCATCCAGTTCAATCCAATCTGCCAGCATACGCTTAGTCTCCTCCGTCAGTATTATGTTGGTCTTCTTCCGGCGCCGTTTCTTTGGTGGGGCCTGTACGCTGTTGGAAGGTGCAGGTTCTTCTTCTTCCTCCTCGTCTTCCTCACTCTCATCCTCGGGAACCTCTTCGACAGTGTCGAGCTCTCCACTATCGGGGCCGAGGTCGATAATAACTTCATCTTTATCAGGCGTCGAGAGGGCAGGCGGTGAGGTGGCAGAGTTGGAGGGGCCAAGCTGAGAGGGGTCAAAAGGTGAGGTGGCAGGCGTTGAGGGGTGAGGCGGTGAGGACGCAGACGTCGAGGTGGCAGACGTCGAGGTGGCAGGCGGTGAGGTGGCAGATGTTGAGGTGGCAGGCGGTGAGGTGGCAGACGTCGAGGTGGCAGGCGGAGAGGTGGCAGGCGGAGAGGTGGCAGGGGAAGCCTTCCTGGCCTTCTTCACGCCTTTCTTATGCATGGTACAGGGCAGGGCAGGGCAGGGCAGCGTGCAGAGGGTGGCTGGAGGTACAGGGCAGGGCAGGGCAGGGCAGGGCAGGGCAGGGTGCAGAGGGTGGCAGGGTGGCAGGGTTGGCTTGTTGGTTGCTGCTCCGGTGTGGTGAGAGGTGTGACTGGAGTGTCTCCCGCTGGTCCTTATATACCCCCCCGTACAACGTTGCCGCATCTTCCCGCCAACCCGCAGTGCGGCGGTGCTGCCAGATGCGCCCGGACTAACGCAAATTTTCCCGTTTGACGGGAATATTTTATGATTGACGGGAGCAGCTTACGTCTGACCGGGCGAGCGGCTACATCTGACGGGGCTGCTCCCGTCAGACGTAGCTGTTCGCCCGGTCAGACGTATGATTTCCCGACTTTTGACATACGGGAGCGCGTGAGCCGACTGTGATTTCAAATTCAAAACATACCGGGCGGCCTTGGCCGCACCCACCACCTCCCCGACCAGCGTGGCTACTCCCGTCATGCGTACCAACCCCCACGACTATACACAATTTCATTTACATTTTGCGTACTATGCCCTTACGTTTTACGTAATCGGTTGCCAACTACCAATAAACCTTCGTACGGGAGCATACGGGAGCATATACGGGAATGTGTGACCCCAGCATTAGCCTCATTAGTTTTCAGGTTTTAAGATGTTTGCCCCATTAGTTTGTCGATTTTAAAACTTTTCGCTCCATTTCTTTGTCAATATTTAGACCTATCATGCTATTTTGGTGTCCATTTTTTTTTCCTGGAGAACGATAGTGAGCTTGTAATTTTGCAAGAATCGGCCTTCGGCCGGGACATTTTTCTACCGAAAAATGTATAAATTTATCTAAAAGGGATATTTAATGGATGTGGGTTTTTTTAAGTTTAATGGAGGTCTATGGAGTAAACTAGAAAAATATTGAATAAATGAAAACATCACCAAAAAGTGAACCAACCCCCCTTAATGGAATAACATGTTCAAACAGGGATGGTTTAATTTTTATTTTATTTTTTTGAGAGAGAGAGAGAGAGAGAGAGAGAGAGAGCGAGAGCGAGCGAGAGAGAGAGAAAAAAAAAGATAGATAGATAGATAATCAGAGAGAAAACAAAAATAAAGAGTGTGTGTGTGTGTGAGAGATAAATAGATAGAAAGATAGATAGATACAGAGAGAGTGAGAGTGAGTAGTATCCTTTAAATCTCTCGCCTACCAACACTCATCTCTTTGGCTTCAGTTTGGCCAGGCAAGGTAAATATTCTTGCTGAATAGGTATGAACATAAAAATGAACCGCAAGAAAAGTTGCATTAATACCTAAGCATGAGTGAGTTATTATGTAGATGGAGGTTGCAGAGTTTATTATTTGTATTATTATTATTATTATTAATATTATTATTATTATTATTATTAATAATATTATTATTATATACTTATAGGGGAAAGTATACATATAATTTATATAATAACCATTGATGTTATTATTATGAAAATGTTATGGAAAGGCGGTTAGCTATTTAAAAAATAATAATGATAAAAATAATATTAATTGGTTTATTTCTGTGAGTGGTTTGACAGCATTTGTAGTCATTGTACAGCTGCCCGCGTAGGTTAACTTTCTTATTCGTGAAGCAACGTGAAATTGTACAGCCATAACATAGATTGTTATAATATTATGATAATAGTAGTACAGTCGGCGGCAAATGTCCTGTCGCCTCTCCTGCCTCACCGTGACCAACGATATTCATAGACTAGAATGTTAGGTGTACAACACGTGCATATTTCTACCACCAGATGGCTCACTGTGAGGCGTGTGGTTGTGATGGTAGGGGGTGGTGGGGGAGAGGAGGGGTTAGAGCTGTTGGGGAATATAGGGGGACTGAGGAAGGAGTGGAATGCATAGGACTGGAGTTCTCGTAGAGAGGCTCCAGTCCTGACGTTATTCTTGACTTACAGTGGGCTGGCTTAATAATCCAATAGGGTTGATAGCCTCTGAAGTCCTATTTTAACTAAAGAAATTAACTAAAAAGAGTGGAATGTTGTGTAGTTTGATCTTTAATTATCAGATATATATTAAACATGTATTGAATAGTTGCCAATCATGTAAATCAGGTGGAAGCAAACCGTGATGTGATGACTGCATTCACTCAATTACTTATCAATGATGTTATGATTTTAGTTTAATTTTAGTTTTAGAATAATGATGTGGGTTGCTTGTCCATTCATAACGATAATTGTTTTAGATGTATTCATTATTATTAGTACTGGTATTATTACTAATATTATATGTTAGAATAACAATAATTAATATAGTTAGGTGTGGTAGTTTCCCATCTCATCACTTCTTTCTATCCGGTGGCTATACCCAAATCCCTGAGTAAGACACTTACCATGCTCTAACCACCAATTTAATGCTTCTTCCACATGTGTAAGGCCAAAGACATTGTATATATTGACTATCCTTGGTAAGGCCAACATATCTGCACATTGCTTCTTGGTTGAGGTATTTCTACAGAATTACAAATTCTCAATTCCTAGGCTTTTTTTTCCTTTCATGTATAAGGTATTTATGTAAACCAACATTTTTATCGTGAACGAGTAACGATCACAAAGGTAATCTGTGCCTCAAGATTAACGATATTAGACCAGGATAGATGGATTTATCATATTTAGCCCTCAACAAATAATTGTTATCAATTTAGGAAATATATCTTGGCCCGGGTTAAACAGTTGTCTTAACCCCTTGAAGATTATGACGCTTTTTGACAGTTTATTTTGGGTATCATGAGACGATTTTATTCAAAGTTGTAATGGGATACGGACGTCAGAGGGTTGATTAGGCCAGTCTTTGTCCATATAACTCCCACAGATCCTTCCTGACCTATATAGTATTGTCTAATGAAAATTATAATTATATAGAGTAAGTATCATAATGCATCAAGATCGTCACAGAGTTGTTTTCCCGTGGAATTTAAGTGTAACTGGTACTGGATAACACGTTGTAAGTGTGAACACAACAGGAAATTCACTTATTGATTCCCTACTATACACTCATATGTAAGCCCTATACTATATGCTTCCTGTTAATTAATTAATTAATTCGAGTACAGGTCTACACTATTTGTCAATAGCCTTTTCCAGACCCATTCTCATATTAAAAGCTTGAGAATTATGAGACATTTTGACAACATATTTTGGCTATCATTAGACGATCTTATACAACTTAGGAAGGCGGTTGGCCCATCAAAATGAAAACAATCTAACTCTATTAAATATGTTACATTTTATAGCAGATGGATACAAAACTTTTGATATCAACACTGATCACATCTACACGTGTGGTGAGCTGGTAAAGAGGAGGAGCGGGTGGGTGTGGGGACAGGGGTGGTAGGGCGGGAGTCGGTAGGGTTGTTTGGTGATTTGCAATGCCACATTGAGACTCTGTTATTGACACTAATTTAGTATCTCTATTTCATTATGACGACATACTATCTCATTTCAGTATGGCGACATACTATCTCAATTAATCCTGTTAACTACCACAGATCCTTCCGAAGTTTAATACAATCGCATAATATTTGCCAGAATATGATCAAAAAGTACGTCACCAGTACTGAATGAGTTAATAACATATTCGATAACATTGAATCCCTTTGCGACTCTTTGAACTTCTGATACAGACCCTTGAAAAACATATTATACTTGGTAAGGAATAATATGCTTCGATTCAGTTCGGGACACCTTCGAAATCGTAAGGCCATAATTAATCCTTAGGTATACAGTCACTAATGAATATTCGTGACATCTTGTGATTATAGTAAGCAAGTAAAACCATCTGGAGTAATTAATGGATGAAATGCATAAGTCTACAAATGACAATCGTTATGTTTTTATTTGTTTATTCAAAATGTGTATATTTCAGTGCTCTACCAATCACCTCCTTCATTGGCGCACATCTTATCTGCCCACCGAATTTCGTGGAAATCGGTTAATAATTTTTTGAGATATCTTGCTTACAAACACATTTATGAATGCAAAAACATGACCTTTTCCAACTTAGTTGGTGGAGGTAATAATGTGACAACCACGAACTTATGCAAATTGTTGTGCACTCTAGCACATACATATATACTTAAGGCTTTAAAGCTATCCCGAACAAACTCGAATCTTGCCAATAATTCTAAATCTCCTTTGTATATTTCAGGGGTTTATCTTACCCGATTAAACAGGGCCATAAGTCTTGTCCTAAAGTGTACCTAACATTTCTTGCTAAAGCAGAAATGAAATGAAGGAGAATTGTCGTTGGTGGGATGCTTCTCACCTGTTTCTATTTACATTCTCGGATTGGCTACATGCACACAATAAGCTCCGCCCCTTTTTGTAGTCCAATGAGAACTCTTGATTAGGCTTACTTTTCGGTTCCTTCCACTGCTTGAGGGGCCAATGTAAAGCTCTGGTAATGACATCATTGCTCAGGCCGGAAGATGTAGGGATCAATGTTGTCAATTTAGCGGCATTACTGCTAATTTTATAGAGATATTGACTACTATCTAGTGACAATTGTTGACATATATTAGCAAATATTGTTAAGATTCAGAAGATATAATGATCATTATAAGAAGTATTCAGAAATCTCAATTATTTTACTACCGAATTTATTTTTTACTAGTTCTCAGCAAGATAATAGCGACTTCAAACTAAAATTTAGCAACATTTTTGCAGCCCATAATTGGTAATGCTGCTAAAGACTAAATGTGGAGTCAGTGTTTGTCTGGTGGTCAGTGAGGAAGGTACTGCCACTCATTATCGCATCTGTAAGCGAAGAAAGTGACTCAAACTGGCAGGATATCGGATATGTGAACGGTGATAAGTTTATGATGATAATAGAAAGCAGTGAACGTGTTTAATTTTTAGAATGAAGAGCCAGAACGTGAGTCATATAGTGACAAAAAGAGGGCGTGTTAAGGGGGTAGTGGTGATTTGTTGGTCTATTTATTTATATATTTATTTATATTTATGTTTATTTATTTATTTTGTCCTCGCTAGACCTCGATCAAACTGAAAAAAACACACCCCTAGACCCCCTTTCAAGATAAATTTGTACATTTTTCGGTAGAAAAATGTCACGGCCGAAGGCCGATTCCTCCTAAAATCACAAGTTCGCTTTTGCTCGCCAGGAACAAAATTGACATCTAATGAGTACAAAAGGTATTAAAATCGCCAAACTGATGGAAGGAACGTCTTAAAATCGCAAACAAATGGGCCTAAACGTGAGGGAGAAGGGAGTCAGAAAAAACAACAACCACCTCCCCCTAAGGAGGATAAAAGCTGACATACCGGTGTCGTTGGAAAATATCACTGGGATACTTTGTGCCGTGGGACGTAGGTGATGTTCTGTGTATATTACGTGACTGAACTATATAAACAAAGAAGAGCAGCTACTCGACTTGAAGGCAGAGAAGCATTTCCTGCACAACCTGCAGCATTTGTAATGCAGGTGAGTTCAATCATTTAAATAGGTACATTCTAACACATAAATCCTGGGCCAATATGAACCCTCGAACAGAAAAACGAACCTCTTACTGTAAGTGTAAATTTCGGTAAAGAAGATTCGGTTCAATGTTATTTTAATACCACGAATTTTTGTGATATATTTGAATATAAATATTGAATCTATATGCTCTAAAGATCATAAGAAAATTTGTTTTAACCCTCGGCAAAACCTAATAAAAAAGTATGGTACTAAAAAAGAAAAATCGTAACAAGGTTGTCAATACGGTACTTCCAGTTATCGATAGCTCTAAAGATCATATGAAAATGTGTTTTAACCCTCGGAAAAACCTAATATAAAAGTATGGTACTAAAATTAAATGTTCGTAACAAGGTTGTCAATCGGTACTTTCCCGTTATCAATGTACAATCAAAGCTGAAGATTGCACAGTAAACACCGTAGACTTCATCGACTTTTACTTTCCTATAAGAGACATCCAATTTTTTTTTTTTTATTAACTAAGGGATTAGTACTCAACCAGCGGGGGTGTGGGGGCGGCAGCCCCCACCCATAATACTAGGTTAGGTTAGGTAAGGTTGTTAGGTTAGGCTAATGTCTTTTCAAATCACTATCGGGGAACAACATCGATCGATAGGCATTATGGGGAAAATAGGTTTTCCCGAGATTTCTAATTAATTACAAACTCTATATATTGATGCAAATGAACAATTTTGTTTATAAAAACACTCGGAAAATTAGTGGTATTAAAATAACATTTGGTCAATATACAGGAGGCGCTTCAATATAGGTAGCAAAATTCTAATGGTAGTTTTGGGTTCCTATCATCATATGCTTCATTTCTATATACTTTTTATCCCCGGGAAAAAAACAAAAAATCTTGGGTTTTTTATTTTTTTCTTGTATTTTTTTTTATTTTTTTTTATTAACCTAACCAAAAAACCTAACCTAACCTAACCTAAATGTATTTGGGGGCTATTAGGTTAGGTTAGGTTAGGTTTTTTGGTTAGGTTAATGACCAAAACAAAAAATCCCAAGAAAATAAATGAAAAATCCCAAGATTTTTTTTTGTTTTTCCCGGGGATAAAAAGTATATAGAAATGAAGCATATGATGATAGGAACCCAAAACTACCATTATAATTTTGCTACCTATATTGTAGCGCCTCCTGTATATTGACCTAACATTTTTCCGAAGATTCAATTCACTTCGGGACAGCTTCGAAACTTAAAACCCTGAGTTATGTCCTAGAGTGTACAGTTCCAGTATAACTAAATAAGTTGGTCACCAATTATTTTGGGTTCAATGTTATTTTAATACCACGAATTTTGTTGATATATTTGAAGATAAATATTGAATCTATATGCTCTAAAGATCATAATAAAATTTGTTTTAACCCTCGGCAAAACCTAATAAAAAAGTATGGTACTAAAATTTCTTTTTCGTAACAAGGTTGTCAATACGGTACTTTCAGTCATCGATATCTCTAAAGATCATATGAAAATGTGTTAAACCCTCGTAAAAGCCTAATATAAAAGTATGGTACTAAAATTTAATTTTCGTAACAATACGGTCAATACGGTACTTTCCCGTTATCAATGTACAATCAAGCTGAAGATTGCAGAGTAAACACCATAGACTTCATCGATTTTTTTTTTTCAACTTCGTATAATCGACAGCCAATTTTTTTTATTTTATTAAGGGATTAGTACTCAATCAGCGGGGGGGTGGGGGCGGCAGCCCCCACCCATAATACTAGGTTAGGTTAGGTAAGGTTGTTAGGTTAGGCTAATGTCTTTTCAAATCACTATGGGGAGCGAGCGTGTCTCAACATCGATCGATAGGCCTAATGGGGAAAATAGGTTTTCCCGAGATTTCTAATTAATTACAAACACTATATATTGATGCAAATGACCAATTTTGTTTATAAAAAACACTCGGAAAATTCGTGGTATTAAAATAACATTTTTCCTTATTTTGCAATATTTGAAAACAAATATGGATTTTACATGCTCTAAACATAATATGAAAATGTGTTTTAAGCCTCGGCAAAACCAAATACAAATATATGGTACTAAAATGGAATTTTGTTGTAACATGGTTGTCAATACCTTCCTATAGACGGCACCGATTCGTACACACGCCATTTTCACCTGTCTCCCGAGGTCTGTCCACCAGCTTTTTAGTCAACACTAACTCCACCTGCCCATCTCTGTCGAAACTACAGGTGTTCATTTCCACAGCTTTGCGCATCACGTCACGATATACTAGGTCTCAGAAACAAGATTCGTAGTTGCGGTAGTATTTACAGAGGTATCTGGACACTTCGAGCGAATTCATATTCGAGCGAATTCAGGTTAGGTTAGGTTAAGTTAGGTTAGGTTAAGTTAGGTTAAGTTAAGTTGTGCATCCGCTCGATCAGGAATTCGCTCGAAGTGACTCGCATTCTTTACAGATAAGGCCGAATACCGGTAGGCTACTAAATGGGCGGCGGCCCAACCGCCATGTTATATCCCACGTAGGCCTACTAGGTACTACGGACACATTGTAGGCGTTAGGTGTGGATTAGGCTTGTATCCAATGTACTAGGTCTATGTTACTGGATATTTATGATTTAAATGAGTGCTACGTTTTCGATAAATCTGGTTATATGGCTTTGCAATTAGGGAAATCATGAGCCGATTTCCGACATTTAGTTAGTCTTTTTCGATTCTCAAAATCCGATCCAAGTTTTGCCCAAAATTGGCTCGGGTTTTCCAAAATTCGGTCAATATTTACGAGTCATACCACAGCTGGAATCTCATTTCTAAGGGTAGTTTTGAGTTCCTATCATTCTATGCTTCATTGCTATATACTTTTTATCCACCGGAATATATTGTTTTTTCTTGGTTTTGTTTTTTATTTTTTTTAGCATTAACCTAACCTAAAAACCTAACCTAACCTAACCTAACGTAAATGTATTTGGGGACTATTAGGTTAGGTTAGGTTAGGTTAGGTTAGGTTTTTTGGTTAGGTTACTGCTAAAAAAAAAAAAAAAAAAAAATAATCCGGTAGATAAAAGTATATAGCAATGAAACATAGAATGATAGGAACCCAAAACTACCGTTAACAATGAGATCCCAGCTGTGGTGTGACTCGTAAATATTGACCCAAAATTCTAAATTAGGTTACTGTAATTTGTTTACTCTTAAAACTCGCAAAATCCGAGCCAAGTTTTGCCAAAACTTGGCTCGGGTTTTCCAAAATTCGGGTTTTATGGCTTTGCAATTTCGGGAAACCTGAGCCAAATTTCTAAATGAGGTTACTGTCATTTTGTTGTCTACAAACTCTCAAAATCCGAACCAGCTTTGGCCAACACTTGGCTCGGGTTTTCGAAATATTGGGTTTTAGGCCTTTGAAATACCTTAAAACCCGAGCCAAGTTTTGCTAAAATACGTTTTTATCGCCGTTTTACGCATTTAACCCCTCATTTTCCCTGTACTTCATAGCCCTCCCCACTATAGGGCGGCGTGTCTTAAGATCGTTGTATAATGGGGAAAACGGTTTCGCCGAGGGTTGTAATTATTTCCAAACACTATATATTGATGAAAACTAACAGGGAAAAATAAAAAAATCCATGGGAAAATTGGTGACCATCTAATTTAGTTTTATCACAGTTCCTAATACATGAACCTGGGACAAATTATGCAGATTTGTTTTCTTTTCGTTTTCCGGTCAATATACAGGAGGCGCTACAATATAGGTAGCAAAATTCTAATGGTAGTTTTGGGTTCCTATCAACATATGCTTCATTTCTATATACTTTTTATCCCCGGGAAAAAACCAAAAATCTTGGGTTTTTTATTTTTTTCTTGGATTTTGTTTTTATTTTTGTTATTAACCTAACCAAAAAACCTAACCTAACCTAACCTAAATGTATTTGGGGGCTATTAGGTTAGGTTAGGTTAGGTTAGGTTTTTTGGTTAGGTTAATGACCAAAATAAAAAATCCCAAGAAAATTAATGAAAAATCCCAAAGATTTTCTTTTTTTTCCCGGGGATAAAAAGTATATAGAAATGAAGCATATGATGATAGGAACCCAAAACTACCATTGTAATTTTGCTACCTATATTGTAGCGCCTCCTGTATATTGACCCGTTTTCCTATGTGTATGAAGGAGACACAAAGCTCTATTTAATCCCCAGCACGAGTAAATGCATAGTATTGAACGGTACTTGAAAAGTTGACCAAATCCTTAACCGGTAAGATTTTACGGTGTGACAGTTACAAGCCCCATCGATGTTTGTGTAGCCTATAGGTATGTTATATAATAGTCTTCAGTCCTATATATGTCCATCCCTTCGCAATTGTATTATAAGGGAGATATAGGGTAAAACACAGAGTCTTGTCTGCATAATGACGAGTCCTGTTTTACTGGATTTCTGCTTTATAGATTTTTTTTTCCCTCCTACCTTACTCGGGGGACCTTACAGTTGCGCGATCCATCTATCCACGTATTACTTTTAGGTTAGGTTAGGTTAGGTTAGGTTAGGTTAGGTTAGGTTAGGTTAGGTTAGGTTAGGTTAGGTTAGGTTAGGTTAGATTAGGTTAGGTTTCTTAGTTAGGTTCATGACAAGGGATCAGCTGGTAGGTATGGGATAAACTAGGGACACATACTAGCTGGTAGGTAAGGGTTATTCTTGTATCCAACGTTCTAGGTTAGGTTACTGTATTTTTTTACTTCAAAAAATCGCTAAACCCGAGCCAAGTTTTGGCAAATGTTGGCTCGGGTTTTCAAATTTTGGGGTTTAATGGGTTTCAAAAAACATGAAAACTCAAGCCAACTTTCAAAATTCAATTACTGGGTTTTTTTACTTTGAAAAATGCCAAAAGCCGAGCCAACTTTTTTTTCCCAATTTTGGGGTTTTTGTACTCTGAAAAATACCCAAATCCGAGCCAACTTTTGCCAAAACTTGGCTCGGATTTTCACATTTTAACGTTTTCTTACTTTTCTATATTTTATTTTCAGAGTTCTTCCCATATTAGGCCTACCCCCATTTTGGTAAAATTCTAGTTTCACGTACACAGCGACAAAAGGGAGGCGCCGTTGTAAAGGCATAGCTTCCCGACCAACTATGAAGATCAGGGAAATTGCTGGGTAAAAGACGTAATATAATGATAATAAACTACATTAACGACATTAGCTTAACCTAACAACCTTACCTAACCTAACCTAGTATTATCTAATAGCTATGGTGCCGCATATGGGGAGATTTTTTTTTTTTTTTTTTACAGTAGGTATAATTCCTTATAATGCATTTCCGCCGCTTTGGACATATATAGGAATTAAGTATGGTATATGACAACTCTAAAGTAGCCATAGAAATTTATGAGTATGCTGTGAAAGCGAAACTAGAATTAAACCCCCATTTTTCCCCTTTTACCCCGCAATTTCCCTGATCTTCATAGCCCTCCCCACTAGTGGGGGTAATGTTTTTAGATTGTTGGATAATGGGTAAATACTCATTTGCTGCAGTCCTTGGTATAAAACAACACTGTATATCAAAGAAAAAATGCAAAAAGAAAAACACACATGCTAAAACTTGTGACTGTTACACCGTATCAATTTGCCCCTGAACCCAGGAACGGCGAGAAGACTCTTATGAGGTTTTGGTGGGCAAGGGCGAGGACCCTCTTAAGAGGTAAGGCCTAAAAAAAAACTTTTAAAAGGCCCCAGTAGCACTTAAGACAAGTTAAATGGTTATTAAGTGAGATAATTCCTGGTCAATATAAAGATGATGTAATTAAATTGCTAAAAAATAATTTAGATTGTTTTTATCTAGCTTAGAGTTGTGTAAGGGTGTTTTGATGTGTGATAATACTTGGAAATGCATATTTACCCATTAAACTATATGCTATCTATCTATCTATCTATATGCTCAGGAAAATGGGGGTAGCCGACTCAAGATAGAGCAAGAACAGGGAAAACACAAAAACAACATAAAACAACAAATAAACACAGATAAAAAGAACAAACTCACAGACATCCAGGTCACCCAGGAGAAGACCCAGAGACCAGGGTCACCTAAGTCGCTCCAGCACTCCCCCGGCCCCCGACCACCCGGAGAGGTTCCGATCTCGGCAGGCAGACATGCAGCGGAGCCAAAGCCACAAGCCCTCCCACCACACTTCCAGGCGCACCCTTCATATTAATCGTCTCCCCGGGCCAGGCGCCTGATGGACTATTATCTAGTCCAACTTGCGCCCGACCCCTTACTCCAAATGATCACGTGTTCACTCAACTATTCACAAGCATTCTCCATTCACTCCTGTCCACCACCACTTCCCCTGCCTGATCTATAGTCATTCCTCTATCATCCAAAGCCTTTATTACACAGTCTCTCCATCTCAATGGGGGTCTTCCTGCCCTTCTATCTCCCCTTGTACCTGACTCACATATTCTCATTGTAAGCCTTTCATCTCCCATTCATTCAACATGACCATACCAGCTCAGCACCCTTCTGTCCACTCTGGCTGACAAATGTTCCTGCTGCCCCACTCTCCTACGTATCTCTTCATTCCTCAATCTGTCTCTACGAGTAACTCCACACATACTCCTCAAGTAGCTCATCTCCATCACATCCAGCCCTCTTTTCTCCTTTTTCTTCAGAGCCCATGTCTCAGTCAGCCCCATACATCACTGTTGGCACAACAATTCCTTGATACAGTGCACTTTTTACTTTCACTCCGAGATTTCTCGTCTTCCACATACTTCCCATTGCTCCGATAACCTTCCTTCCTTCACACACTCTCTGTTTTACCTCCACTTCCATACCTTCACTCCTGCTTATCGTTCCTCCTAGATATTTAAAACACTCAACTTGTTCCAATATTTCCCCATCCAGCCTCACATCTAGATTCACCCTATGCTCTCCCCTATTACACACCATTACTTTACTTTTATTGACGTTCACCTTCAGTTTCCTCCTTCCTCAAACCACACCAAACTCTTTGACTACCCGCTGCAGTTTCTCATCAGAATCCGCCACCAATGCTGTGTCATCAGCGAACAGCAACTGATTCAACTCCCAATCTCTACCATTCTTTCCTACTAAACCCAATCCTCTTCCCATAGTTCTCCTTTTCACCTCTCTCACCACACCATCCATAAACATATTAAACAGCCATGGTGACATTACACAACCCTGTCGCAAACCTACCTTTACCTCAAACCATTCACTCAACTCACCATTTCCTACTCTCACACATGCTCTGCTCCCTTCATAAAAACTCTTAACTGCTTTTAACAAATTTCCTCCTATTTCATAAATCCTTAAAACCTTCCACATTGCTTCACGGTCCACACGATCATACGCTTTTTCCAAGTCGATAAAAGCCCAAAATATCTCCTTATGCTTCTCAAAATACTTCTCGCATAACTGTCTTACTGCAAACATCTGATCCACGCACCCTCTTCCCCTCCTAAAACCACACTGTTCTTCTCCTATTGCAACTTGTGTACACTTTATTATCCTCTCTATCAACACCCTGCCATACAGCTTTCCAACCACTGACAATAAACTAATACCTCTATAACTTGAACACTCCTGCCGATCTCCCTTCCCCTTGTACAACGGCACAATACATGCACTCTTCCAGTCTATTGGTACCATTGACACAGCAAAGCACACATTGAAAAGTCTCACCAACCAATCTATTATCACATCTCCACCCTTCTTTATACACTCCACAGCAATACCATCCAAACCTTCTGCTTTTCCCGCTCTAATTTGTTTCACTGCTTCTTTCACCTCATTTTCCTCAATCCTTTCATTCATTCCCTGCCACCTGGGTGGCCTGGGTAACCTATCTCCATCCACCTCTGCTTCAATCACTGCTTCTCTTCCATCTATTGTATTTAACAAAGATTCAAAATACTCGGCATATCCTTTCCTCACTTCAACTGGTTCCACTAGTAATTTTCCATTTTCATCTTTCACTGACTCTTCCCTCTTTTGTCCTCCTTTCCTTACTTTATTTACCTCCTTCCAGAACATCTTCTTTCGTTCTTCAAAATTCTCACTCAGCCTTTGACCCCACCTTTCGTTTGCATCTTTTTTCGCTTCTCTAATTTTCCGTTTTGCCTCTCTCCTTTACTCCTTGTACCTCTCCCATGCCTCAACACTACCATCCTGTAAAACCCTCTCAAAACACTGTCTCTTCTCCTCAACTGCCTTTCTCACCGTATCATTCCACCACTCGCTTCCCTTCCTGATACCTCTGCCTCCTACTTTCCTTTTGCCGCATACTACCTCTGCACTTGCTTTCACTCCTTCCTTAAACTGTTGCCATTCAACCTCTACTTCTCTCTCTTCCATCTCTCTCACTTCCATCCACTTTTCATTTAGTCTTTCCTTGTACTCCCTCTCTTTTTCACTCTTCTCTAACTCACTAACTTTTATTACCTCTCTTACTACACGCTTGTCTCTTATTCTCCTGTAACTCTTAGCTTTCCCTCCACCAGGTAATGATCTGACATACCCTCCGCCTCACCTCTCATCACATTCACATCCAGCAGTCTACACAATCTTTCCCTTGTCACCAGCACATAATCCATCAATGCCCTCTCTACAATCTCTCCCCTCACAAGTCTATGCCAGGTGAACTTGTGTATACACCTTTGTTTGAAGAACGTATAACCTACACTCTTCACATACATTTTTCAGTCTTTCTCCACTCTCGTTTACACCATCCACACCAAAACTACCGATGACTCCCTCAACAGGCTCATTTCCTACCCTAGCAGTTAGGTCCCCTAAAACTATAACATTTTCATTTTCATCAAACCCTTGTAGACAATCTCTCAAATCCTCCCAGAAACCCTCTACCTCGTCTAACTCTCTTTCACTTCCTGGTCCATACGCACTTACAAAAACCCACCTTTCACCCTTAAACCGCATTCTCACCCACATTAGCCTTGATGACACCTCTTTCCACTCTTTTATAAACTCTCTCAACTCCTCCTTCACAATAATAGCCACTCCTTCTTTCCTACGGACTCTCTCATCTACTCCAGAGTGTCTACCTATCACGTTTCCAAAAATTAACTTCTCCCTCTCCTTTCATCTTTGTTTCATTCAGTGCAAGGACATCATACATCCTTCTTTCAAATAACCTTCCAATATCGTCTCGCTTCTCATTCGTACTACATCCACGCACATTCAAAGCTCCTATTCTTAGGGTCCGGGACCACGAACGCGTTCCCTCGCCCCTATCTCTGTCTCGTTTTTTTGGTAGATTTATTTAAGGGGAGAAGGATACCAGGCCCCCCGCCCCCGATCCCCTTTAGCCGACTTCTACGTCTCGCCGGAGAAAAGCGGTGGTGGAAATTTCTCACCCCTCCACCACAGAGGAGGCTACCTGGACCAGAAAGTGGCGGGCGTTGGGGTCGCCGCATCCCTACGCCATTTGAAGATAGAAGATAGAAGGGGCTATGGGAAGTAGAGGACACCAACCCTCACTCTGACAAAGGGTCAGCCCACCACTGAAAATATGTGCTACAAGTTTTTCAGGTAATTTGCTGTAGTTTTGTATTTTTATTTACCGGATCAGTCTGAAGATGGTTTTTTCTTTGATATACAGTGTTGTTTAATACCAAGGACTGTCGCATTTTACTATTTTCCCATTATCCATTAATCTTAAGACACGGCCCCCGATAGTGGGGAGGGCTAAGAAGATCAGGGAAATTGCTGGGTAAAAGGCGTAAATAAAGGGGTAATATTGGAAAAACTCTGAAAATACAATATTTAAAAGTAACAAAACCTGAAAATAGAAAAACCCGAGCCAAGTTTTGACCAAACTTGGCACAGGTTTTTCAATTTTTCAGAGTCCAAAATCACAGTAAACTCATTTCGAAAGTTGGCTCGGATTTAAGAGATTTAGCTTGGGTGTGGGGGCGGCAGACCCCACCCATAATACTAGGTTAGGTTAGGTTAGGTTAGGTTAGGCTAGGCTAATGTTAACCCCATAATACTAGGTTAGGTTAGGCTAATGTTAACCCCATAATACTAGGTTAGGTTAGGTTAGGTTTGGTTAGGTTATTTGGTTAGGTTAATGACAAAACTTGGCTCGGATTTTATGGATTTAGCGGGGGTGTGGGGGCGGAAGCCCCAACCCATTTTACTAGGTTAGGTTAGGTTAGGCTAATGTTAACCACATTCTTACTGGCTTTATCCACGTTGAAAAACAAAAAAACCCGAGCCAACTTTCGAAATGAGGTTACTGTGATTTTGGACTCTGAAAAATTGAAAAACCCGAGCCAAGTTTGGTCAAAACTTGGCTCGGGTTTTTCCATTTTCAGGTTTTGTTACTTTTAAATATTGTATTTTCAGAGTTCTTCCAATATTACCCCTTTATTTACGCCTTTTACCCCGCAATTTCCCTGATCTTCATAGCCCTCCCCACTATCGGGGGGGGGGGGGGGGGGGGGGGCGTGTCTTAAGATTGATGGATAATGGGAAAATAGTAAAATGCGACAGTCCTTGGTATTAAACAACACTGTATATCAAATAAAAAATTAAAAACAACAAAAAATAACCTGAAAAACTCGTCACTGGTTGGTGATAAACATTTACCAATTAAAAGTTCATTCAATCATACATATTATAAGCCTAGAAGAACATTAAATCCTGCCACTCGTGCAAAGTACTTGTCTCCTGTTCATGTCTTGGCAACAATAAACGGATAGTTTTATCCCTTTCACTACCGGTGCCGTCCTTTTAACTTTATTCTGGTTACTAGGCTATTAGACTATTGTATTCAGTTTAAAAAGGACCTCCAGCAATTAACAGGCTTCGAATTATCTCACTTAACCCTTTTTACTACACAAATTAAAAAGACGTCGCTGGTACATAAGGGGTTAAAGACAGGGTTTGGGAAGTACTCCGATTGCCAGCTCGCGCGCCCGCCCGCCGACGCAATTCCCTCCTTCCCCTAACCTGCCCAAATGTGAGATTCTTCAATTCAACCCAGTTCCTAGTAGGTTTTCAAATCTGCGCTATGTTGTCAAATTAGACAGGACTTTAACTGCTAGAGTGCGACTATATAAACAAAGCGGACGGTACGCCCGCTAACTCAACTCTTACCGTACTAAGTTTGATATACAATTATTCAAATAGATTAAAGCTTATTATGGCTCGCGACTGTACGAACTTGCACATCTGGTTACGTAAAATAAACTGGGGTACCAATTTCGTTCGCGCTATGAGGAGGCGTGGACCGATAATACCAAAATAGCCGTAATAATAGTGTAATATACATATAAAATCGAAGCCGTCATTGTTTTATCCGTAATCTGTCTCGTTTCCGAGGAGCTGAATGGTGCAATGGGCTTTAATATTGTTAGAGAGAGAGAGAGAGTGAGTGAGTGAGTGAGTGAGTGAGTGAGTGAGTGAGTACCGGTAGCTAACATCTCACTTAAACTGCTCCACCGAAAAACTGTTTGACATACATACATACAGAGAGAGAGAGAGAGAGAGAGAGAGAGAAGTACTGGTAGTTAACATTACTATTAAACTGCTCCACCGAAGAAATGTTAGACATTCATATACAGTATATGGTTCATACATACGGACAGAAAATGACAGAAGCAGTTACTTGTTTCCTTACTATAAGTTTCTTCACCTTCATGGCTTAATTATATTCTCTTCATCAAATTATTTTCTTCCTAATGTTTACTATATTGTAGCACCCCCATTTACATATTATCGTTATTTATATTATTAGTATTATTAGTATTAGTATTATTTTTGTTTCTAGTAGTAGTAGTAGTAGTATTTTATAAGTCAAAATCCTCTTTTATTCTAGTGCTACCTCAAACTACTTATCATATATGCTGAAGAATCTCGCCTTGGTATTTGAGGAAGTAGGAACCAAAATAATAGATACATAATTTATAAAATGCCGACTCGAGATTATGTAGTTGATAATTGACTATCTCCCTCTTTTGTTCTCTTTCAACCTTCTTGTTATTTTGGTGTTTTGTTGTCATTATATTGTTGCTAACACTAGACTATTTTATACAGCTTGGGAAGGATGTCCAGCTATCAGAGGGGTAAACTTTATCTTCTTTATCTGTTTTTTTTACCGGTAATTATAATGTTGCGAGCAATAGGCTGTTGTATACAGCTTAGCAAGGATGTCCAGCTATCAAAGGGGTAAAATTTATCTTTGTCTCTTTTGACTCCTACAGATTCTTTTTAAGCTAAATAATGTTTTCTACTCGTAGCCAGATATAAATGAAAGAAAGCGTGAAGGTATCGTGTACTCGAAGGGTTAAATATTTTAGTATTGTAGGCCTATTTGTATTTTATTTTGTGGTAATATACAGTTTCAATTAATCTTGCCTACTCTTCCTTTCTTTAGCTTCGTCTCATTCCACTGTTATGTTGTGTTCTCTCTATACCTTTTGTTTCGACAGACTCTAACGTAGAGTACCTGTAACCAAAATGATACCTAATCTAAAACACAAACCATACAAGGAGCGTCTTAGATAATTAAGTTTGTTTCCTTTAACCCAGCGCAGATTAATAGGTGACTTAATTGAAGCCTTCAAAATCATCAAAGGCATCGACAATATGAACTGTAATAAGTACTTTATGATCGATCAATCAAACTACCGTACACGCTGGGAAATGGTTGCAAAATCATTGGTAAATCTTTTAACTCGTCAATCGAGTTGTGAACTTGTGGAATGGGCTTCCTCGAGACGTTATAATATAGACTGCACCACCGTTGATTCCTTTAAACGTCGCCTAGACAAACACCTCGCCTTAAACCCGCTACTGACTGCATTAATTTTGTAAATGAACTACTTTTTTCTCGGATACATCGAGGATCACTTGTAGCTGTGTTATGTTATTAAACCAAATTGTCTTAACCAAGCCAGGGACATTGGTCTTAAGACAGTGCTTCCCTTTCCAATTGTACCTTACCCACTCTGAACCACTGTTAGACACTTATGAACAGCAGTGATTTAGAGGGCAAGCAACCTCGAGGGGTCGCACGACTTGTAGTTGCTTGACTTCCTTTGTACTTCATTGTACTCTCACTTCCTTCCCTACCTGCATCTCTCTTTCCACCCTCACCCTCTTTCCTTTGCTTTCTAATGGCTCTCACTTATTCTCCCTCTCTCCTTTCCACCTTTCCGTTCCTCAATCTTTCTCCCTCACAATCTCACTCTCTCTCACTCTTCCCATCCCACTCCCATTCTTTACTCGCCTCCCCTTGGTCTAGTCCTCCCATCCCGTCTCATTCCCTCTCTCCCTCCCACACTCTCTCTTTCCTTCCCTCTCTCCCCCTCCCCGTCGCTTTCCTTCCCTCTCCACCTCCCTCCCTCCTTCCCCGTCTCACTAAATTTCTTCCCGCATTTCTTTCTCTTACATTTCCTCCCTTCTCCCCCCCCCCTCCCCCTCTCCTAACTTTTCTCTCCCATCCTCCCCCTCTCCTTCCCCAACTCTAAATTTCTCATCACTTTTTTTGTCTTCTACAGTAATTTCTTCTCTCTATCCTTCTAACACCCTCCGTATACTTCCCTGCCTCCCCCGCTCCTTCTCTCTCTCTCCCTCCTTCCCTCTCTCTCTCCTCCTCTTGTATTACACTCGAGGGAGTGGATGTGTAAAGGAGGTTGGGCTAGATGTGGGCGCCATTTTTTACCTCCCCCCTGGCTTTAAGCATTTACCACACCGCGTCACTAAACACACAGGCCGTGCTCAAAGGCACACTCACTCACTCTCTCTCTCTCTCTCTCTCTCTCTCTCTCTCTCTCTCTCTCTCTCTCTCTCCCTCTCTCTCCTTTGCTATCTGCTATCCTCTGCTATCCTTTCCTTCCACTTTCTCTTAGGGTTGCTATCTCTATTAGGATTAAGTCCTGGTCACCTCGTAGGGATCGTAAGATCTGTGTGGCCAGTGTATCTATGTAAATGTAAATCTCTCTCTCAACATTTCCCCTGCACCACCTCACCTGACAATGGGGTACCGGTACACATATCCAGCCTTCCAGCTGTCTCCACCAATTTCCTCTTTCACTATGTACTTGACCATTTAGTTTATACCGAGCCATAACAACCATTAATGTTATACCAAGCCATATCAAGTTATACCAAACCACAACAACCATTTATCTACCATCAACAATATCTCGTATATCCTCCTTTACATGTTTCAGAACGTAAATTTCTTCCACCTGCTTAAGTTTGGTCTTTTTCTTACTTTCTATGGCCATTTCTCTCTACATGTATTTTTCTTTTTAATAGTGTTCTACATCTACTGTACTGTATATGCTTATTGTATTTCTCCACCACTACACTCTTCCCCCCACTACACCTCCCCCAGCTACACTCTTACATTCCCTCTACCCTCCCCCACTGCACTCTTATTGCTCTGTACCCTCCTACCACTGCACTCTTCCCCCCACTACACTCTTCCCTTTACTACCCCTCCCTCCACTACACTCTTTCCCCCACTACCTGTCCCACAGCCACACTCTTCCCTCCACAACAGTCGTCCCTCCACTACCTCTCCCACAGCTACACTCTTCCCTCCACTACCCCTCCCTCCACTACACTCTTCCCCCACAGCTACACTCTTCCCTCCACTACCTCTCCCACAGCTACACTCTTTCCTCCACTACCTCTCCCACAGCTACACTCTTCCACCCCCCCTACCTCTCTCACAGCCACACTCTTTCCTCCACTATCTCTCCCACAGCTACACTCTCCCCCCCCTACCTCTCCCACAGCTACACTCTTTCCTCCACTACCTCTCCCTCAGCTACACTCTCCCCCCCTACCTCTCCCACAGCCACACTCTTCCCTCCACTACCTCTCTCACAGCTACACTCTTCCCTCCACTACCTCTCCCACAGCTACACTCTCCCCACCCTACCTCTCCCACAGCTACACTCTTCCCTCCACTACCTCTCCCACAGCTACACTCTTCCCTCCACTACCTCTCCCACAGCTACACTCTTCCCCCCCCCCTACCTCTCCCACAGCTACACTCTTCCCCCCCCCCCTACCTCTCTCACAGCCACACTCTTCCCTCCACTACCTCTCTCACAGCTACACTCTTCGCTCCACTACCTCTCTCACAGCTACACTCTTCGCTCCACTACCTCTCTCACAGCTACACTCTTCCCCCCATCTACCTCTCTCACAGCCACACTCTTCCCTCCACTACCTCTCTCACAGCTACACTCTTCGCTACACTCTTCGCTCCACTACCTCTCCCACAGCTACACTCTTCCTTCCCCCCCCACTACCTCTCCCACAGCTTCACTCTTCCCTCCACTACCTCTCCCACAGCTACACTCTTCCCCCCCCTACCTCTCTCACAGCCACACTCTTCCCTCCACCACCTCTCCCACAGCTTCACTCTTCCCTCCGCTACCTCTCCCACAGCTACACTCTTCCCACCTACCTCTCCCACAGCTTCACTCTTCCCTCCACTACCTCTCTCACAGCTACACTCTTCCCTACACTACCTCTCTCACAGCTATACTCTTCCCTCCACTACCGTACGGTACCTCTCCCACATCTACACTCTTCCCCCCCACTACCTCTCCCACAGCTAAACTCTTCCCCCCCACTACCTCTCCCACAGCTACACTCTTCCCTCCACTACCTCTCCCACAGCTACACTCTTCCCTCCACTACCTCTCCCACAGCTACACTCTTCCCTCCACTACCTCTCCCACAGCTACACTCTCCCCACCCTACCTCTCCCGCAGCTACACTCTTCCCTCCACTACCTCTCCCACAGCTACACTCTTCCCTCCACTACCTCTCCCACAGCTACACTCTTCCCTCCACTACCTCTCCCACAGCTACACTCTTCCCTCCACTACCTCTCCCACAGCTACACTCTTCCCTCCACTACCTCTCCCACAGCTCCACTCTTCCCTCCACTACCTCTCCCACAGCTTCACTCTTCCCTCCACTACCTCTCCCACAGCTTCACTCTTCCCTCCACTACCTCTCCCACAGTTTCACTCTTCCCTCCACTACCTTTCCCACAGCTACACTCTTCCCTCCACTACCTCTCCCACAGCTACACTCTTCCCTCCACTACCTCTCCCACAGCTACACTCTTCCCTCCACTACCGTACCTCTCCCACAGCTACACTTTTCCCTCCACTACCTCTCCCACAGCTACACTCTTCCCCCCACTACCTCTCCCACAGCTACACTCTTCCCTCCACTACCTCTCCCACAGCTACACTCTTCCCTCCACTACACTCTTCCACCACAGCTACACTCTTCCCTCCACTACCTCTCCCACAGCTACACTCTTCCCTCCACTACCCCTCCCACAGCTACACTCTTCCCTCCACTACCCCTCCCTCCACTACACTCTTCCCTCCACTACACTCTTCCCCCACAGCTACACTCTTCCCTCCACTACCTCTCCCACAGCTACACTCTTCCCTCCACTACCTCTCCCACAGCTCCACTCTTCCCTCCACTACCTCTCCCACAGCTTCACTCTTCCCTCCACTACCTCTCCCACAGCTTCACTCTTCCCTCCACTACCTCTCCCACAGTTTCACTCTTCCCTCCACTACCTTTCCCACAGCTACACTCTTCCCTCCACTACCTCTCCCACAGCTACACTCTTCCCTCCACTACCTCACCCACAGCTACACTCTTCCCTCCACTACCTCTTCCACAGCTACACTCATCCCTCCACTACCTCTCCCACAGCTACACTCTTCCCTCCACTACCTCTCCCACAGCTACACTCTTCCCTCCACTACCTCTCCCACAGCTACACTCTTCCCTCCACTATCTCTCCCACAGCTACACTTTTCCCTCCACTACCTCTCCCACAGCTACACTCTTCCCTCCACTAACTCTCCCACAGCTACACTCTTCCCCCACACTACCTCTCGCACAGCTACACTCTTACATTCCCTCTACTCCCCCCCCACCCCCACTGCACTCTCCTTTCTCTCTACCCTCCCACCACTACACTCCTCCCCCCACTAGCTCTCCCACAGCTACACTCTTGTTTCCCTCTACGCCCCCCCCCCCTACACTCTACCTTCTACCGATCACTCGCCCACCCCACAACAGATCAAAAGAGAGAGTTAAGTGACCCGTGAATGAAGCGGTTCCCACTTAATCACCGGGTTCTCTGAATTCACACACACACACACACACACACAAAATGGTACAAGGCGAGATGGGTATCATATGGTTCACCTAAGCTGATGGCTACCTAAGCCTTCGGGCGAGACGGTACCGTCTATAGTGAGAATGGTACCATACAGATCCACCCTAAGCCTTCGTTTCCGATGTCGCCAATTGGCTAAATACAGACTACACACACATCCACAGCCATTCCAACAGTACATAAAAAAAAAAAAAAACCACTTAACATGCATTTCACGCAATACATTCCCAGTTAAGGAGGCGCGATAATAATGAGCTTAGCTCGCATTGCGTGGATTCCCCTTGACGAACAAGTAACTGAGTAACACACACACACACACACACACACACACATACATACACACACACACACACCCACACACAACCTTCATACACGTGCCCCCACTCTCTCACACACACACTTGTATCGAATGGATACAAGCCAGGGAGAGAGGGAGAGAAAGGGAAAAAAGCGAGGTGGGCTCCCTTAAAAGGCTTACGAGATGGTGCGAGAGACATATACCGCTAAGGAGAAAAGGGTTACGCTATTCCAGTGTGTTTGTGTGTGTGACCGCGAAATTCAGTATTTATGTCCCTGCACGTAGCGAGGATTACTTAAGGCGGTAATACATAGTGTACGATTATGTAACCCAGGATATCTTACTGGGAGTTTATAGCTAGAGTACATATTATATAATATATACATATACTGTATATTCATATTGGTTTCATATTTGGCGAACGTCTTATATATATATATATATATATACAGTATATACTGTATATATATATATATATATATGTATATACTGTATATATATATAATATATATATATATATATATATATATATATATATATATGTATATACTGTATATATATATATAATATATATATATATATAATATATATATATATATATATATATTAATATACTGTATATACCCGTATCTATTTTTTTTTTTTCCCCTCTTGGAGATGTTATAGACTGCAGCACCGTTGATTCATTTAAACTTCGCATAGACAAATGTCTCGCATCAAACCCGCGACTGACTGCGTTTGTAAATGAATAACTTTATTTTATCCTCCCCTCAGTTACTAACCCATCTGTCCCCTACTAACTTCCTAATCCTGCCACGGACATTAGTTCCCTTTCCAATGTTCCCTTACCCACTCTAAACCACTGTTTGGACACTTGATCCTCAGTGTTTTGGAGGACAAGCAGCCTAGAAGGATCACTAGACCTGTTGTTGCTTGATTTACTTCGTACACACTTGTAAAACAATCCCTTCTTTCAAATTATCAAATTCCTACAATCTCTCTCTCTCCAGTACCTATCAACCCATAATCTCTCTCTCTCTCTCTCTCGCTCTCGCTCTCCAGTTCTGCCTACTTCAATGTTCCCGTACCATTTGTTTTCATGAGTTCCTTTACCTGTGGGAGGGGCCTTGTAGTGTCTGTGGCTGGTAACTCTCTCTCTCTCTCTCTCTCTCTCTCTCTCTCTCTCTCTCTCTCTCTCTCTCGCGCTCTCTCTCTCTCTCTCTCTCTCTCTTCTCTCTCTCTCCTCTCTCTCTCTCTCTCTCTCTCTAAACTCTCTCTCTCTCTCTCTCTCTCTCTCTCTCTCTCTCTCTCTCTCTCTCTCTCTCTCTCTCTCTCTCTCTCTCTCGTTGCTCTCTTTTCTCTCTCTCTCTCTCTCTCTCTCTCTCTCTCTCTCTCTCTCTCTCTCTCTCTCTCTCTCTCTCTCTCTCTCTCAAGGCAAGAAAATTCCTGACAGGAAAACAACGAAACCATCAAATCACGGAGTCAGCGGGAAGGAGAAACTCACCCTAGTCTATGGTGACAGTCTCATGCGAGGTCAAGGAGCTGCCAAAAACAGAGGAAAAAGGTCAGTAAAGGTCATTCCAGGCGGTAAAGTCGAACATATCTTGAAAGACATAACTAACTCCGCCATACCAGAGGGCACCTGTGTAGTCGTCAATGTTGGCTCAAATGACTGCTTTGACGGAGGTAAGGCCCCAATTAAGACCATAGAATTTTTTTTCGAGAACCTAATTAAAGTCATGAAAAGGAAGACCACGAAATGTGTGGTAAGCGGCGTCATACCCCGGATTAAAACAAGCTCATACGGACAAAATAGAGCCATAGAAATTAACAACGCAGTCAAGGTCATGTGCGAACAAGAGAAGGTACTGTATGTGGACAATTGGACCACCTTTGTAGGGAACTCGTCCCTGTACAGCGGAGATGGCATTCATTTATCAGAAAAAGGCGTTCAGCACATGAGTGACACCCTAAATCAAGCAACCTACATTGCCCATGAAAACAACGCCAGTCAGGACCGAGAGATAACTATGCTGATAGACTCCTCTGAGTATTGACATCGCTACCCCCGGAAAAGCCCTCCCACAACCCCACCCAATCAAACTCCACCCGCACAGTTAAGAGAAATAAATAACCCCGCCCATCCCTTCCAAGTCCATCTCAACCATTTAAACGAAACCGTCAACCCCAATGGCCCACAAGTTGCGAAAATTTACCTACCTGAACCACAAAACAAACTAAACAACCCCACCCAACCCCATCCAAGCCAACCCAACCAACTGCATGAATTTGACAACCCGCCGCGGCTTCAAGTCACAACCCCAAACCCATCCCCACCAATAAGAAAAACAAATCCAGCGCATGCTGAGAGAAATGATATAAAAATAATATCCATAAATGCCTGCTCAATAAGAAACAAAATAGACGAACTCAAATGTCTGTTATTAACCCTCTCCGACATATGACGCGATTTCGAGCCTATTAGGGATACTTTAAAGCCTTTGTTACCATCAGGGGTATTTAAAAACCTTTAGTTTAGTTACTTCAACCTCTGCAGTTGTCTTTGAGTTAGCTGTGGGCAGAAAACTAATTTTTGGAGAGGTAATTATAAGAGTGAGAGAACTCTATTTCTTATTGCTAATCTGGCAACCTCTGTGTCATATGAGTCTGAAGGGGTTAAATGAGAAAGTTGACGTTATTTGTATAACGGAAACACATCTGAACCTTAAAATTAAAGATCTACTTAATGAATATCACATAGAGCCATATAAATTTTTTCATAAAGACCGTAACAATGGAAAACAAAGAGTTGCAATGTACGTTGCAACCTACTTAAACCCAGTTGAGGTGACTCTCCCCGAAAGTAATGCAGAAATAGTGTGCGTCAAAATAAATACAAAAAACATTAACTTAAATATCACTACAGCGTACCGACCACCGAGACTAACTGTTGCCGATGATACAATTTTTTATGAAATACTAGAGAAAACCCTTAATTCCGACGAAACAGTTTTACTAGGTGACTATAACCTCCCCCTAATTGACTGGAATAACCTGACCGGAAAAAAATGCTGAGTCACGCCTAATGACAAGCTTCATCCAGGACAATTTTTTGACTCAACACGTAAAACAGCCGACGCGAGACAGGAATATATTAGACCTCGTAATCACTACCCAAGAAAATCTATTATCAAACCTGGATGTAGGTGAACATCTGGCAACGTCCGATCATAAAATCTTAAGAATCAACGTTATAAGCAAATATTCCTCAGTAAAAACAACAGGAATGGTTTCGGACTTCAAAAACGCAAATTATGACGGACTTCAGTAATCGCTATCAAACATACACTCAAACCTCATAAATATAAACGAAGTAAATGAACTATGGGGACATTTTAAGTCTACAATTACAGAAGCGCATAAACAATTTGTACCCATGAAACCAAAACGTAATACGAAATCAAGTATGCCCCCTTGGTACAGTAGAGACATTGGCAAGGCAATAAGGAAAAGGAATCAACTCCACAAACTTGTAAACAATAACACAAACACTGAAGTAATTAAAAACTTGTACAAAAATAGTAGAAGGGAAGTGAAAAAAATAATTAGGGCGAACAAACAAAATTACGAAATGACTATCGCCAGAGAAATTGCCACAAACCCCAACAAATTCTACAGTTACGTAAATAAAAATAAACAGATCAAAAGCGGAATCGGACCGCTAATAGAAGATGGCCAGACAATAACAGGTGACACAAACACGGCAAATCTGCTCAACAAATATTTTGGCTCAGTTTTCACAGAAGAAATTATCGATCATACCCTTGAAAATAACACCTCAACTCATGTGATAGGAGATTTCACCATCAGTGTTAGCGAAGTACAAAGCAAATTGAGTAATTTAAATGTAAATAAGACCCCGGGACCCGACATGCTCCACCCGAAAATAATTAAGAATGTTAAGGACGAAATAGCAAAACCCCTGACACAACTATTTAACTTATCATTACTACAGGGGATTGTACCGAGTGATTGGAAAGATGCGAACATTACGCCGATATACAAGAAGGGTAGCAAGGCCAAAGCGAGTAATTACAGACCAATTAGTCTAACTTCAATTGTAGGAAAAATCATGGAAAAAATCCTTAGAGATAAGATAGTAGATTACCTCGAATCAAACAACCTAATCAAAAATAGTCAACACGGCTTTAGATCAAATAAGTCATGCCTAACAAATTTGATTGAATTTTATAACAAACTATTCACACATGACGAAATCACTAGATATAATCTTCTTGGACTTTCAAAAAGCTTTCGACAAGGTGCCTCACCGAAAACTATTGCCTAAACTGGAGAGGATAGGTATCAAAGGTGAAATTCATTCTTGGATAAAAAATTGGCTTACAGACAGAAGACAGAGAGTGGTGATAAATGGAGTGGAATCGGAGTGGGAGCCTGTCACTAGTGGAGTTCCACAGGGTTCAGTCCTTGGACCGGTCCTGTTTCTCATTTACACTAACGATATTGATGTAGGGGTAAACAACACCATTTCCAATTTCGCCGACGATACAAAAATAGGAAATACAGTCCTGAACAAAGATGATGGAAATGCGTTGCAATCTGATTTAAACAAGATATCAGAGTGGTCGAAAAAATGGCAGATGCCCTTCAATGTCGATAAATGTCAGGTGCTGCAGGTTGGTAGCAGAAATATGAAATACAAATACGAAATGAATGGCAAACAAATAAAAACCGCAACGGTAGTAAAAGACCTAGGGGTACTCATATCTGAAAACCTAAAAACTTCCGACCAATGTATAGCAGCTGCAAATAAGGCAAACATAGCATTGGGCTTTATTAAACGAAAATTTACATATAAACATGAAAACGTAATAGTGCCACTGTTCAAAAGTATGGTGAGGCCCCACCTTGAATATGGTGTGCAGTTCTGGTCACCTTATCTGATCAAGGACATTGTAAGACTCGAGTCAGTACAGCGTAGAGCGACGAAGATGATACCCTCATTAAGAAATAAACCATATGAAGAAAGACTTAAACGATTGAACCTGTTCTCATTAAAAAAGAGGAGGTTGAGGGGTCAGCTTATTGAGTGCTTTAAACCTAAAAGGGGCGCAACATAAGTCGAGTATAATAAATCTGACTATCTGGCGCTCGACATAGGTCGTGTGGCAATTTCAGCACGTAATGTTGCTGAGAGAGAGAGACAAGTGGCAGGAGAGTAGCGGAATGACCACAGGCGAACCTACTGACACGAATCCACCTCCTCCCTCCCTCTCTCACTCGCTATATACGGAATTGTATGGGGAAAGTGCCGAATTACATGCTTTTTGCACTCGCGTTGCGCGGTGTTGCAAGAAAACTAGCCATCATAAGATCGTTATAGTGTCAGGAAAGCTCTGTTTAGTTTCATATAGATGTTTGTTTTATGGGTCTTATTTAGGCATGAATATGATCACGTAAACAGCCCTATTTTGGCTAAAAACACCCCGCTGGTGGCTACATATTATATACCGCCTAGGCCGCTCGTAAGGTGTTAAGATACTAAAAGGTTTCGACAAAGTCGATGTAAATGCACTATTCACATTAAACAATACTAATCAAACTCGTGGAAATGGAATTAAATTAAAAACCAAAAAGGCAACCCTAGATGTCATAAAGAGTTTCTTCACCTACAGTGTGGCGACAGAGTGGAATAAACTACCAGCGAGAGTGGTGGAGAGTGACACAATAAACGCTTTCAAGGGAAGGCTTGACCTCTATCTGCAGAGGGCTGGGGTGATATGAAAAAAAAAAAAAAAAAAAAAAAAAAAAAAAAAAATATATATGTATATGTATGTTTGTGCACTGTACAGTATGTATATATATATACTGTATATATATGTATGTATGTATGTATGTATGTATGTGTATGTGTGTGTATGTATGTGTGTATATGTATGTACCGGTATATATATATATATATATATATATATATATATATATATATATATATATATATATATATATACATGCATAATATGCATATATAGTTTGTAAGGCCAGACTGCCTAGTAAGGACCTTCTGGTCTGTGTATCTATGTAGCTCTATGTAGCTATGTAGCTCTCTTTCTCTCATAGCACAGGTAGATGAATTGCAAAACCAATGCTACCTCTTCAAGGGTGACACACTGTTTACGTTATTTGTGGACGTTGCATTCATATTACCAGTATTTCTTTTACCCCTTCTGTACCGACGACGTTTGTTTAATTCTATTCTAGCTATATTTAGATTATTTGGTACAGCTTTGGAAGAATCTGTGGTAGATTAAGGGAAATAGTTTATAGCCTGTAAATTGCTGGAGGCCCTTTTTGAACTGAACAAAACAGAATGGGTTAAGACTCGTTTTACTTTTTTGCGTCTCTTTCCTCTTCATTACATTTGCTTTAATTCACTGGTTCAATGTTACATTCTCTTTAGGTTACCAATTCATATCGGATTTTGTGACACTTCAAAAGAAAGCCGCATAATTAGGCCTCTTTTTTATATATAATTTAGGATTCTACAACATTAGTAAGAAACAATTTATTTGAATATATGAGTTTTGTAATAATATTCAATATATATTTGGCACTGAAAAAAACCCCAGTAACTATACCATTTGGGTAAAACATTTGATGATATTAATATTAATTATAAAGTATTACAAGTCAGCAAGAACAATGTTACGAAGTTGCAATACAATCTTAACATTGCCTGGTATATGAATTATTATAGCCTATTACATTAATTAAGAAGTTAACTAAGTTTCAATAAATTACCTAATCAGTTTAGGGCTTAACCTTTTTAGTAAACGAGGACGCTTTCTTCATTTTAAACGATATTATACAGCTTAGAAAGGATCTCTAGGAATCAAAGGGGTCAAAACCAACTCCGTTATCCCTCCGACTCCCACTGACCTTTCTTAAGCTAAATACAATCATTTAGTGGTAGCCAAAATAAATAACTACAACCGTACGACGAGTAATCATCCACAAAGGGTTAAGTTGAGAATTCGAAATAAATATATAACAAACACGTATAACTCCAAATAATGATAAAAATATGCATGCATTTGTTTAGTGGCAGAAAGAGGAGGGTGGATTAACTGGAATAATTGAATCACCGAGGTATTGGAATGGTTGGAATATTGGAATGGTTTGAATGGCCTGCCTATTGGAATGACGGGAATATTGGAATGATTGGAACGGCTGGACTATTGGAATGACGGGAATATTAGAGTGGCTGGAATATTGGAATGACTGGAATATTGGAATGGCTGGAATATTGGAATGACTGGAATATTGGAATGGCTGGAATATTGGAATGACTGGAATATTGGAATGATTGGAACGGCTGGACTATTGGAATGACAGGAATATTAAAATGGCTGGAATATTGGAATGGCTGGAATGTTGGAATGACTGGAATATTGGAATGACTGGAATATTGGAAAGGCTGGACTATTGGAATAACTGGAATATTGGAATGACAGGAATATTGGAATTACTGGACTATTGGAATGTTGGAATGACAGGAATATTGGAATGGCTGTAATATTGAAATGACTGGAATATTGGAATGACAAGAATGTTGGAATGAATGGAATAGTATAATTTCTGGAATATTGGAATGACTGGAATATTGGAATGACTGGAATATTGGAATGCACGGAATAGTATAATGACTGGAATATTAGAATGACTGAAATATTAGAATGACTGGAATATTGGAAAGACTGAAATATTGGAATGACTGGAATATTGGAATGACTGGAATATTAGAATGACTGGAACATTAGAATGACTGGAACATTAGAATGACTGGAACATTAGAATGACTGGAATATTAGAATGACAGAAATATTAGAATGACGAATATTGGAATGACTGGAATTACAGGAATATTGAAATGACTGGATTATTAGAATGACTGGACCATTAGAATGACTAGAACATTAGAATGACTGGAATATTAGAATGACTGGATTATTGAAAGACTGGAATATCAGAATGGCTGGAATATTAGAATGATAGGAATATTAGAAATACTGGAATATCAGAAATACTGAAATATTGAAAGACTGGAATATTGGAATAACTGGAATATTATAATACTGAAAGAGCTCATTTGAGTGTTATCATATGTTTTACCACCCTAACACTGGTGATGGAATAATGGTACGGTAATGTAATTTGATTAGGCCTAGGATAAATCATTTATTAAATCATGGTTTGTTTTTCATATCTTTCCTGACCCCCTTCTCCCTCATGTTTAGCCACATTAATTTTGAGATATTAAGATGTTCGTTCCATTAGTTTAGATATTTTTTAGACATTTCGCCCCATTTCTTTGTTGATACATAGACCTTTCATGCTATCTAGGTGTCGATTATTTCATGGCAAGCGATAACGAGCCTGTAATGTTAGGCCTTCGGCTGGGACATTGTTCTACCGAAAAATGTACACATTTATCTTGAAAGGGTGACTAGGGTGTGTTTGTTTTAAGCTTGATGGTGGTCTATCATGGAAACTAATATATATTAGATAAATAGATATATAGACCAACGAATAACCTCTTAAGGAGCAGGATAGCCAGAATAGTCTATATAGTTATGATGTTAATGCGTACATCGTTAATTACCTTTATGTTGGTGGTAGTGATAATGGTTATATAGTTATGATGTTAATGCGTACATCGTTAATTACCTTTATGTTGGTGGTAGTGATAATGGTTATATAGTTATGATTATGCGTACATCGTTATTACCTTTATGTTGGTAGTGATAATGGTTATATAGTTATGATGTTAATGCGTACATCGTTAATTACCTTTATGTTGGTGGTAGTGATAATGGTTATATAGTTATGATGTTAATGCGTACATCGTTAATTACCTTTATGTTGGTGGTAGTGATAATGGTTTTCACAGGTTTAGATAATGTAGTTACGGTGTTTAATTAACCCTTTGAAGATTATGACGTGTCTTGACAGTTCGTTCTGGCTAATATTAGATGGTTTTATTCAGCTTCTGGAACTCCTGTTTCATTTGCTTGGCCTCTGTTACTGATTCCCTGTGTGCCTCACTTACACTGAGAGTAGTCCAGCATGCTCTCACAAACCCCTCCTCCTCCTATCTACTTCACTACACTTAACATGCACACCACACTTCCTTCTTCATAATATTCAAAACAAATATGATGAAGAAAGGCCCAGCCTCGGAGTCCCCAGGGGGGGGGGGGGGGGGCTTAAATACCCCCACATATGCCCGACCTACCCCTGACGACCCCTCTAAATGCTTTGGACCACAGCCTGTCACTCTTACTATCAACTTTTGCAATATTCGCAGCCTTTCCTCTAATTTTCACTCTATCGAACACCATCTCTCATCCTTCAAACCTGATCTTCTTTTTCTCACCGAAACTCAGTTGTCTGAAGCAACTGCCAGCAGTCCCTTCTCTGTATCCTCCTACTTTCTCTATCCTAGTTTCAAAGCCAGAGGCGGATGTTGTGCATACGTGCACAACAAACTCACTTGCTCTCGTGTTCCCGATTTCGACTGCTCTGAATTCTCAGCTTTATGGCTCAAACTATTCTGTCATTCTCATACTAAATATTTCTGTGCTGTCTATCTTTCCCCTAACTCTACCGACTTTCCCAAATTCTGTAACTATCTAAACTCTAAACTGGAACACATTCTATCTATCTCTCCCTTCTCTGAAATCTCCATCTTAGGAGATTTCAACATTCACCACCGCCAATGGCTCTCCTCTCACTCTACTGACAAACCTAGTGAACAAGCCTACCCGTACGTATTTTCTATCATAAATGACCTAGAGCAGCTGGTCCAGCAACCCACCCGTATCCCGGATCGCTTCGGAGATCGGCCCAACATTCTTGACATATTTCTGACTTCTAACCCTTCTTCTTATACTGTCAATCTTTTCTCTCCTTTGGGCTCCTCCGACCATAAACTTATCTCCGTCACCTGTCCTATCTCTTCAGTACGGCCATCCGATCCTCCCAGCCGGCGGCGCTTGTGGCACATAGGCGCTGCCGACTGGGAGGCTCTCCGGCAGTACTTCTTTGATTTCCCATGGAATGACTTCTTCTTCCGTGGCCGAGGACCCTCAGAGAGTGCTGAACCAAGGTAATCCTCTCGGGCATGGAAGCGTACACTCCATTTTCTTTCTCTCAGTCTAATGCAAAAAAATCTTGGTTTACTCACGCTTGTTCTCCTGCTGTCCACAACAAGGAGGAAGCATTCAAACGGTCCCGACGCCTTAAAACTCAAGAATCTCATTCTTCCTATGTTTCTGCCCAGAATCAAGCCAAATCTGGTCTTCGACTTGCCAAGCACTCTTTCATCAATAATAAATGCACTGAACTATCCAACTCTAGCTCTTCCCAAGCTTTCTGGCATCTAGCCAAAAACCTCTCCAACAACTTTTCTTCCTCGTCTTTCCCTCCCCTTTTTCACTCTGATGGCACAACCATCACTTCCTCCTCTGACAAAGCTGAACTCTTTGCTCAAACTTTATCCAGAAACTCTACCTTGGATGATTCCGGTGCTATTCCTCCCTCTCTACCCCCCTCTCTCCTACTTATGCCTAATATCCTAATCTCTTCTAAAGATGTACTTTCTACCCTCTCTGGGCTTAATACTAAGAAGGCGTATGGTCCGGACGGTGTTCCTCCTGTTGTACTTAAAAACTGTGCTTCCGTGCTGACCCCCTGCCTAGGCAAACTCTTTCGTCTCTGTCTCTCCTCTAACGTCTTTCCTTCTTGCTGGAAGTTTGCTCTCATTCAACCTGTCCCAAAGAAGGGTGACCTCTCTCAACCCTCCAACTATCGTCCAATTGCTCTCATCTCTTGTATCTCTAAAGTTTTTGAAACTATTCTCGCTTCCAAATTTCTTAAGCATTTCTCTTCTCATACTCTGCTTTCAGATTGCCAGTATGGCTTCCTAAAGGGTCGCTCTACTGGTGATCTTCTTTCATATCTTACTAACTCTTGGTCATCCAACTTTCGGGACTTCGGTGAGACTTTTTCTGTTGCACTAGACATATCGAAGGCCTTCGATAGAGTCTGGCACAAATCTTTAATTTTCAAATTGCCCTCCTTCGGTTTCTGTCCCTCCATCTGTGCCTTTGTCTCTAATTTCCTTTCCGGCCGTTCCATAGCTGCGGTTGTGGATAGCCATCACTCAATTCCTCATCCTATCAACTCCGGTGTTCCTCAGGGTTCTGTCCTATCTCCTATTCTCTTTCTAATTTTCATATATTATCTTCTCAACTGTACATCCAGTCCCATCCATTCATATGCAGACGACTCTACTTTACACCACTCAATTAGTTTTCCAGAACGCCCCAGCCAGCAGTCCCTCAAAAGTAAACGTAATGAAGCCATAAAATGCTAATCTTCTGATCTAGCTACTATTGCCAATTGGGGTAGAGAAAACCTTGTTATATTTAATGCTTCCAAAACTCAATGTATCCATCTTACTACCCGTCAGGAACCTTCAGAGGACTATCCCTTATTCTTCAACAATACAAAAACCAACCCTTCATCTTCCCTCAATATTCTCGGTGTCTCTTTTTCTTCTGCTTTCACTTGGAAAGACCATATTACCAGTCTCACTAAGGCAGCCTCCCAGAAGCTGGGTGTGCTCAACCGCTTCAAGGGGTTCTTTAACCCTGCGCAGCTACTTGCTCTGTACAGGGGCACAGTGTGTCCTTGTATTGAGTATTGTTCACATGTGTGGGGAGGATCCTCTCACACCGCATTCCTAGATAAAGTAGAAAGGAAAGCCTTTCCTATCATTAACTCCCGTCCACTCACCAACTCTCTGCAATCTCTCTCTCTTCGCCGCAATGTTGCATCTCTCTCGCTATTCTATCGCTACTACAATAATCAGTGTTCCTCGGAGCTTTCCCAGTGTATACCACCTTCTCTACGTAGGGTACGTAGTACCCGCCTTTCAACACAATCCCACCCCTACTCTGTGCAACTCTCCAACCCAAGAGTGAAAAGCTATTCTCAGACTTCTATTCAACTGCTGAGCTCTGGAACTCTCTCCCAGAATCAGTCTTTCCCTCTTCCTACGACTTAAATTGCTTCAAACTCCGTGTGTCCAAGCATTTAAGCTCGAACGCCCCTTGATATCGGCCCTGTCACTCTTTGAAATCTGGGGGAGGCATTCGCTGCAGGCGGTTATGGCTTTTGTCTTCCTCATTCACATAGAAAAAAAAAAAAAAAAAAAAGCTTAGGAAGGATTATGGGACTTGAAGGGTGACTGAGATCTGTGTAACCCCTTCTGTACCAGTGACATCTTTTAAGCTTTAGTCTGGCTATTACTAGACGATTATATTCAATTTAAAATGGTCCTCCAAAAATCATCAGGCTTCGAACTATCTCACTTAATCCTTTTTACTACTACATATCCTTCTTAAGCTGCACAAGATCGTCTATGTATAGCACGAATACAATTATAAAGACGTCGCCGGTACAGAAGGGGTTAACGTTATTGATCCCACAAGTTATTTTGAAAGCTGCAAAAAATCTTCCAATGAAAACCAGAATGTAAAGCAGCAACGCGCCGCCGTCGTATACTGTCTGGCGTCTGTGAACGTGACAATAGGGCTGGATTAAGGGGAGATGGTTCGTTTTATTCAGCACCCCCTTCTCCCTCCAGTTTAGCCCCATTAGTTTTGAGATTTTAAGACGTTCGGCCCATTAGTTTGGCGATTTTAGCACTATTCCCCCATTTTGTTGTCAATTTTAAGACCTTTTGTGCCATTTAGGTGTCGATTTTTTCATGGCGAGCGATAGCGAGCCTGTAATTTTAAGAGGAAGGCCAGGACATTTTTCAACCGAACAATGTACAAATTTATCTTGAAGGGGGGTCTAAGGGGTGTTTTGTAAAGCCTGATGAAGGTCTAGCGAGGAAACTAAAATATAAATGAATAAATCATTACTGTATAATTTATAGACCAAAACAAATATCACTACCCCCTTAACATGGGTGAGTTTTCTTAAAGCTACCAACATATCGTAGTCTCACCCTGGAGTATCACAACACTGCCAACACTGATTTAAGAGGGGATGGCCGTATTTATTTGCTCATTTATATATTTTTAAATTATTGTTTAGTTTCCTCCCCAGGCCTCCATCAAGATCACCCCCACCCCCCAAGACCCTCCTTTAAGATAAATGTGTAAATTTTTCCTTAGAAAAATTTCCCGGCCGAAGGCCGGTTCCTCTTAAATTACAGGCTCGCTTGCGCTCGCCGGGAAATAAAATCGACACCTAAATGACACGAACAGTATTAATATTGACACAAAAATAGGGCGAAAGGTCTTAAAATCGCCAAACTAATGGACTAAACGTCTTAAAATCTGAAAACTAATCTTGCTAAACATGAAGAAGTGGGACCAGAATAACGACCCATTTTCCCTTAAATTTCTAATTGCCACACTATTATCACATCAGTTTTTCGCTGCTCTATTGTTTAGTGTATTAATAACTCGCCTCTATTTTGATTAGCCTAGACGTCTTTGTTGTATATTGTAGAAAACACTCATTAACCATTTTAGGATCATGACGCATTTTGACATTTTTTTTATGACTATCATTAAATAATTGTGTACAGCTTAGGATAGATTTGTGGGAATTAAAAGGAAAAAGACTGTCTCAATTTACCCTCTGATCTCCATATACCCTTTCTAAGCTGAATAAAATCGTCTAATAATAGCCAAAACACAGACTAGAAATGCGTAATACTATCTTGAAAAGTGTATATAGCTAAGGACAGATCTGTGGGAATTAAAAGTAAGAAGACTACCGGTATCTCAATTATTAACCCTCGACCTCCATATACCCTTTCTAATCTGAATAAAATCGTCTAATGATAACCAAAACACAGAATAGAAATGCGTAATACTTTCTTTAAAGGGTTGCAATAAATAGAATAAAGCGTAATTGATCTCAAAAGACATCCCATTCATACATTTCAACTAATCTCACCTCTTTTGTCAGGCAAGTATGTGTGGGAGGAGAGAATGAAAGACCTATTCTTCCTTGCACACCTGGGGGATCCAGAGTTTTCACATAGCCTACTTAGTTTGCTTGCAGAATTCATTAAGGGAGGATGGTTCACTTTATGGTAGATTTTTGCATTTATTAATATTTTGTTCTAGTTTCCTCCCTAGACCTCCATCAAACTTTAAAAAATACATCCATTAGATCCCCTTTTTAGATTAATTTGTAAATTTTTCGGTAGAAAAATTTCCCGGCCGAAGGCTTCGAAGGCCGGTTCTTCCAAAACTACAGGCTCACTATCGTTCGCCAGGAAAAAAATCGACACCTAAATAGCACGAAAGGTCTTAATAGTTGACAAGGAAATGGGGCGGAAGGTCTTAAAATCGACAAACTAATGGGGCAAACATATTAAAATCTGAAAACTAATGGGGCTAAACATGAGGGAGAAAGTGATCTAGAACAACGGTAATCTCCCGTTAAACATCACCTTCCGTGCCATAATAGGTGTCGATTTCTTTTTTTCTGACGAGCGATAGCGTGTGATTGAAATGTATCGTCTTTCTTATCACTAAATTAATGAATAAATAAAAAAAATAGATTATTAAGTAAAAACAATAGAATAAAGAAAATATTAAATTATGGATGAGGTGGTTATATTGGAAAGATAGATGTGTGAGTGCATTCTGGAAGAGAGAGAGAGAGAGAGAGAGAGAGAGAGAGAGAGAGAGAGAGAGAGAGAGAGAGAGAACATTAATGAAGTGTACCAGGGGAGCCAGAGGAGGTGAATGGGGGGGGGGGGGTGGCATGACAGTAGTTAGAGGTCCAGTGAATGAAGAGTGGAAATAGTGGGAAGAGGGGGTGAACATTGTGTGTGTGTGTGTGTTTTTTTTTTGTTTTTTTTTTCTATGTGATTAAGGGAGGCAAAAGGCAGAACTGCCTATAGCGAGTGCCTCCCCCATAATTGAAAGAGTGACAGGGCCAAAATCAAGGGACGTTCGAGCCAAAATGCCTGGACACACGGATTTTGAAGCAATTTAAGTCATAGGAAGAGGGAAAGACTGATTCTGGGAGAGAGTTCCAGAGCTCAGCTGTTGAGTAGAAGAAAGACTGAGAGAAACGTTTCACTCTTGGGTTGGAGAGTTGCACAGTGTGTGTGTGTGTGTAAGAGAAAAATTGAGAGAAACGGCCAGAGAGAGAGAGAGAGAGAGAGAGAGAGTGTGGAGGGAGGGGATACAGACCCCCTACTCCACCACCACCCATACGTCACACACTCACTCACGCTCCACCTCCCACATTGAGGCACGAGTGTGTTATTTATTTATTGTTTGCAACCCACCGCCTCCCACCTATTACTGCTTCTCTCTCTCTCTCTCTCTCTCTCTCTCCACCCACCTTTTCGTCCAACACCCCCGATAATCACCTCCCCACCTCGTCCACTACTCTCCCTTCCTTCACCCCTCTCTCCCCCCTCCTCCAACCCCTCTCTCCCGTTTACCGTCTTCCCCCTCCCCCCTCTATCTCTCTCCCCGTCCCGCTATTCCTTTCGAGTGTGAACATTTTACAAGCTAAATTTACGAACTTCATAACGCGGGCAATTAGCTAATGGCGACCAGATCGACACAATTAGCCTTTCATTTTATGCATCCCCCTCCCGAGCCTCTTGACTCCCCCCTGTCTCTCCCCCTCCCTTCTTCCACTGCACTATCTTCCCTTCCCCCTCCTCTCTCCCCTCGCCCCCCATCCTCTTTCCATATATCTCTCTCTCCTCTCCCCTTCCACTCCCTTAACTTCCCCTCCCCCTCCCTTACAACCCCCTCCCTTCTCCCCCTGCTCTATGTTTCCTTCTCCCCTCTTCCCTTTACCTATTCCCTCCCCTAGTCGTATTTTTCTGGACCCCCTTCCCCTCATGTTTAGCATATTAGTTTTGAGATATTTAGACGTTCGTTCCATTAGTTTGTCGATTTTAACACCTCTAGCCCCACTTCGTTGTCAATTTTTAGACCTTTCGTGCCATTTAGGTGTCGATGTTTTCCTGGCGAGTGACAGCGAGCCTGAAATTGGAATTTGTTCTACCGAAAATTAAAAAAAAAAGTATCTTGTCTAGGGGGTGTTTTTCAAAGCTTGATGGAGGTCTAGCGAGGAAACTAAAAACTAAAGGGATAAATTAATTAATAGACCAAACGAAAAAAACGGCCCATTTCCCCTTAACCCCTCCTCCCTCTACCCCATCTCCCGCAGCTGTATAACCCTCTCCCCCCCCAGCCCCCTGTTCTATCTCCCTCTCCCCATTTCCTATATCTCCCTCTCCCCTTTCAGCCCCCTGTTCTATCTCCCTCTCCCCATTTCCTATATCTCCCTCTCCCTCCCCCCCCAGCACCCTGTTGTATCTCCCCCTCCCCATTTCCTATATATCCCTCTACCCCCCCCCAGCCCCCTGTTCTATCTTCCCCATTTCCTATATCTCCTCTCTCCCCCCCCCCCCCAGCCCCCTGTTTATCTCCCCCTCCCCATTTCCTCTCCCTCCCCCCCCCCCAGCCCCCTGTTGTATCTCCCCTCCCCATTTCCTATATCTCCCTCTCCCTCCCCCCCCCCCCCCGCCCCTGTTCTATCTCCCCCTCCCCATTTCCTATATCTCCCTCTCCTCCCCCCCCCCCAGCCCCTGTTCTATCTCCCCATCCCCCTTTCCTATATCCCCCTCTCCTCCCCCCCCCCGCCCCTGTCCTATCTCCCCCTTTCCCCTCCTTCCCCCCCCTCCCCCCCCTCCTATCTCCCTCTCCCCATTTCCTATATCCCCCTCCCCATTTCCTATCTTCCCCTCTCCATTTCCTATATCCCCCTCTCTCCCCCTCCACCCCTGTCCTATCTCCCCCTCCCCATTTCCTATATCCCCCTCTCCTTGCTCTCCCCCCCCAGCCCCTGTCCTATCTCCCCCTCTCTATTACTTATATTCCCCCTACTTTTCTCTACCCCCTCCCCATTTGCTATGTTTCCCACCCCATTTCCTATATCCCCCTCTCCTTCCGCCTTTGCTGTCTCCCCATACGGTATCTCGCAGCTTTGCCTCCCCCTGTCTCATAACCCCCTCTTCTCCCCTGCCCTATCTACCCTCCCCCCCCCCCTTCTATCTCCCTCCGCCCCCTTCCTCCTCCAAACTGCTCTATCTTTCCTCCTCCTCCGCCCTGTCCCTTACTTCTCCTCCCTGCTCTATCTTTCCTCCCTCCCCCTCCTCTCCCCTTCCCCTTCCCCATCCTCCTCCAAACTGCTCACCCTCCTCTCCCCTTCCTGCTCCCCCCTGCTCTATCTTTCCTCTCCCCTTCCTCCTCCAACCTGCTTTACCTTCTCTTTCCCCTCTTCTCCCCTTCCCCATCCTCCTCCCCGTCCTGCTCTACCTTTCCTCCCCCTCCTCTCTCTCCTCCACCCCTTTTCTATTTCCCCTATTCCTCCTTTACCTCTTTCCTTTCCCCCTCCCTTCAGTTCTCTCTCGTACTTTATTTTTTCCTCTGCATTCTTTATATATCTTTCCACTTATCGTATTTCTCTTTTCATGCCCTTCGAAATCATATCTTTATTTCGAAAAAAACAACAACAGTGTAATAATCCTAATGATATGATGTAACTACAATTTGTTACTGACATATTGGTTTGTAGATATTTACACATTTACAATCCAAAATTAATATTGTATTCAGTTTCTACGCTAAAGTTAATCGTATTTTGACGTCTACATATTTACTTCTCTCTTTCTTTCTCTCTCTCTCTCTCTCTATATATATATATATATATATATATATATATATATATATATACAGAAAGAGAGAGAGAGAGTTGGGAGAGAAGGAAGGAAGGACGTTGGGCATATTGGAAGGATTTTGCAAAGCGTCCCGGAGCTTAACCCTTGCAAGCTCAGCATCTTGTACGGTCCATCTTCCGTCCCCCTGATCACCTTCACTAGACTCTCTCTATCTCTCGCTCTCTCTCTCTATACTGCCGTTACATGTATTGTGCAGATAGAATTTTACCATTGTTTTATATCTGTTTGTTTATTACCATTCTAGTTTCAGATCTTCCTTCCACCGTATTACTCCCTTCCTTCTTCCTTACATATCCCACCTTTCCTTCCTTCCTTCCTTCCATCCATCCATCCATCCATCCATCCATCCATCCTTTCACCGTATTACTCCCTTCCTTCTTCCTTACATATCCTACCTTTCCTTCCATCCATCCATCCATTCATCCTTCACCGAATTACTCCCTTCCTTTTTCCTTACATATCCCACCTTTCCTTCCTTTCTTTCCTCTCTTCTTCCTTTCTCCCACACCACTAACAGGGTGCCACTCATTTACAAGACGTAATGCTTGATTTAGTTGGGACTGTCCTTGGTCTCCGTTCGGTCTGTGATTGTGTCTGTATTGTCCTTTTTGCTTTGTGTGTGTTTATGCGTGTGTGTTTCATCTGTACCCTCCCTCTTTTCCTCTTTCACACCTAAATAATTCGCTTTTTCCATTGGTCATAATTTGTGTTTCCTCCACATTTCAGTTCTTCTTCCACATGCCTCTAACTATCTGCATCGATTCCTCCATATCTCCAAACTCCGCCCTCTCGTCCTCATTCATTTTTATCTCCTTTAATTTCGTAATTCTTTCCTACCTTCCTCTCTCTCTCTAACCCTTGCCTCCTGCCACTAATATGGCTCCAGCCATTTATAAGACGTAATGCTCGACATAGTTGGACTGTCTTTGTCATCCTTTCTTCCTTATATATTGTTTGTTCGGTAGTGATGCCTTTTCTTTGTGTTAAGTGTTCTTTTTAATCCATATTCTACCCTTTCTGTGTCTGTGTGTTCTTTTCCATCCTTAATCTATCCCTCCTGTGTCGGTGTGTTATGTTGTATCCTTATTCTATCCTTCCTGTGTATGTGTGTTCTTTTTCACCCTTATTCTATCCCTTCTGTTTCCTGTATGTTGTATCCTTTCATCCTGTGTAATGTTCTTTTCCCTATCCCTTCTGTTTCTCTATGTTCTTTTCCTCTGTTCTATCCTTCTTTTTCATACTTATTCTATCCTTCCTGTGTCTGTGTGTTCTTTTTCACCCATATGCTATCCCTTTTGTGTCCTGCCTTTCTATCTCTTTCCGTCTCCTTCTATTCCATCTCTTTTCTCCATATGTCTTACTCCCTTCTGCCTATGCATTCCCTCCCTCCTTCCTCCCTCTCTAACTCCTGCACCCAACCACTAATAGGGCTCCAACCATTTATAAGACGTAATGCTCGACTTATTGGATTGTCCTTGCCTTCCGTTCTACCTTTTCCTGTTTGTTTCGTCCTGTTTGTTCTTCACTTCCTGTGTTTGTAATGTTCTTGCTTTTTATGTGTTCTTTCCCTGTTCGTTTTTCGCCCTTTTTACTGTTCTTCTGTATAATTTTGTCTGTCCTTTTCTTCGTGTTATAGTTATATAGACTGAATTACATAATATGTGAATCATACTCCACCTTTTTGTTTCTAAATTATTGTACTTGATCATATTGATAATGGTAATCCTTTCTTATATGACTATGCAAGGTTTAACAAAAACAAATTATGCGCTTAATGTACACATCTCTTATTATTGAGGCATATACTAATAATGCGTAATAGGGTATTGTATTATGACAGGCTGATAATAATTGGGAAGCAGGGTGTCAAACGAGTCCTTTAATTTTAGTCTGTATTTGTTGGTGAACAAAATATGAATGATTGTACATGTAAAGTTATGAATGTATAGTTTACCGTGCTTATTATATCTTTGGAAGTGAAAAGTGGCCTTAAGTGGACAGTGGTTATTTTGGGGGGTCTATGTATTTATATATTCATATATTTCTTTAGTTTCCTCCCTGGACCTCCATCAAACTTTACAAAAAAATATCCATTAGATCCCCCTTCAAGATTAAGTTGTAAATTTGTCGGTAAAAAAAGTTTGTCGCAGGTATGACGTCACGGGATGCTGCTCCTTCGCGACCTATCATCGCTTAGTTCACCATTTATCTTAATATACTGTATATGGTGGGGTTGGTTGTTTATGTTACTATTATTAATTTACCGGTATTCTATATCATTGGTGTTTGCCTCGTTTACACCCACAGCGTAAATAAACCAGCTGACTTACAATTCTACCCAAAATTTCGAATGCGCATGGACGACGGCGTATGCAAAGGCCACGTGACAATTCCCCCCTCCCCATACACTCTTACCCGCGTCTCCCTCTTCCTCCCAATGAATGGAAACCATTATAAGGGACAAAATAGTAAAACATTTGGAAGAAAATAATTTAATAAAAGATTCTCAGCACGGTTTTAGAAATAAACGTTCATGCTTAACAAACTTACTCGACTTCTTCAATGATGTTTACAAATCATATGATAAGGATAGAGCAGTTGATATAATATATCTCGATTTTCAGAAAGCTTTCGATACCGTACCCCACAAGAGACTAATTGACAAAATAAAAGCTCATGGCATAACAGGAAAAACTCTGAAATGGCTCGAAAATTGGCTCTCAGACCGTAAACAACGAGTTGTAATAAATGGTGAAGAATCAGATTGGTGCAAAGTAAATAGTGGCGTTCCCCAGGGTTCGGTATTAGGTCCTATTCTTTTTATAATTTACATAAACGACTTAGACGAAGGAATAGAATGCAAAATTTCGAAATTTGCTGACGATACAAAAATTACTAATAAAGTAACCTCAACAGTACATTGGCAAAAACTACAAGGTGACCTAGACACTTTAGAAAACTGGGCAGTAAAATGGCAAATGAAATTCAACATAGAAAAATGCAAAGTATTACACATCGGTAGTAACAACGCTAAAAAAGATTACTCAATGAACAACATTCAACTATCAAATACAAATAATGAAAAGGATCTGGGAGTTATAATATCAAGTGACCTGAAGCCGAGTAAACAGTGTACAGAGGTAATAAAAACTGCTAATAAATTGGTGGGTTTCATCGGCAGAACATTCAAATTCAAATCAGAAAAAATCATACTTACTCTATTCAACTCATTGGTGCGTCCCCATCTCGAATACTGCGTGCAATTCTGGTCCCCGTACTACCGAAAGGACATAAATAAACTTGAAAGGGTGCAACGCAGAGTCACTAAAATGATACCCAGATTGCGTAATAGACCGTACGAAGAGCGCTTAAAAGAACTAAATTTGTTTAGCTTAACAAAGCGCAGAATGAGAGGTGACCTAATAGAGGTGTTCAAAATCTTCAAGGGATTCAGCAACCTAAATGTAAGCGAATTATTTACGATGAATCAAGCAAACACGAGAAACAATGGTTATAAGATTATAGGCAAGCGTTTTCATTCTCACGAGGCGAAGCATTTCTTCTTCAACCGCGTTGTGAATAACTGGAACAGACTACCCTCGAACATTGTAAACTATAATACTGTCGAAACATTTAAGAACCATCTGGATAAACACATGGCAAATAACCCCCGATTAACACAGTTTCTTTCAGAATAACGCGCAACGAAATGTCAACGCATACCGCAAAGTATATTGATTTTCATACATCTGTTCCCTTTCAGAATTGTAGTAAATAGAGTTAGCTTAGATTACAAATCAACTTCTTTTTTCTCCCTGTCCTGTCCGAATTTCCGTGTCAGTTTTTCAATACTACATGGTATTTTTCCTATCTGTTTCCATGCCAGCATTAGCTGGAGGGCGTGGTGGGTGGGGAGGAGCGGTGGGTGGGGAGGAGCCTTCTTCTTTGCTATCCTTTTCTCTACCTCGTAGTCAGTAGATTAGTAGTTTTAGATATCCAAACTGCCCCGTAAGGACCAATAGGTCTGTTGCAGTTTGTTCTCCTTTGTATTCCTTTGTATTCCTCCCCGACCCGCCCTCATCTCAAATTCCCTTTTTTTTTTTTTTTTTTTTTTTTTTTTTTTGAGGAAGACATGAAAATGAAAGAGGGCCATTCTGGAAGGAAAGGAGAACGGGCGAGTACGAGACATGGAAGGGAACGAGAACGGGAGGGAACGATATATGAAAAAAGGACGATATATGAAGAGAACGAGACATGGAAGTATTGAGAACGGAGGAGAACGAGACATGGAAGGGAACGAGAACGGGAAGGTACGAAATATGAAAGAGGACGATATATGAAGAAAACGAGACATGGAAATATTGAGAACGGGGGAGAACAAAAACATGAAAGGGAGCGAGAACGGGAGGGAAGGATATATGGAAGAGGGATGAAAATAGAAGAGAACGAGACATGAAAGGGAACGAGAACGGGTGTGAACGAGGCATGGAAGAGGGGTGAGAATAGAAAAAAGCAAGGTGTGGAAGAAGGAAGAGAAGAAAGAAGTTACATGGAAGGGAACAAGAACGAGAAATTGTGAGACATGAAAGAGGGGTAAGAATAGGAGAAAACGAGACATGAAAGAAGGATGAGACCGGGTGAGAACGAGACATGAAAAGGAACGAGAACGAGAGAGAACGAGACATATAAAGGGATGAGAACGACATAGAACGAGGCTGGAAGAGGGAACGGCTGGAATTGAGCTGGAAGAGTCCGGGCGGCAATTGAAGTGGCAAGCTGGAAAGGAGTGGAAAAAGACCTGCTGGAGAGAGCGGGAGAGTGTGAGTGAGTGAGTGAGTGAGTGAGTGAGTGAGTGAGAGAGAGAGAGAGAGAGAGAGAGATAGGGAGATAGATAGATATATAGATAGACTGTGTGTGAGTGTGTTTGAAAGAGAGAGAGAGAGAGAGAGGAAGAAGATACTTGAGAGGGCTACACTAAAACTGTGGAGAAGATGCAATAAGTTCCATTATGAGAGGTCAAAATTAACTTATAAGGCAAGAGAGAGAAAGAGAATATAACATCATGTGACTGTGATATGGGGTATAAGATTGTAACAAGCAAAATTACTTAGAATAGATTGAGACAATGATCGGTTGAGAGAGAGAGCGAGAGTATTTGACACCTCGGTGACATTAACAATGACTTAATGGAACACTGAAGAGGAAGCCAAACGAGCACTAGATCACCAACGGAACACTGGTGATCAAGCTAAAGGAACACCAGATCACCAACGGAACATTGGAGAGGAAGCTAAAGGAACACTGGAACACCAACGAAACACTGAAGAGAAAGCTAAAGGAACACCAGATCACCAACGGAACATTGGAGAGGAAGCTAAAGGAACACTGGAACACCAACGGAACACTGGACAAATAACTGAAGGAACCTTGGAACGCGAAATGGAACACGGAATAGCTGCTGAAAGTGGAGCATAACTAAACGAAGACTGGACTTCTAAAAGGAAAACTAGAACACAACTGTAATAATGAAGCTCAACTGAAACCCTAGAGGTTTAACGGAACACTGGACCACTCCAGGAACACTAACAGAACTTTTGAATCATGGAACACCGAAGAGAAGATGACACCAGCACCATGCACTAATCCTTTGTCTAACGGAACATTGTAGAACTTCTGGAACACTAACTGAACATTGGAGCACTTCAAGAACACTAACGGAACATTGGAGCACTTCAGGAACACTAACTGAATATCGGAGCACTTCAGGAACACTAACGGAACATTGGAGCACTTCAGGAACACTAACTGAATATTGGAGCACTTCAGGAACACTAACGGAACATTGGAGCACTTCAGGAATACTAACGGAACATTGGAACAGTAACTGAATATCGGAGCACTTCAGGAACACTAACGGAACATTGGAGCACTTCAGGAATACTAACGGAACATTGAAGCACTTCAGGAAGACTAACGGAACATTGGACCACTTCAGGAAGACTAACGGAACATTGGAGCCCTTCCGGAACACTAACGGAACATTGGAGCACTTCAGGAACACCAAAGAGGAAACACCAATCAGCGTCATGCATTAATCCTTCTCCTTGGGTATTGGCACCCACCTGACCCCAACAATGAAGATAAATGATGCCAGGAGAGAGAGAGAGAGAGAGAGAGACGGGGGGGGGGGGGAGTGGAACGGGGGGGGGGGGGGGAAGAGAAGGGCGAAGGCAGAGAGGGAAAGAGAGCAGTAGTAGTACGAGTGTTGTAAGGGAGAATGACAGAGAGAGAGAAAGAGAGAGACAGAGACAGAGAGAGGGAGAGAGAGATTGGGGTATGGAAATTATGAGCTATGAAGAACATTTATATATGAGGAAGAAAGGAAGAGAGAAATATACATGCTGAGAGAGATAGAGAGCGATAGCGAGAGCGAGAGTCAGTGAGCTAGAGCGAGATCGAGAGAGAACACAACACATTATATATACAGGAAAGGAACGGGGAAGAAAGAACAAATAGGAGAAAACGGGAAGAGGAAGGAAAATGAGAGAGGTGAATGAGGGTTGGGCTTAGTGAAGACCAGCAGAGAGAACCGTGATAGTCATAACTATCAAATGGTACACAAGAGTAGAATGATAAATGTGTAAGGAGGGTATGAATTTAATGCAATTATATATATATACATTGGGATGAGAACGATGAGAGGAAGTAGATATACAGGAACCGAATATGATAAGAAATATATAATATTTATCTTCTAAGACATCAGTGACGAGATGAGCAAAAACATGAATAAGTAAAATTAATATGAAGTGGAAACCATAAAACATAAAATTACCCGTTGTTGGTTCTTTTTGGGTTGGGTGTGAAAGGGATCTGCCGTGTGTGGGCCAATCGGCTCGTTGCAGACTTCCTTTTTCTTATGTTCTTTTCCACTGTAGATGGGAGGGAATGGTAGGGCGCTGCAGCCTGAGAGAAAAGAGGACTATTCCATTGGCGTGAATCTTTAAGGGGATGGGCGTATTAATTTGTTCATAATTATATTTAGCTTTTTATTTGTTTTTATTTGTTTCAGTTTCCTCCCTAGACCACCATCAAGCTTACGAAAACCACCACCCAAGATCCTCCTTGAAGATAAATTAAAAATACCCCAGCCGAAGGCTGGTTCCTCTTAAATTACAAGCTTGCTTGCTATCGCTCACCAGGAAAAAAATCGACACCTAAATGACAGAACAAGTTTTAATATTGACAACGAAATGAGGTGAAAGGTCTTAATATCGCCAAACTAATGAACTGCACGTCTTAAAATCTGAAAAATAATGGCGTTAAGCATGAGTGAGAAGGGGGTCCAAAAAACAAACCATCTACCCTTAACCCATTCATCACCATTACGTAATTTTCATCCTATTCTGGTTACCATTAGACGATTTGCTTTAGTTTATAATTTACCTATACTACTCCAATGAGTAAATACGATCTCAATAAACCTTCTTAGTATCATGGGGCCTTCTTAAACTTAATAAAATCATCTAATCTTAGCCAGAATCAAAGGTAAAAAGGCGTCATGGTGCTGAAGGGGTTAAACAGAGAAACACACACTCTGAGAAACACTGAGGCGATTACAGTAACTTCATCGGCTTTTAGGCGATCAGCTTAACTACAAATATATATTGAATGAAAACCACAAAGCTGAATATATATAGAACAGTTGGTTCTTAGAAGACCAAGCCTACTGTTGGAAAGTTATTATAGAAATTATATAAGAACATAAGAACGTAAGAAAATATAAATCTGCAGAAGGCCTATTGACCCATACGAGGCAGACCCCTTATTCCCAACATCAAAATTCACTTTCTGCTGAAATAAAACCGACTATAGTTGGAATGATAGAATGGAGGAGAGTTAGCTCGAGAATGAACACAGAGTGGAGTAAAAGTGAGGGAGAGAGGGTATACGATATACAGTATGCAATATGAATGAAAAAGCGAACTGATAAAGAACATGGAAATGAGGATGACAACTATAATATACTGTGGTCAAGGGAGAATGAGAGACTGGAAGAGAGTTATCACGAGAATGAGAGAGGGATGACATAAAAGATTAAGAGTGGAAAAGAGAGAATATAAGAGTTAGCACAATAATGAAAGCGGAGATTGAGCAAGATATGTAAGAGAGAAATAGCAGTAGAATGAGGTTGGAAAGTGAAAATGAGGTAGGGCAGACACGATGAAGATGGAAGAGAGAGAGAGAGAGAGAGATGTAGGGGGGGGGGGGAAGAAGGGCGAAGGCAGAGAGGGAAAGAGAACAGTAGTATGAACGTTGTAAGGGAAAACGAGAGAGATTTAGAGTTGGCAATAGAATGAGCGGTGTGTGTGTGTGTGTGTGTGTGAGAGAGAGAGAGAGAGATAGAGTTAAAGTCAGTGTTAGCAGAAGAATGAGCGTTGTAAGTGAGAATGAGTGAATAAGGGCAGACAGGATGAAGGATGAAAGGTAGTAACATCAAAGACATATAATCACTCAGTCAAGCCACACTGATAGGGGGGGGGGGAGGGGATAGAACACGTAGAAGAGTGAGAGAAGAAAGTATTAATGGGGGGGAGGGGGAGAGAGAGAGAGGAAATAGAGGAGGTGGAGAGAAAGGGAATAGAGAGAAAGGCGAAGAATATAAGAACATAAGAAAATGGGAGTCTGCAGAAAGCCGATTGGCCAAAGCAAGGCAGATCCCTGTCCCACACAACCCCAATTACAAAGCCCAATTATAGGCTCAACACTCTAATACCCTGAGGATCATCTTACCAAAACGGTTAGAGATTAACGCAGGATTACGGGGGTCTGCAGAGCGCTGATTGGCCCAACCCTGCTGATCCCCCTTCACACCCAACCCTTCTCGTCCATATGCTTATCCAATTTTATCTTAAAGCTCCCTATCGTTTTTAATCCCACTGTAGCACTTGGTAGTCCATTCCACCCATCTATTACTCTGTTACCAAACCAATATTTGCCTATATCTTTTCTGAAACGAAATTTATCTAATTTGAAACCATTGGTACGAGTTCTTTCGCTATCACTGAGCTTTAGTACATTTGTCATGTCCCCTTTGTTAATCCCACTAACCCACTTGAACACCTCTATCATATCCCCTCTAACTCTGCGTCTCTCTAACGAATGTAAGCCTAATTTCTTCAACCTTTCTTTATACGGAAGATTTCTAATATTATGGATAATTTTTGTCATTCTACGTTGTACTCTCTCCAATGAATCTATGTCCATTCTGTAATAAGGACACCACAAATTGAACAGCATAATCCATATGGGGTCTCACTAATGACAAGTAAAGTTTTAAGATAACATCAGCAGTTCTGTTACTCACACTCCTAGAGATGAACCCGAGAATCCTGTTTGCCTTGTTTCGAACGTTTATACACTGTTGTCTAGGCTTCAAATCATTGCTAACAAACACACCTAGATCTTTCTCACAATTCGAGTTTTCTAATTCCATATTAGCTAGTTTATATTTAACATTTGTATGCATCTTCCCTATCTTTAATACCTTGCATTTGTCAATGTAAAACTTCATCTGCCAATTTACTGACCATTCGTGTAAGGTATCTAGATCCCTTTGGAGGCACTCTATATCTCTATCTGAATCAATTGTTCTCCCCATTTTGGTATCGTCTGCAAATTTACTTATCCTACTAGTTATACCTAAATCAAGGTCATTTATGTATATAACAAACAACAGAGGACCTAATACAGATCCCAGGGGGACACCACTTTTGACTGCTCCCCATTCTGACTTCGTACCATTTATGCTGACTCTCTGCTTCCTACCAATTAGCCATGACCTAACCCATCCCAACAACGCCCCACCTATTCCATGCGCCTCAACCTTTCTCATCAATCTCTCATGGGGGACTCTGTCGAAAGCTTTACTGAAATCTAAATATATTATATCATATGACTTGTCATTATCTACAGCTTCATATACCTCTGAGAAAAAACTAAGCAAATTAGTAAGGCAAGAACGTCCCCGAGTGAATCCATGCTGAGAAGAATTTATTAAATTAATGTATCTAAGTGGTTTCTAATTTTACTAGCAATAATTGACTCTAGTAGCTTTCCTATGATTGATGTAAGACTAATGGGACGGTAATTGGATGCTATTGATTTGTCACTTTTTTTGAAGATCGGAACTACGTTTGCAAGCTTCCAAGCTTCTGGAACTATACCTGTCTCCAATGACTTGTTAAATAAAAATGTTAATGGGTAACTTAACTCATCCCTACATGCTTTTAATACTCTAGCATATACCTCATCAGGACCAGGCGATTTATGAGGTTTCAGTCTGTCAATTTCCTTAAGCACATCATTTCTACTTATAGTAACCGTACTTAATCTATTGTCTATACTATCGCTATATACCTTACGGACTTCTGGAAACTGTGCCAATATGTAAGGGAAGAGAGAGAGAGAGAGAGAGAGAACAGAACAGAACAGAACAGACAAACTCGCACCATTGCAGAAGGGACGAAAGAAGGAGCGAGTGGTGGTGGGAAGACAAGGAGGAGTAAGTTAAGCAGATGAATGGACGCCAGAATTATCAAGCGGAAGGAATTACTGGGAACGGAGGATGAGGGAATATTACCAGTGAGAGGAGGAGGTGGAGGAGGAGGAAGGAAAGAAGGAAGGAAGGAAGAGGGAATGAGAAGAGATGTAATGAGCTAGAAATGGGAGGTGGAAGGAAGGAAGGAGAGGGGAATGAAAAGAGGAGATGTACATAGCTGGACATGGAAAAGAGAGACACGGAGGGAACGGAGACGTGCGAATAAAGCCGGTATGAGGAGGAGGAGGAGGAATGAGCAAGATACAGTGATGAGAGGAGAAGATGTAATGAGCAAGAAATGGGAGGTGGGAGGAGGGAAGGGAGAGGAGGAAAGGAGATGCACTGAGCTAGAAATGGGAGATGGAAGGAGGGAGAACGATGAAAAGAGGAGATGTACAGAACTAGAAATGGGAGATGAAAGGAATGAGAAACAAATGAGAAGAAATAGAGAGAGAGAGAGAGAGAGAGAGAGAGAGAGAGAGAGAGAGAGAGAGAGAGAGAGAGAATATATATAGAGAGAGTTGCAGATGGAATATAAATAATTACGGATCGTAGAGAAGAAGGGGATGTCGATAGATCAGATGGGAGGCTTGGGGGAAATTGTATGGTATCTGTCTAATGATGGGAGAAGTGCTGATGGTGATGGTGGGTGTGGTGGCGATGATGGTGTTGTAGTGATGAGGAAAGTGGTAGTGGTGGTGATGTTGGTGTTTGTGTTGATGGTGGTGATAGTAGATGAGGTGATGGTGGAGGTGATTGTGTTGGTGGTGATAAGAAGGAAAGCGATGATGGTGGTGGTGGTGATTTTGGTGATTGTGTTCATAGTGGTGATGATGGTGGTGTTGGTGATAGTAGATAATGTGTTGTTGATGGTGATGGTGTTGATGGTGGTGGTCAGATGGAAAGTGATGATGGTGGAGGTGGTGATTGTGTTGGTGATGGAGGTGTTGGTGTTGGTTGTGGTGATGGTGATGGTGTTAGTATTGATGGTGATGGCTGTGGTGGTGGTGTTCTGCTGTTGTGTTGGAGAGATGTAAGTGGTTGTAGTGATAAGTGATGATAGTAGTGGTAATAGTGGTTATGATAATAGTAGTGATGATGATGGGTGATGATTGAATAAATAAGTATATAAGTAAAGAAAAATGAACAAGCTAATAATAGTAAATACAAATAATAAATAAATGAAAAATAAAACACACGAGGTCAAACATATTTTCTGAATAACAGTGAACGCCAACAGTAACAGCATAGTTCGAGGGAGAGCCCCCGTCAGCACCAGTATTCACAACCAGTATAAATAAAAACACAATCAACAGTTACATCCGCCAAAAAACTGTCAACAACAATGCAAAACACTAAATGCAGATACAAAAATAGTGATAAATACTCTTGTTGAAACATATCTCACATATGGCTTTTATCAACTACATATTGGCAAAATCATGAGTCAATTTTGCACTAGTATTGGCAAATATATTTAAGATTTAGGTTCGCAAATATCGTAAAATATGTATTCAATAGGTACCAGGCCAGAGTTGACAATAAATGTTGCGGGAAGGACGGTTGTGTGGTACAGTCAAGAGCATAATTATATAAGTTCGAATCCTTGAACCTTTAGTTTAAAGTGAAGTTCTGAAGCATCTGGATTATAATAAAGGTGTGTAGTGGCTCGTTAGCGTTTGGTACTGATTCAGACGATTGTGTGGATATTTATGCTCCTGGCAGTGCCTCCATTCCTTCTCTCTTTAGTATACTATATAATAAAGTGGAAGTGCAGCTTTCGTATTTTGGAGATGAAAAAAACCCGGCCAATTCTGCGAATTTGATTTTTCTCTTCACAATTGAGTAATAAAGGCATTATAAAAGTGTGTTTCAGCATTTGTTTGTGTTATTATTACTGAACATTGAATAGGAAAACGGCATACCCCCAGTAAATTATGCATCAATATCCAATTATAACCGAGCGACGTCTAGACTCTAAAGTGTAATCTGGGGTTTAGGAAAATATTGGGATGTATCGAACAGTTGTGGAAAATAAACACACATTCACCTCTCTCTCTCTCTCTCTCTCTCTCTCTCTCTCTCTCTCTCTCTCTCTCTCTCTCGTATGCCCCGATGACAGTTGGGTGAAGCGTGATAAAATGGGGATGACAAAATATAAGGACAAAATATTCAAACCAGGTAGTTAGATTGAGGGAGTACCGAAGTAGGGGGAGGTGTTAGACAGAGAGAGAGAGTAAGAGAGTGAGTGAGAGAGGGGGGTGGGGTGGGGTAAGACTGATAGAAAATAGTAAATGTGCATACAAAGAAGAATGTGAGAGAGAAAGAGAGCGAGAACCGTTCTAATTATTATAAGTTATGTGTTTGGAATGGATGAGTGTCTTCTATAGGCAGGTGGATGTGTTCGTCTGTGTGTACGTGCGTGTGTGTGGCTGTGTAGGGAGGGGGTTGTGTGTGTGTGTCGGTGTCGGTGCCCTGATGACCTTCTACTCGTCTAATTAGTTTACTTTTTCAATAATATGTTGCTATTCTTGTCTCAGAATGTATCTTATAAAAGGTCAGTCCAGTATTAAGGGGAGGTGGGTCGTTTTTCTGGTCCCCCTTCGTCCTCATGTTTAACCCCATTAGTTTTCAGATTTGATTACGTTCGGCCCATTAGTTTGTCGATTTTAAGATCTTTCGCCCCATTTTTTTGTCAATAATAAGACTGTTCGTGTCATTTAGGTGTGGATTTTTTCCTGGCAAAAAAACCTACACTTAAATGGCACGAAAGGTCTTGATATTGATATAGAAATGGGACGAAAGGTTATAAAATCGACAAACTAATGGGGCGAAAGTCTTAAAATATCAAAACTAATGGGACTAAACATGAAGGAGAAGGGGACCCAGAAAAAAATAAATCTCAAGTGAAAATCTCCCTTAAGTATATTTCATTGCCTTTCTTTATTTCAGTGTGGATTGTGACGAATACCCAAACAAGATTAATCGGAGCTTCGAATCAAAATAGGTAAGCTTCTACAACTCGGTGCTTACTATAATGTGGTATTTATTTTATTTAACCCCTTCAGCATGATGACGCCTTTTCACCTGTGTTTCTGGCTAATATTAGATGACTTTACGCATTTTATGAAGGACCTATTTTATTCAGAGGGTTTAATGATATAATGTTTACCCCTTTTGAGTCCTAAAGGATGATTATAAGCTAAAGAAAGTCGACGTATGGTAGGCAGAATATGATGACAATTACGTCATGGTACTGAAGGGGTTAAACCGGGGTTGAAAATTGTATTATATTGTAAAATTTCAATTGTTTAAGGGAGGTGACCCGCTTTTTTTCTCTCCTTTTTCTCTCTTGTTCTGGCTTGTATTCATTCGGCCCCATTCAGCCTACTGTTTTAAGATGTTTATCCCCATTCAGGTGTCGAATTTTTTCTGGCGAGCGATAGCGAGCCAGCATTGTATAGAGATATTCGGCTTCGTCGGAGAATTTAGCAAGCTGTCAAAAATATATTTTTTAAATATGTTGGCTCGCTACCGCTCGCCAGGAATAAATAGATACATGGATGGGGGTAAATGTCTTAAAACAGTAGGCTGAATGGGGCCGAATGGATACAACTTAGAGAAAGAGGGCGAGAGAGAGAATAAAACTAGGTGGCCCCCTTAACCTAGGAAGTGCGGAGCTGTGGTATTTGAAAGTGCCTGCCAGGCGAAGATATTTGTATTCATTCCCGCCGAGAATAGTAATTTCACCATAAATAGTTATTACTTATTCATATGCGCCTATTTTATGTTTAACACCTTACGAGCGGCCTATGCGGTTTATTTATATGTACCGCCCAGCGGGGTGTTTTTAGCCAAAATAGGGCTGTTTACGTGATCATTTTCATGCCTAAATAAGACCCAGAACGTAAAACAAGTACCTATCCCTGAAAGGGCATAAACAGAGCTTTTGAATGACACCATAACGATCCTTTTATGATGGCTAGTTTTCTTGCAATAACCGTGCAACGCGAGTGCAAAAAGCATGTAATTCGGTACTTTCCCCAAATAATTCAGTATGTAGCGAGTGAGAGAGGGAGGAGGGAGCTGAGATTCGTGTCAGTAGGTTCGCCGCGGTGGTCTGGAGCAGTCATACGCTCGCTAGTCTCCTGCCACCACTTGTCTCTCTCTCTCTCAGCAACATTACGTGCTGAAATTGCCACTCGACCTATGTCGAGCGCCGCCACATAGTCCAGCTTTATTTAACTCGACTTATGTGGTGAGCCGCTAATTAAGGGTTAATATGAAGATATTATCATGTAACAGCAATAAAACAAGTGGGAATAGTATTTGGAGTGTAAAAAAAAAGGTATTATTGCTGACCGATCGTATCAGAAGAGGAGAGCCGGCGTGCGGGGTATAGCCACTCTCTCTCACTTCCCGATCGATATTGCCGTCTTGCAAGTGAAGTCTCTCTGTTGCTAGGATCTCTAACTGCCTGCTGAGTGACCCGGAAACAACGGGCGGGAAATTCGCGCCGAAAATTACCCGATAAAAGGGGGAATAAGAGGGAAAATAGGTGATAATGGAGGGGGGGAAGGGTGGGGGGTTGGACACATATGGAAGAGTGATAGGAGTTATGGAGGGGAATTATCTCACTTAATCACATATTGCTTTGTTTTAAGTGCTAGGGGGATGTATTGAAAGGCTTTCTTTAGGCCTTGGTTCATATCAGGACGCTCACCTTCGCTCACTGCAGACTCAATTGAGGACGCTCGCCGTTCTTGGGTTAAGCAATGTTTGGTGAAAGCACATTTAATTAAAGCCCAGAGATTTATTGGAGAATATAAAGGTCATATTATATAATTTGGATAGGTCACAGTTATATCTTCTAGATTATACTTACCTTAATCATTTGCTTTTATATCATGTTTAACATTGTTCTTAACACCAATAACCCACAAATGAAATTAATGAAAGAATGTGATTCTCCTAGGATTCGAACCTAGGATATCTCATACAGAACTTACATGCTCTAACCACATATCGGTATATGTACAATATTTTTTGGCTAAATGTACTTGATCAAATAAATCTAAACTAATCTTACCTTAAGTCAGCAGTTATGATATTATGTTATGATTCCTTTACTTCCTGTGTCTTCTATTATTCCACCTTGACCTGTTTGTCCTCTTCCTACCAGTGTTTTCGCCCCCTCTTCCATCATTATTTCGTTTATTACCTTCCTTTCTCTCTCTCTCTCTCTCTCTCTCTCTCTCTCTCTCTCTCTCTCTCTCTCTCTCTCAAGAGGGAGAGAGGCAACACAAAAAACGCCGAAGAATAAAACATAATCGCCAAAAGAAATTCCCGTGAAAAATATATTCGGCCGCGTCCCGTTGAGATATTTATTATAAAGAATATGGCGTTGTGTGGTATGGGAGGCGGGATGGACTGTAGGATAGGGTTAGTAGTATACAGTATTTATTGTAAAGAATATGGCGTTGTGTGGTATGGGAGGCGGGTTGGACTGTAGGATAGGGTTAGTAGTATACAGTATATAGAGAGATAGGGATACTAGGGAGGGACGTGATGGATGGCAATGCGTGCGTACACTATGATAACATTTGATTGAGAGCTGAACAGATGAAAAGAGAAGTAACGATTGTTTTAATGAAATATTCTCTCTCTCTCTCTCTCTCTAACCACTCCTCTCCCCGACCTGTACGCAGAGTCCCGCCACCACAGGTTTCCGGATTTACACCAGTGAGGAACGGTGCACGGCCAACGCAGAAAAGGTCTCATCTACCAGTCACAATGTCAAACAGATTTAAGATATTGGTAGAGATGGAAGACGAACCAGAAGAGACCAGGCTCGTTGGGGATTCCATCCTACGAGGACAGGTCGAAGAGTTCTGCGACAGAGTCCCAAATCGACGAAAAAGATTTTGCATCCCAGGAGCTGGACTGGACGACATTGTGGAAGCCTTCGAAGATACCACAAAGGATGCAAATGAAAATACCCTTTTTGTCATCCATGCTGGCTCAAATGACGTCATGCGCACCAGATCCGAAAAGTTGATGGAGAAATATCGCAAGATGATCCAGCACTACAAAAACAAGTCAAGGAATATCATCATCTCAGGCATTCTCCCCAAGATCGACGCACCTGACAAATTCTACGACAAGGCCTTCAGCACAAATAGCTGACAAAAATATTTGTGTCTGAGGGAAGAAGTTGAATTCATCAACCTCTGGGACAACTTCTACAACCAGCCTACTCTGTTCCGCAAGGATGGCACTCATCTAAACCCTGTGGGTTCAGCACGCATGGGTCGTCTCCTACACGAAGCAGTCCGCAGCCATGGATCAAAAAACGCCATCCGAGAAGAAGCAGCAGTGACATAAATCATCCAACGCCAAGCAAAAATCAGAGGCAACCGAGGACCACCAGCGATAAGGACCGAACACAACGAGGACCGAGGACAGCCATGAACATAAATGTAGATCCGACAAGAACCAAAAATATTATTAAAGAGCGTTCCGTGAGTTCTAAAATAACAAATTTAAAGGTTTCTCTATGCAAACGCTCGTAGCATACGCAATAAATTTTCAGATTTAGAGGAGCTAGTGTTTACAGAAAATTATGATGTGATTGGCATAACAGAATCGTGGCTCAATACAGAAGATAGAGACTTTTTAGCAGAGTATTCACTTCCCGGTTATGTAATGTTTGAGAAAAGCCAAATAAATCGAAATGGAGGTGGCGTTTTACTTTATATCAAAGAAAGTCTTAACCCTACCCTCTTGTCAAAACCTCAAATTGTGAACGTCGACACATCTTTTGTGCTAATAAAGAATAATAAAGGTACAAAATAATACTTGCGTTAATATACAGACCTCCAGCTCAATCAGTGCAACCTGACCGAGAAATTTACGAACAAATTGCAGATGTAAGTAACTCACAAGATACCGTAATTTTGGCGACTTTAATTTACCTGTGACCAAGTGGGGCGATACTCTTACTTCACACTCTGGACATGACTTGTATACGAACTTGCAAGAGAGTTCGCTTTATCAATTTGTTTGAACGCCGACCCGTGGTAATAACGTTCTTGACATTGTACTTGCAACAAAGAAGAATTGATAGAGAATTTGAATGTTGGTGATGAATTCAGTAACAGCGACCATCGTACGATAACTTTCACTTTAAAGTTTACTAGTAACGAACCAAATAGTAGCATCGAAAAAGTCCCTAATTTCAAGAAAGCAAACTTCCATAAACTTAGAGCTATGTTTAAAGAAACTGACTGGAGCTTTTTAATTAACAATAACGACATATATACATCTTGGAAGTTATTAGAAACCACTTACCTAAAAGCAGTGCAAGACTCCATACCATCGAAAATACGGCGTCCAGGCCATAATAATAAGCCCAAATGGTGGAATAAAGATATTTCAAACTGCCTGCTTGCTAAAAAATTTGCTAATGATAGATTAAAATCCTCACAAAATAACGAAGAATGGGTGAAATTTGTAGAGCTACGACGCAAAGCCAAAAAGTTAATTAAGCAAAGTAAAAAGACCTTAGAGTTACATATTGCGAATCAAAGTAAAACAAACCCGAAAGAATTCTATAGTTATATCAGAAAGAAAAAAGTAGTTACTTCAACTGTTGGACCGTTAGTCGATGAAAATGGAGAATACACCAAAGACGAAGTACAAATGAGTAATGCCCTCAATACCTTCTTTGCATCAGTTTTTACAACAGAAGACCTCAGTGATATCCCTACACCATCGCCGATTCAGATTGATAATTCAGATGTTCTAAGCAATATCACCGTTACAGAGAGAGAAGTATGAATTGTTTAGATAAACTCAAGGTAAATAAACGCCTGGACCTGATACAATCTCGCCTAGAGTTCTAAAGGAAGCTAAGGATGAGCTCTCCAAACCACTGACATTACTATTCAATAAATCCTTGCAGTCTGGAACTATGCCTGATCAGTGGAAGCTAGCCAACGTAACACCGATATTAAAAAAAGGCAGCAAATCCCTACCCAGTAACTATCGTCCAATTAGCTTAACCTCAGTTGTATGTAAAATGCTAGAAACGGTCATACGAGACAGACTCGTAAATCACTTAGAGGAAAATAACATACTTAAAGATATTCAACACGGCTTTCGTAAAAAACGTTCCTGTTTAACAAACCTCTTAGACTTCTTCCACGATATCCTCAACCTCTACGATGAGAGTAAAGCTGTAGATATTATATACCTTGATTTTCAAAAGGCCTTTGACAAAGTTCCCCACAAACGTTTACTGCTAAAACTAAAAGCGCATGGAATACAAGACGGTGTGTTGAAATGGATAGAAAATTGGCTCAGCAACAGAAAGCAAAGAGTAGTCATAAACGGTATGGCATCTAAATGGACCAATGTAAGTAGCGGGGTACCCCAGGGATCGGTACTAGGACCAATTCTTTTTCTAATTTACATCAACGACATAGATGAGGGTCTCACCTGTACAATCTCAAAATTTGCTGACGATACAAAAATTGCAAATAGCGTACTCTCAAAAGAACAAGTTGACGATATGTAACACAATCTAGATAAATTGTCATGTTGGGCCCAAATTTGGCAAATGAGTTTCAATGCGGATAAATGTAAAGTACTACATATCGGATACCTAAATGAGAAAGCAAACTATTCGATGAATGGCACTCAGCTTAAGAATGTAAACAGAGAAACCGATCTGGGAGTAACAATATCGAGTAACCTAAAACCGAGTCAACAATGAAGTTGTTAAGAAGGCAAACAAAATAATTGGCTTCATAGGCAGGTCATTTGAGCATAAATCCAATGAAGTTATCCTAACCCTTTACAATTCCTTAGTCCGCCCTCTTCTGGAATACTGCGTTCAATCCTGGTGCCCTTATTACCAAAAAGATATAAACAAGCTAGAACGAGTTCAACGTAGAGTTACCAAAATGATACCTAGCCTAAAGAACAAACCATACGAAGAGCGTCTTAGAGAATTAAATCTATTTCCTTTAACCCAGCGCAGATTAAGAGGTGACTTAATTCAAGTGTTCAAAATCATCAAAGGCATCGACAATATGAACTGTAGTAAGTACTTCACTATCGACCAATCTAATTATACGCGGGGAAACGGTTGCAAAATTATTGGTAAATCTTTTAACTCGCAGGAATCTAAGAATTTTTTCTTCAATCGAGTTGTCAACTTGTGGAATGGGCTTCCCCGAAACGTTATAGACTGCATCACCGTTGATTCATTTAAACTCCACCTAGACAAATATCTCGCATCAAACCCGCGACTGACTGCGTTTGTAAATGAATAACTTTATTTTATCCCCCCTCAGTTACTAACCCATCTGTCCTCTACTAACTTCCTAATCCTGCCACGGACATTAGTTCCAGGGCAGTAATTCCCTTTCCAATGTTCCCTTACCCACTCTAAAGCACTGTTTGGACACTTGATCCTCAGTGTTTTGGAGGACAAGCAACCAAGAAGGGTCACTAGATCTGTTGTTGCTTGATTTCCTTTGTACTCCTTTGTACTCTCTCTCTCTCTCTCTCACTTTATATATCTATCTCTCTATCTATCACACACTCCCTAATCAGTGTAGAATATTCGAAATTATACAAAAAAAGTCAGTCAAAGCCAAATTTTTCAGGGCAGCGAAATTTCACCTTAAAAATTCAGCATCCGATCGTGGTTGGAAAATGGAAAGTATAACAACAAAATTACCCCAGTACGGGACATATACTGTATATATATGGAGCGTTCGGATTTTAGTTAGTATTTTATTTTCACTTTTTTGGAAAGCTGATGCGAATGTATTGCAGCAGTTGTGGACGTTAAGAGGAGATGGTCCATTTGTCTGGCCCCTCTTCTCCTTCATGCTTAGCCCCATTAGTTTTCAGATTTTAAGACGTTCGGCCCATGGGTATGGCGACTTAAAACCTTTCGCCCCTTTTCTGTGTCAATATTAAGACTTCTTGTGCCGTTTATGTGTCGATTTTTTCCTGGCGAGCGAAAGCGAGCCTGTAATTTAGGAGAAAACGGCCTTTGGCCTGGACATTTTTCTACCAAAAAACTGTACAGATATATCTTGAAGGGGGATCCTGGGGTTCTTATTTTAAGTTTGATGGAGATCTAGGGAGGAGACTTGAAAATTAATACATAAATGAAAAAATCGACCAGAAAATGAACCATTCCCCCTTAATTATGGGTGGCGTATTCATGTAGAAGATATAATTAATCTATATTTAGTGTAAAGATACATGGTTACCTTTCCGAACGAAGTGGGAGGAGGTTATATTGTTGCCATCGTTTGTTTAACTGTAAATATGAGATTTCATGACGTTATAAACTGATTTTCATGAAATTTGGTGGGCAGATAGGATGCGAGCCAAAGAAGAAGTTATTTAATTTAGGAAGAGGAAGTGGGAGTAAGTAGAGGAAGGGGCAGAGGGGGAGTAGAGAGAGAGAGTAGGGGGGGGGGGAAGTGGGGTATGTAGAGGGAGGAGTAGGGAGGTGGAGAGAGGGAGTATGGAGAGGGGGAGGGATAGAAGGATAATCGGTGGGGGAGGGGGAGAGGAGAGGGAGGGAGAGACGGAGGAAAGAAATTTGGCAGGGGAGGGGTTGTGGAGAGGGGGAGTAGGTGGGATGGAGGAGAGAGAGAGAGAGAGAGATATGTGGATGGGGTAGCTAGAAAGGAATGAGCTGGAAAGTGAATGAACTTAAATACCATATGAGGAGGAGCACTTTATTGTCAACGTTTCGCAGATCGCTTCATCAGACCAATGAAGCGAAACTTTGTCAATTAAGGGGAGATTTCCACTTGAGGGATTTTTTTTCTGGACTCCTTTCTCCCTCATGTTTATAGTCCCTTTGCTTTTGAGATTTTAAGACGTTTTCCCCATTAGTTTGGCGATTTTAAGAACTCTCGCCCCATTTCTGTCAATTTTAAGACCTTTCGTGCCATTTAGGTGTCGATTTTTTCCTGGTGAGCGACAGCGAACCTGTAATTTAAGAGGAATCGACCATCGACTGGGACATTTTTATACCAAAAAAAACGTACACATTTATCTAGGGGGTACAATTTTAAGCTTGAGGGAGGTCTATGGAACAAACTAAAAATCTCCCCTTAAGTGCTCATCCTCACATGGTATTTTTATTCTCTGTCAACTTGTCTTAGTTTGTCTTTATCAAGGTTAGTTAACCCTTTGAGTACCAGCGACGTGTTATATTGTATTCTAGCTATATGTAGACGATATTATGCAGCTTAAGAAGGATCAGGAGAAGCTAACCCCTTCTGTACCGGCGACCTGTGTTATATTGGATTTTAGCTATATGTAGGCGATATTATTCAGCTTAGGAAGGATCAGTGGTAGCTAAAAAAAAGTTGGTTGAGATAGTGTGAAGCCTTTCGATTACTGCTACAGGTCCTTCCTAAGCTGAATAAAATCGTCTATTAGTTGCCAGAATATGATAAATAGATTAAGCTGAGGACGAGGAGGTCAATACGAGGCAAGACGAATAGATAGAAACATTAGAGGACGAGTTAAAGGATGATAAATCGAATAGGAATGGAAGGGAGAAAGACTGAGTGAAGATTTTTTTTTTCTGGACTACCTTCTTCATACTTAGCTCCATTACTTTGTCGATTTTCAAACCTTTCGTGTCACTTGGGTGTCGATTTTTTGCTGGCGGTCGATAGCTAGCCTGCAATTTAGGAGGAATCGGCCGAATTTTGATACCAAAAAAATTGTCAAATATATCTCGGTTTAAGCTTGATGGAGGTCAAGGGAGCAAGCTAAAAAAAAAAAAAATAAAAAAATCCCCGTAATGAAGACGATTATATACTGATAGTAAAAGGAAACCAAAATACACATACAGGTAAATAATAAAAAAATAAATAAATAAACAAATAAATAAAAGGAAGGGGGTACTAACATTCTGCCCCCCCCCCCCCTCCCCCCAATCCAAAACGTCTCCGAGTCACGACCAACTGAGCGGGGGGGGGGGGGGGGGGGGGGTATATATTTTTAGTGCAGTGGTGGAGGCGACAAAAGGAATTATAAGTTATTCGGACCAGGTGTGTGTTTGTATTTGTGTTCCGATGTTGGTCCAATAGCAGGAGTGCTTGATGATTTAAATGTTTGTTTGATGAATACTAAATACGTCGAATCCTAAGTGAAATCAAGACGTGAATAATATACAGGTCTAAGCATTAATATATTGTTTCTATGTGAATGAAGGAAACGAGAGGCAAATTTGCCTGCATCAAGTCCCCCCCCCCCCCCCCCGAGGTTGAAAGAGTTATATAGAGCCAAAATCAAGGTACGCTAGAGGTAATTTAGGTGTATTAGAAAGAAGTGGGGTGTGCTTCCTAAGTGTAGTAAAATTAGCTGGATTACTCTCTGTGTAGGTGAGGCACAAATAGAAACAGTTGGGGAAGCCAGACAAATGGAATATAACTACCAATAGGATTATATCCATAGCTCAATTCGCCGCAGACTATTGAAAGGGTTGAAATGCGTAAATTAAAGAAATAGAGACAAAGTATATTTAGTTCAAGTAATTTGGAGGTTTTACTATTTCCGAGATATTGATCACACAACATAATTATATTAACCCATGTCGTACCGGTGACATCCTTTCCATTGTATTCTGGCAACTATTAAGCGATTTTATTCAGGTAAGGCAGGACATATACACATTGAAAGGCTACAAACTATCTCAATTTATCCTTTTAGCTATCATATATTATTGGTAAGCTTCGTAAAATCGTCTAAATGTAGCTAGGCTATCTCCTCCTCCTCTAATTACATTGTCTCCTCTTTGTTGCATTACTCTATCGCCTTCATTCATTCACCTATTGTCTTTGTACGCTAGTCCATATTGTTTCATCCCTTCCTTCTCACATTATTCTTGCTCCTCTTTTGTTCATTGCTTTTTCTTATTTGTTTATTAGTCTGTTTCATTCCCTCCTTTTCTCATTATTATATTTCCCCTATCGTTCACTACTCTTTCTTCTTTGTGTATTAGTCTGTTTCATTCCTTTCTTCTCTCATTATTCTATCTCCTCTTTCGCCCAGTATTCTTTCTTCTTTGTTTATTAGTCTGTACCTTCCTTTATCCCTTCTTTCTCACATTATTGTAGCTCCTCTTTCATTAATTACTCTTTTCTGGACCCCATTCTCTCTCAATATTTAACGCCTTTAGTTTTGACATTTTAAGACGATTGCCCCATTATTTTAGCGATTTTAAGATCTTTTGCTCCATTTCTGTTATTTTAAAACCATTTCGTGCCATTTAACTGTCAATACTTTCCTGGTGAACGAGAGCGAGCCTGTAATTAGGAGGAACCAGCCTTCGGATAGGTTTTTATTTTATTTTTATTTTTTTTACCGAAAAATTCAAAATGTTATCACGAAGGGGTGTCTTGGGGATATGCTGATTAAGCTTGATGAAGGTCTAGGGGGCAAGATAATAAAATCTTCCTAATCAATTTGTTTTCGACAATCTCCTCTTCTCTTTCAATATAACCCGATTCCCTCTTTCGTTCATTGCATTACGTCCATTTCCATTCAATAGTCCATTACTCTATGATCATTAGATTATCCTTTTAGTCGTTAATATTCTCTATATTAGTTGAATATGACTGAAATACGTGCTTACTAGATCATAGGGACAATATTACACTTATTACTCTACCTCCTCCTATATTCGTCATTAGTCTAATTTCTACTACTTCATTCGTAAGTTAATCTCTTCCTTCACCTTCTTATGTGTCCATTGTTCTATCTCCTTCTATTTCGTTCGCTATCTCCTCGTTCATTTACCATTAATCTATCTCCTCCTTTATTCGTAAGTTTATCCCTTCCTTCACTCTCTCATATGCCAATTGTTTTATCTCCACCTGCATCCCCTCTTTCGTTCATTACTTCCTGTCCTCCTTGATCCAACAATGTGTTCATTATTCCATCTCCTTCTTCGTTGCCCAGTAATCTCTTTGTTGTTGTCATTATTCTTAGTCTCCATCCTTCTCATCAGTTATCTCAATCTTCGTAATCATAATAATCTTCCTGTCACCTCGCAGATGTCATAACTGTTTCCTTTTCCTTCTATCTATCAATCTATCTATATGCTCAGGCCCAATCCCCATTTTGGGGGTAGCCGATTCAAGACAGAGCAAGAACAGGGAAAAAACAAAAATTAAACAACATAAAACAACGAATAAACATAGATAAAAAACACAAACTCACACTCATCCAGGTCACCCAGGAGAAGACCCAGAAACCAGGGTCACCATGGTGGCTCCAGCACTCCCCCCGCCCCCGACCACCCGGAGAGGTTCCGATCTCGGTAGGCAGACATGCAGCGGAGCCAAAGCCACAAGCCCTCCCACCACACTTCCAGGCGCACCCTTCATATTAATCGTCTCCCCGGGCCAGGCACCTGATGGACTATTATCTAGTTCAACTTGCGCCCGACCCCTTACTCCAAATGACCACGTGTTCACTCAACTATTCACAAGCATTCTCCATTCACTCCTGTCCACCACCACTTCCCCTGCCTGATCTATAGTCATTCCTCTATCATCCAAAGCTTTTCTTACACAGTCTCTCCATCTCAATGGGGGTCTTCCTGCCCTTCTATCTCCCCTTGTACCTGACTCACATATTCTCTTTGTAAGCCTTTCATCTCCCATTCGTTCAACATGACCATACCAGCTCAGCATGCTTCTGTCCACTCTGGCTGACAAATGTTCCTGCTGCCCCACTCTCCTACGTATCTCTTCATTCCTCAATCCGTCTCTACGAGTAACTCCACACATACTCCTCAAGCAGCTTATCTGCATCACATCCAGCCCTCTTTTCTCCTTTTTCTTCAGAGCCCATGTCTCAGCCCTATACATCACTGTTGGCACAACAATTCCTTGATACAGTGCACTTTTTACTTTCACTCCGAGATTTCTCGTCTTCCACATACTTCCCATTGCGCCGAAAACCTTCCTTCCTTCACACACACTCTGTTTTACCTCCATTTCCATACCTCCACTCCAGCTTATCGTTCATCCTAGATATTTAAAACACTCTACTTGTTCCAATATTTCCCCATCCAGCCTCACATCTAGATTCACCCTATGCTCTCCCCTATTACACACCATTACTTTACTTTTATTGACGTTCACCTTCAGTTTCCTCCTTCCTCAAACCACACCAAACTCTTTGACTACCCGCTGCAGTTTTTCATCAGAATCCGCCACCAATGCTGCGTCATCAGCGAACAGCAACTGATTCAACTCCCAATCTCTACCATTATTTCCTACTAAACCCAATCCTCTTCCCATAGTTCTCCTTTTCACCTCCCTCACGACACCATCCATAAACATATTAAACAGCCATGGTGACATTACACAACCCTGTCGCAAACCTACCTTTACCTCAAACCATTCACTCAACTCACCATTTCCTACTCTCACACATGCTCTGCTCCCTTCATAAAAACTCTTAACTGCTTCTAACAAATTTCCTCCTATTTCATAAATCCTTAACACCTTCCACATTGCTTCACGGTCCACACGATCATACGCTTTTTCCAAGTCCATAAAAGCCCAAAATATCTCCTTATGCGTCTCTAAATACTTCTCGCATAACTGTCTTACTGCAAACATCTGATCCACGCACCCTCTTCCCCTCCTAAAACCGCACTGTTCTTCTCCTATTGCAACTTCCGTACACTTTATTATCCTCTCTATCAACACCCTGCCATACAGCTTTCCAACCACTGACAATAAACTAATACCTCTATAACTTGAACACTGCTGCCGATCTCCCTTCCCCTTGTACAACGGCACAATACATGCACTCTTCCAGTCTATTGGTACCATTGACACAGCAAAGCACACATTGAAAAGTCTCACCAACGAACCTATTATCACATCTCCACCCTTCTTTATACACTCCACAGCAATACCATCCAAACCTTCTGCTTTTCCCGCTCTCATTTGTTTCACTGCTTCTTTTACTTCATTCTCCTCAATCCTTTGATTCATTCCCTGCCACCTGGGTGGCCTGGGTAACCTATCTCCATCCACCTCTGCTTCAATCACTGCTTCTCTTCCATCTCTTGCATTTAACAAAGATTCAAAATACTCGGCATATTTTTCCTCACTTCAACTGGTTCCACTAGTAATTCTCCATTTGCATCTTTCACTGACTCTTCCCTCTTTTGTCCTCCTTTCCTTACTTTATTTACCTCCTTCCAGAACATCTTCTTTCGTTCTTCAAAAATTCTCACTCAACCTTTGATCCCACCTTTCGTTTGCATCTTTTTTCGCTTCTCTAATTTTCCGTTTTGCCTCTCTCCTTTTCTCCTTGTACCTCTCCCATACCTCAACACTACCATCCTGTAAAACCCTCTCAAAACACTGTCTCTTCTCCTCAACTGCCTTTCTCACCGTATCATTCCACCACTCGCTTCCCTTCCTGATACCTCTGCCTCCTACTTTCCTTTTGCCGCATACTACCTCTGCACTTGCTTTCACTCCTTCCTTAAACTGTTGCCATTCAACCTCTACTTCTCTCTCTTCCATCTCTCTCACTTCCATCCACTTTGCATTTAGTCTTTCCTTGTACTCCCTCTCTTTTGTACTCTTCTCTAACTCACTAACTTTTATTACCTCTCTTACTTCACGCTTGTCTCTTATTCTCCTGTAACTCTTAACTCTTAGCTTTCCCTCCACCAGGTAATGATCTGACATACCCTCTGCCTCACCTCTCATCACATTCACATCCAGCAGTCTACACAATCTTTCCCTTGTCACCAGCACATAATCCAACAATGCCCTCTCTACAATCTCTCCCCTCACAAGTCTATGCCAGGTGTACTTGTGTATACGCCTTTTTTTGAAGAACGTATTACCTACACTCAATCTGCACTCTTCACATACATTTTTCAGTCTTTCTCCACTCTCGTTTACACCAAAACTACCGATGACTCCCTCAACAGGCTCATTTCCTACCCTAGCATTTAGGTCCCCTAAAACTATAACATTTTCATTTTCATCAAACCCTTGTAGACAATCTCTCAAATCCTCCCAGAACCCCTCTACCTCGTCTAGCTCTCTTTCACTTCCTGGTCCATACGCACTTACAAAAACCCACCTTTCACCCTTAAACCGCATTCGCACCCACATTAGCCTTGATGACACCTCTTTCCACTCTTTTATAAACACTCTCAACTCCTCCTTCACAATAATAGCCACTCCTTCTTTCCCCCTGACTCCCTCGTCTACTCCAGACTTTCTACCTATCACGTTTACAAAATCTACTTCTCCCTCTCCTTTCATCTTTGTTTCATTCAGTGCAAGCACATCATACTTCCTTCTTTCAAATAACCTTCCAATATCCTCTCGCTTCTCATTCGTACTACATCCACGCACATTCAAAGCTCCTATTCTTAGGGTCCGGGACCACGAACGCATTCCCTCGCCCCTATCTCTGTCTCGTTTTTTTGGTAGATTTATTTAAGGGGAGAAGGATACCAGGCTCCCGCCCCCGATCCCCTTTAGCCGAATTCTATGTCTCGCCGGAGAAAAACGGTGGTGGAAATTTCTGACCCCTCCACCACAGAGGAGGCTACCTGCACCAGAAAGTGGCGGGCGTTGGGGTCGCCTTTTCCTTACTTCTTATAAATAATTATCTTTGTCATATTATTGGATTCACCTCTGCCATATCGTCCCCACCACAACATCAAACAAATCCTCCAGTTTAGTTGGTCATAACTTGGAGACATTCTTATTATACAGTCTCCAGCTGATGGTAAATTTAAACCATTATCAGTTCATTTCCCTATACATAATGTAGAAAGTTGAAACTATTGCATCTCTGCATCATAATTATTAAATCCAAGTTTTCATAATTTCCAAAATATTTCACAAATTTGTTTTCGTAATATCTGAGATATGAAGATGGGACATGACAATTTACTCTTAGCAAATAAAAGAACATACTATTTTAAGGCAGGGCAATGCATTATTATTCTATCATCTGTATTCATCATTAGTCTATTTCCTCCTTTGTTTGTGAGTTTATATCATTCATTCCTCTTCTCAATCATTCAATGTTCTATCTTCTTCATTCCATCTTTGGTCCATTACTCCATATCCTCTTGGACCCCACAGATCAATCCTTACGCCTTATCCTCCTCCTCCGTCTCATAGGCATCTCTTTGTTGTTGTGGTCGCTTTCCTTGTTTTTACCTTTCATATCGGCTATACCAATTATCTTAGTAAATATATTTGTTTGTGGTTTCCTATTTATGTTTTAGCATCGCCAAACACGCTGGCACCGTGCAGTATTCGATGACAGGGTCACACTCTTCCACCATGTTGTACCTATTATAACTTTATGGCATAATGGTAGCTGTGTTGTTACTGGGTACGTTAGGTATGTCATCTGTCTAGCTTTTATTATGCTTGTTCTTTTTGGCCTTCGGATCAATTGTTAATGTGTGTTACTTTCAGCATTAAGCATTTCATTTCGATGTTGGGTGGGAAGCTAGGACTTTCCAATGGCGCCTCCTTTTTGTCGTTCTCTTTTACTTTGCAATGATCAGTATTACAATTTTCATACTTGTCTTTTTCTTAGAATTTCTCCTATTGGTATTGCCTTGATTTTCTGATATCGTCTTGTCCTACAGATCAATATTTTCCCTCGTAAATATATTACTCCTATTACCCCACGATATGCTTCGTTCTCAATGTAGCCGCGTTTGAAGTGTCATATATTTTGTGTTGTACATGACTCCAATCCGTTCACTATTTTCTTTATTTCGTAATATTTGTCTTTATATTTATATATTCATATATGTGTTATTATTTTCGTATCTCCCTCTACTTCACTATCATAACGGTCGACGAGTTTTGGTACTTTTTAACCACCTAATTTGTCCTTTAACCCGGGAGCTGCGGGGAGACTCATAAGAGTTCCCCCGGCGCACTGCGGGGAGACTCTTATGAGTGAGTGAAAAAAAAAATCAACTTTTGACATCGAAAAAAAAAACATATTTTTATTTTTTTATTTTTGTTGGCCCCTGGGCCATGCAAAATCTCAGTCCTCTACCTCCCCTCCTTCCCCACTTTCCTCCTCTCCTTCAGTTATCACCTATTTTCCCTGTTATTCCCTTATTCTGAGGTATATTTTCGTGCTAACATTAGCAAGTTGCAAGCAGGGTGTTGTCATCACTGATGGCAAGCGAGTGCAAGAGAGAGAGAGAGAGTATCGATCGACTGTGTCTCAGTGGCCTTGGGGGAAATTGGCGGGAAAGCAGATTGCCTCACCCATACATTATACAACTCGCTGGCTATATCTCCGATTTTGACCATCCAAACCCTGTTTTCACTCGTTTTATTGTTGTTTCAGGTTAATACCTTTATAATCAACCCATAATAGGCGCATATGGATAAGTATTAATGCTATTAATGGCACAATGAATATTTTAGTGACGGAAACACCTCAAATACGTCAGCACAGGGGGACGTTTCCAATTACCTCCATGCGCACTTCAGAGGTTAAAGGTGGGGCCTCATGGGTTGAGGTAAACATGGAAAAATAATCGCCAACCTGCATATAATTATCTTGTAAAATGCAATGTCACTGAAATAATTATTAACAATGGTATAAAGGATTTTGCGGATCGTCTATACCAGGTCTGTGACATCATAGTGACGTCACACCAGTATCCTTAGCCTAGACTGGATGGTGGACTTACACTCTTGTGACATCACAGGCCCGGTATAGACGATCCACAAAATCCTTTATACCATTGTTAATAATTATTTTAGTGCCATTGCATTTTGTAAGATAATTATGTACAGCTTGGCGATTATAATTCCATGTTTATCTCAACCCATGAGCTCCCACCTTTAAGTGCCACTGTTTTCTCCCAATTTCCTCAATCTATTTCTATATCCTTGTTTCCTTCATTACCCCCCCTCTCTCTCTCTCTGTCTCTGCTTTAGTCCTCAACCTCTCATCTCCTTATACGCTCCCTTTGTCTTCCCTTCCTCCTCCATCTCCTCCCCATCTTCCACCCCCTCCCCACAACCCACCACTCCTTCTATCCACCTCTTAATCATCTTCCATCCCCCCTCTCCGTACCTCACCACGTCTTTCTCCCCCACCTTCATCCCCTGATTGGTGCAAAGTAAATAGTGGCGTTCCCCAGGGTTCGGTATTAGGTCCTATTCTTTTTATAATTTACATAAACGACTTAGACGAAGGAATAGAATGCAAAATTTCGAAATTTGCTGACGATACAAAAATTAATAAAGTAACCTCAACAGTACAAGAAACAGAATGTTTAATTTTAAGGTCCCGAGAATCCAAGGACAGGGTAAGCAAACATTCTTCTTCACCGCCATCAAAGACTGGAACGACCTACCCCAGTCAGTCCGTGAAATGAGAACACTGTATTTCTTCAGACGTAGCCTGAAGGAACACCTGAACCGGACAGCTGCGAGAAGGGAGCACCAAGCTTATGTCTACTACTAAATGCGACATAAGAGATAGACAAACCAAACTGAAATGATTACTGATTACGGATTACTGATATTTACTATAGGATGTAAGGTATCTTAAAACAACCCCCTAGAAATACTTTCTCTAAAGTATCTATTTCTTTATCCTCCCCTTTTTGCCCCAGCTAACCTAATCCCACAAGGACCCCAATGGAAATACGCCTAACAGCCTTATTGGGCTATCCTTAGTTGGAATTATGCAAGGCTGGTACATGTCATATTTGTAACAAACTATGTGGTATCAAATCTGTAAATTGCTAACTGAATAAATATAATTATTATTATTATTATTATTATTATTACATTGGCAAAAACTACAAGGTGACCTAGACACTTTAGTAAACTGGGCAGAAAAATGGCAAATTAAATTCAACATAGAAAAATGCAAAGTATTACACATCGGTAGTAACAACGCTAGAAAAGATTACTCAATGAACAACATTCAACTATCAAATACAAATAATGAAAAGGATCTGGGAGTTATAATATCAAGTGACCTGAAGCCGAGTAAACAGTGTACAGAGGTAATGAAAACTGCTAATAAATTGGTGGGTTTCATCGGCAGAACATTCAAATTCAAATCAGAAAAAATCATACTTACTCTATTCAACTCATTGGTGCGTCCCCATCTCGAATACTGCCGTGCAATTCTGGTCACCGTACTACCGAAAGGACATAAATAAACTTGAAAAGGTGCAACGCAGAGTTACTAAAATGATACCTAGATTGCGTAATAAACCGTACGAAGAGCGCTTAAAATAACTAAATTTGTTTAGCTTAACAAAGCGCAGAATGAGAGGTGACCTAATAGAGGTGTTCAAAATCTTCAAGGGATTCAGCAACCTAAATGTAATCGAATTATTTACGATCAATCAAGCAAACACGAGAAACAATGGTTATAAGATTATAGGCAAGCGTTTTCATTCTCACGAGGCGAAGCATTTCTTCTTCAACCGCGTTGTGAATAATTGGAACAGACTACCCTCGAACATTGTAAACTGTAATACTGTCGAAACATTTAAGAACCATCTGGATAAACACATGGCAAATAACCCCCGATTAACACAGTTTCTTTCAGAATAACGCGCAACGAAATGTCAACGCATACCGCAATGTATATTGATTTTCATACATCTGTTCCCTTTCATAATTATAGTAAATAGAGTTAGCTTAGATTACAATCAACTTCTTTTTTCTCCCTGTCCTGTCCGAATTTCCGTGTCAGTTTTTCAATACTACATGGTATTTTTCCTATCTGTTTCCATGCCAGCATTAGCTGGAGGGCGTGGTGGGTGGGGAGGAGCCTTCTTCTTTGCTATCCTTTTCTCTACCTCGTAGTCAGTAGATTAGTAGTTTTAGATATCCAAACTGCCCCGTAAGGACCAATAGGTCTGTTGCAGTTTGTTCTCCTTTGTATTCCTTTGTATTCCCTCCCCATCATCCCCTCTCCACCCCTTGCTCCCTCCATCACAAACAGAATCAGGCACGCAAATATACACAAATTAAAGTGCTGGGAGAGTATCAGATCAGTGTTTGAATTAAATTTGTCAAAGTCCCACCCCGCCCCCAATGTCGGACAGATGACGCCCTCGGAAAACCCAGTGGATCGGATAAGGATATTAAAGGGGGAGGAATTATTTAGGGGTGGATATATTTATTTATATATTTTCTTTTTCTAGTTTCACCCTAGACCTCCATCAAACTTAAAACAACATCATGAAGATCCCTCTTCTAGATATATTTTTCGGTAGAAAAATGTACTGGCCGAAAATGTACTGGCCGAAGGCTGGTTCCTCCTAAATTACAGGCAAGCTATCGCTGGCCAGGAAATATTCGACACCTAAAGGGAACAAAAGATCTTAATATTGAAAACAAAAATGGCACAAAAGCTCTTAAAATCGCCCAAAAAATGGGCCGAACGTCTTAAAATCTGAAAACTAATGGGCCTAAACATGCTGGAGAAGGAAGCTAGACAAATCAACCATCTCCGTTTATTGTAGTTATCATTAGACGATTATATTCAGCTGATGAAGGTTTTACGCAAGTCAGAGGATTAATTTTTATTACTTTACCCCTTTGATTCCTAGACATCCTTAACCCTTTCGAGATCCGATTAAGCGTTTCGTTTCTATTTTCTAGCTATATTTATACGATTATATTCAGATTATATATATATATTTTTTTTTGGAAGTCAGAGGGCTAATTGAGATAGTCTTTACTCCTACCATTCCCACAGATCCTTAGTAAATTGTGTAAAATAGTCTAAGGATAGCCAGACTAAACTATCAAAACGCGTCATAATCTTCAAAAGGATAATACCTCGTTTGTGTACTAGGACATTTTACGTTTATTTGAGTTACCTTTAGACACATTTATTCAGCTTAGGAAGGACCCATGAGAGAGTCAGAATATAATTAGATGGTTTTTACCCTTTGATTTGTAGATGTCCTGTCATTATTTGTTATATTCTGTGTATCAGTCGATGATTTTATGCAGATGAGGAAGGACCTGCGGAACACAGAAGCTCTTACCCCTTTGAAGATTACGACGCATTTTGACCATTTATTCTGGCTAACATCAGGCGAGTTTATAGCTTAAGAAGGATCTGTGGAAATTGATAGGGTAAAGACTATCTCAATAATTATTAACCCTCTGACATCCATAAACCCTTCCTAATCTCAATAACATCGTTTAATGATAGCCAGCAGACAGAAAATAAATGCGTATTGGATCTTGAAAGGGTTAATAAGCAGAGTAAAATAGTTTAGTGTTTGCCTGCATACAATCAAACTTACGCCGCGGTATATTGAAATAATTGAATTTATCAAAAGGGTATTGGATCTGTTCCAAAAACAAAATAATGGTTTGTTTGTATACTTGATTTGTTCGTTTCGTTCTGGTTACCTGTAGATGATTTTGTTCAGTTCGCTATTACTCGCTAGACGAAAATCGACACTTATATGGCACGAAGGGTCTTAAAATTGCCAAACTAATGGGTTGAAAGTCTTAAAATATAACAAATAAATGGGCTACGCATGATGGAGAAGCTGGACCATTAAACCCCTCTAATTGAATAGGAAATACATATTATAAACAATAACTTAATAATGATGACAGTCAATAGTATTAAAAGTAATTCAAAAATATATTACGTACCCACTACCAATGTTAATGCACTCAGATGTCATAGTCTCTAGCCCACTCATAACTATTCGTAGCCTTTGCCTATTCATAAGCATGGAAGTATATATATCTGGAAACGAATTTATGAATATAGCTTTCTATACATTAACTACAAAACTATACATAATATGTATTGAAAAGCAAGTTATATTAAAAAAACAAAATCGGGATAGTTAAAATTGCATAACAAAAACATAGGAGGTCCACCAATTTGTATTAGTGGGCTAGAGACTATGGCATCCGAGTGTACTTGGTGAGAGGTACGGTGCTTCATTTAATATTTATGGTGGTCATTATTACACAACATGATTATCGAATGTATAATTACTTTTTAATGGGCAATTACAGCTTACCTAAACACGTATAAGAGGGAATCATTAATCAGATATGCTTTGTTCCATGTTTATGACAAAGACCATTTACAATAATATAGTTAAGTAGTTTCTGCAAGCGAATTAATACTTATAATAAATAACTTTATACAAATACATTGCAAGATGTATGTTACTAAGATTAATATTCGTCAACACATATGTGAAAATATAGATTTATTGGTAGATATGATCATTCCGAAGAGCTCGAACCTCCGCCATGCAGTATCCATCGCTATAATATCTACATTAACTTCATCACTACTATCATCATCATCATCATTATCATCATCATCATCATCATCATCACTTTCATCACCACTAACAGTATCAACACTCTCAACCACCACCCCAACCTCTTTCACTAATTTTGTTTTGTTTTACCACTACAAACTACCATCACCACCATTACTAAACAATATCTACTGCTATCACTACCACTACCAACACCAGTATTACCACCACTATCACCACCACAATCACTACCACTAGTACCATCACCACCACCACCAAAGAACACACTTCCATGACCAATGTATTCGTTAGTAATGTTATTGAGATTTATATCAGTCCCCCTATCACCTTTCTCTCACACAGACATTCTACCTGTTAATTGATATACCAAACCTTTACCCCCTTAAGCCAATCTCTCTCTCTCTCTCTCTCTCTCTCTCTCTCTCTCTCTCTCTCTCTCTCTCTCTCTCTCTCTCTCTCTCTCTCTCTCTCTCTCTCTCTCTCTCTCTCTCTCTCTCAGTAGTGCAGTAGCCTGTAGGTGGCAGGACTACATTATTTTGCCTGACAAACGGTGGTTATTCAGAGCTCACATGAGACTGCATTCCTCACATCGATCTGGGGGGTGGGGGGGGGGAGAGAGAGAGAAGCGACACTGATTCATTTAACCTATTATTGTGTTGTTGTTTTTATATGTGAAGTGGTGTGCATTGTTTTCTAAACATTGCGTAACTTATTCATTCGCCCAACTCTTATTTCTCTGTTGTATGTGTTAAGTAATGTGCATGTTTTTTTATTCATTGCATAACTTAATAATTCACCCTATTCTTATTTTGTTGTTTATAAATGTGAATAACGTGCACGTTTTTATTCATTGCATGAATTATACATTGACCTAATCGTATTTTCATTTACACATGCAGTGACAAATATATCTAAGTTCACTTTATTTACTGATTGGTTGCAAAGTTTTCTTTACCGTGTGTATATGCTAAATGTTTATGATATATATAATATATATACAGGGTGTCCCAGGAGGAAAGGGCATAACTTTGGGAAATGATAAAACAAGGTATTCTAAGCATAAATTGTTCTATAACAATAAGTCCAAATCTTAATAATTAAAAAGATATCGAAGATTTAATTTAGTGTCTCCCCCGCATCACAGTATTGGACTCTTCCATGTCAAATAGTTTCCAACTGGTCCATAGTGAGCTAATATGTCTATAATCATTTTGCAACTTACAGAATTATAGTATCATAATAATAACATGGTAAAATAATTGCAGACTGTGGTATGCACTGGGACAGCTAGGCCAGCCTTATGGGGAAATACTGAAGAAAATACCATTTTCAACATGCAATATCTATAACGGGCGAGATTTGGAATATTTCTTATTGAACATTTTAGGCTTAGAATATTTTGTTCTATCATTTCCCAAGGTTATGCCCTTTCCTCCTGGGACACCCTGTATATATATATATATATATATATATATATATATATATATATATATATATATATATATATATATTTATTTATATATTTAATATGTATATGCTTTGAATGAGTGGTCGCAAATGAAACATTACTTTGGTTGTAGTACATTATATTGTGTAACTGTGTTAGAAAGAAACGTTGAATATATAGGGCTCCTAAAATGAGCACACATGATTAATATATAGACTCACAAAAGTTCAAGCTACGACTAAACTGCTGCGTAATTCATCGATTGGGAGACATAGCTATAAAGTTAGTGCAAGATAACATATAATATACAGTAGATTACGTGGATTATTCATGGACATATTTATAGTATCAGCTACGTGTTATCAATGTGGAGTATATGTATAGTACTCAGCCTCAATATCAATTCCACATGCAACTATGGATTAGAGTTAGAGAAGTATACCGGTACGTGGAAATTGTTTACATAATACATATTATTTGCTGACCAAGAACAATGATTATATGACGGCTTTTGACAGTTTATTCTAGCTATCATTACTATTTTATGAAGCTTAGGAAGGATCTGTGGGAATTATAAGGGTAATGCCTATCTCAATTTACCCTCTGGCTTCACTTACTCTTTCAAATATGTGTACAATTGTGTAATAATAGCCAGAACACTGAACACATATGCGTTATCGGATCTTGAAAGGGCTAAACAGCCAGATAAAAAACAAACTAACATACAGACAAAGATGATCACTTAATCTCCCCACAGCCATTGCAATTGACAGAGACAATCAACCCTTTCAGTACTATGACGCTCTTTAGAGATGTTACTCTAAACGTATCAAACTAAATCCTATTAAAACTCAATATTTCTATAAGAGGTTTCTGTGATCCTCTTTAAGATAAAGATACTATATAGAGCATGCAAAACAGAATGATACCACTTGAGAGAGAGCGAGAGCGAGAGCGAGAGCGAGAGCGAGAGCGAGAGCGAGAGCGAGAGAGCGCGAGAGGTAGAGAGAAACCTAGCACACAGTACCCTCGTTGCCTTGTACAGCACCAGCACTAACAGCTGTTGTTGTCCACACAAACTTTACCGTCCAGGGGCGGAATTTACAGTTTAATCTCAAGTTTGGAGAGCCGAGACACGATCAGGGTACATGTATTTGTTTAACTGCTACTTCTTGCTGTATTTTAGTGTGTGTGTGTGTGTGTGTGTGTGTGGGTGGGTGTTTCGATGAGGGAGGGTGTGTGTGTGTGTGTGTATGCGTGTATGTATGTGTGTGTGTGTATGTGTGCGGGTGGGTGTTTGGATGGGAGAGGGTGTGAATGTGTGTGTGTGGATGGGGGAGGATGTGCGTGTGGGGGTGTTTGGATGGGGGTCCGCAAGCGCGTGTGTGTGTGTGTGTGTGTGTGTGTGTGCGCAAGCGCGCGTGTGTGTGCGCGGGTGTGTGTGTGTGTGTGTGTGCGCGTGTGTGTGTGTGTGTGTGCGTGTGTGTGATAGTAGGTGTATGCCTGTGTGTATGAGAGAGTGTGGGTGTTCCTATGTCAGAATGACTAAGTAACATTAGACGATATTTGCATGAAAAGTTTTATTTTAGTAATTTGCTCGTACCTTAGAAAATGTTATTCCTCCAACGCTAACACCCACCCCTACTTTCTTTGTGATGCATGCAAAATATAATTAATTGCATAATCTCAATATCATAAGCATTGCTTACACTAAGTTTATCTGATTCTAATATTAATTTGGCAACTGTAATACTTATAAAGATAAAATTGATATTTATGCATTAACGAAATATTTTAATATTGAATTATCAAAGTCAATAAAACACAATGCCACAATATTGAAGTCAGAGTAAGGTGTAAGCAGTTAAGTTAACCCCTTATGTATCGGCGACGTCTTGTAAATTTTATTCTAGCAATATTTAGACGATTTCGTCCAGTTTATGAAGGATATGTGGTAGTAAAAAGAGTTAAAGTGAGATAGTTCTAAGCCTGTTACCTGCTAGAGGCCCTTGTTAAACTGAATATATCCGTCTTATAGTAGTCAGTATAAAGTTAAAAGGACGTCGCCGTTACAGAAGGGGTTAATGTCTCAAAGATTCACATGGAATTTGTCTCGAGCTTAGGCACGAAATTTAAAACAAAAAAAATTCTCGGTAACTCTAGATTCATGATACATTTTGTCAGATTGCTGAATTCGGATAAAACTTGACTATTTTGAGAAATTGAGTTTGTGTGACATCTTTTTAATTTACTAACTTTCTCGCCTCTCTCTCTCTCTCTCTCTCTCTCTCTCTCTCTCTCTCTCTCTCTCTCTCTCTCTCTCTCTCTCTCTCTCTCTCTCTCTCTCTCTCTCTCTCTCTCTCTCTCTCTCTCTCTCTCTCTCTCTCTCTCTCTCTCTCTCTCTCTCTCTCTCTCTCTCTCCAGTCTGGCGACAGAGTGGAATAAACTACCAGCGAGAGTGGTGGAGAGCGACACAATAAACGCTTTCAAGGGAAGGCTTGACCTCTATCTGCAGAGGGCTGGGGTGATATGAAAAAATAAAAAATATGTATGTATGTGTATGTGTGTGCACTGTACAGTATGTATATATATGTATATATATACTGTACATATATGTATGTATGTGTGTATGTATGTATGTGTATATGTGTATATATATATATATACCGGTATATATATATATATATATATATATATATATATATATATATATATATATATATATATATATATATATATAGTTTGTAAGGCCAGACTGCCTAGTAAGGACCTTGAGGTCTGTGTATCTATGTAGCTCTCGCTCTCTCTCTTCTAATTACATACAAGCGATCATAATTTTTTCCCCTAATTTTCTTCACAGCTATAATTAAATATCACTACTGGTGAACTTTAAAGATAATTACGAGTATGTATTACAAGTGATTACCGGCGCTGTAATCGTGATTATTGGATTATTTTGACGTACTCTTTGGAAAGCCAGTAGATACTATTAGGTTTTCGCTTTTTATGTTCGGTTTTACTATGTGATTATAATTAGGTTTTAGGTGATTATGTATGTGAGTATGTGATTATGATTTGGTTTTCTGTGATTATGATTTGGTTTTATGTGACTATAATTAGGTTTTATGTGATTATGTATGTGTGTTTGTGATGATGCTTTGGTTTTATTTGATTATAATTAGGTTTTATGTGATTATGTAGGTGTATGTGATGATGATTTGGTTTTACTTGATGGTTTATTTGAGTATGTGATTACGATTAGGTTTTATGTTATTATGTATGTGGATATGTGGTGAAGATTTGGTTTTATGTGATTATTTATGTTTTTATATAATTTTGATTTGGTTTTATGTGATTTTGATTTGGTTTTATGTGATTTTGATTTGGTTTTATGTGATTTTGATTTGGTTTTATGTGATTTTGATTTGGTTTTATGTGATTTTGATTTGGTTTTATGTGATTTTGATTTGGTTTTATGTGATTTTGATTTGGTTTTATGTGATTTTGATTAGTTTTTTGTGATTATGATTAGGTTGTATGTGATTATGTATGTGGGTATGTGATGCTGATTAGGTTTTATGTGATATATACAGTATGTGGGATATACATAGTTATGCTGACCCCACAGACCTTAGATCCAAACGAGGTAGGCTGAACATAAATCTATTAGAGACAACAAAACCCCAATTAATAGAAAGAGAGAGATTTACATATATTTACATTTACATAGATACACTGACACCACAGACATTAAGATCCCAGCGAGGTGGTCAGGACCTAATTCTAGTAGATATATCTAACCTGAGAGTAAGGTACAGTGGAAGGAAAGGATAGCAACGAAGAGAGAGAGAGAGAGAGAGAGAGAGAGAGAGAGAGAGAGAGAGAGAGAGAGAGAGAGAGAGAGAGAGAGAGAGAGAGAGAGAGAGAGAGAGAGAGAGAGAGAGACAGACACAGACAGAGAGAGAGAGAGAAAGAGAGAGGCACTAAGAAACTTAACCCCTTCAAAGCACCTCTCCCGAACTTATTAAAGGGAGTTGAGTATATTTATTTACTCATTTGTGGATCTATTAATTATGTTTTTCGTTTACTTCCTAGACCTCCATCAAGCTTATAATACACCCCCGTGACCCTCCTCCATGATAAATTTGTAAATTTTTTCGATACAAAAATATCCCGGTCAGGCCGGTTCCTTTTGAATTACAGGCTCGCTATCGCTCGCCAGGAAATTTGTTGACACCTTAATAACAAGAACACTCTTAGTATTGACAAAGAAATGTGGCGAAAGGTTTTGAAATCGCCAAACTAATGGGCCGAACGTTTTAAAATCTGAAAACTAATGGGGCTAAACATGAGGAGAAAGGGGGACCAGAAAAACTACCCATCTCCCCTTAAAATGCCCAATATAACAGAGGAATCTAAAGACTAACGACGGAACTCTATCCAATCACCTGGTGGACTTTTTGTGCTCCCATTGTTCGCCCCTTTCGTTTGGTAGTGATTCTAAAACATGTTGTTGCACTAGTTTGGCGATTATCAGACGCTTCACCTCTTTCAGGGGTTGATTGTATCTGGCGTGCGCTAGCGAGCCCGCAATTTAGAAGCATTTTGCTTGAAGAGTCTGGGGAGGTATATTTTAATTCTAAGCTTAAAAAAAAAAAATCAATCAATCAATCAATATATACAGTATATATATATATATATATATTTCTAATCTCTTAGTGGGGATCGAACCGTCGACCATCAGGACGATAGCCGACGCTTTAATCAATATTTGTAACTCTGATGCTTTGTGGGTTAGAATTAAATGAAATCAATTTCGACCCGAGTTGCGTCGGGACACTCAGAAATCCTTGTATGGTATTCTGGAATATGGATCCTACAACTAGGTTTGAATTGAAATATATTCGCCTAGTGGGTTTCCCTTCTCCCTAACATAAATAGGATAGAAGGCTGAGTGTCTTTTAGACTGCCGTGGTGTAGTTGATTAAAGCGTCGGCTATCGTCTTGATGGTCGACGGTTAGATCCCCACTGAGAGATTAGAAATATTTAGTGGCTCACGTGTATTTGTCATATATTCTCAATATATATATATATATATATATATATATATATATATATATATATATATATATATATATATATATATATACATATATATATTATATATATATATATATATATATATATATATATAACCCCAGAAAAAGTCAATATCACAGGAAGATAAAGGCAAGCGACTAAATATTAATATCAATATATAAAGATGGGAATGACGTGACAGCAATAACAGGACACGAGGATTAATAAAGCAAAGATGAAAGGGGAAGAGAAGATGGGATAACAGAGAGGAGAAGGGAAGAGAGAGAGAGAGAAAGAGAGAGAGAGAGAGAGAGAAAGATTATTTTGAAGGCAATATGAGGAAGGGGAGAGGGCGGAGACACAGCGAGGACGAGAGAGAGAGAGAGAGTGAGTAATTGTGTGTGAGAGAGAGTGAGTGATTGTGAGAGAGAGAGGGGGGAGTATGTGTGTGTGTGCGAAAGAGAGAGAGAGAGAACATACTGTAAGTAGCTTAACACCAATATTCACACACACACACACACCATGCACAAAGACAGATATAATCAAACAGTTCCTATTGACTTAATGATGATAACCAGAAGAACAATTTAATATACAAAATCATATCATATCATATATTAAGGGAGGTCACCTGCTTGTTTACTCTGTATCTCCTTTTCTCTATTTATCTGGCTTGTATCCATTCAGCCCCATTCAGCCAACTGATTTAAGACGTTTATCCCCATCCAGGTGTCGATTTCTTCCTGACGAGCGATAGCGAGCCAACATTGTATGGAGAGATCCGGCTTCGCCGGTGAAATTTGTCTATCGAAAAATTTACAAATTTAGCTTGCTGTCAAGACATAAATATATATATGATGGCTCGCTACCGCTCGCCAGGAAAATATTGACACCTGGATGGGGGTAAACGTCTTATAATAGTAGGCTGAATGAAGCCGAATGGATACAAGCCAAAGAGAGAGGGAGATAAAGAGAAAACAATATCGAGGTGGGCTCCCTTAATAAGCTCCCTAGATAATTGGATTCCAGGGATAATTGATTGGTATTTATTTAATTTCCATGTTTTTGTATTTAAGGGAGCCCACCTCGATTTTGATACTTTCTCTTTGACTTGTATCCATTTGGCCCCATTCAGCCTACTGTTTTAAGACGTTTACCCCCATCCAGGTTTCAATATTTTGCTGGCGAGCGGTAGCGAGCCAGCACATATATATATTGTTGTTTTGACAGCAAGCTAAATTTGTACATTTTTCGATAGAAAACAAAAATTCCGGCGAAGCCGGATTTCTCCATTCAATGCTGGCTCGCTATCGCTTGCTAGGAAGAAATCGACACCTAATGGGGATAAACGTCTTAAAACAGTTGTCTGAATGGGTCCGAATGGATACAAGCCATGGTAAGAGAGAAAGGGAACGAAAGATAAAAAAAGCCGGTGACCCACCCTTAACAAGGAATTCAGTCATTTTAATTTAAATATTAATTGGTTGTGCTCGCATAATTCACTTGAAGTATTTAATTTCGCATTGCATATGATTGAACGATATAATTAGTGTTACTTAATATTTTCGCCAGAGGGTTAACGGAATTAAAAACGGGTGAGAGACACGAAGGTGAAATATGTAATTGGCAATCGTGCAAGAAAAAGATAAAACAGCAAGTAGTAATCAAACTTTATATATTATGGATGGATGGATGAGGGACGGATGGATGGATGAATGAATGAATAGATATAATAAACACTAAGCAGGCAAACGAACGCGAATGATTGAGTTAAGGTTGGATGGCCGTATTTTGTTGTGCTTATTTATGTATCTTTAATTGTGTTTTATTTTTATTTATTTTTTAGTTTCCTCCCCAGACCTCTATCAAGCTTCAAATAACACCCGCCCAAGACCCTCTTTCAAGATCAATTTGTAAATTTTTCGATAGAATAATGTCCTGGCCGAAGGTCAATTCCTTTTATATTACAGGCTCGCTATCGCTCGCCAGGAAAAAATCAACACTTAAATGACACGAAAAGTCCTATTATTGACACAGAAATGGGGCGAAAGGTCTTAAAATCGTCAAACTAATGGTCTTATAATCTGAACACTGACGGGGTTAAACATGAGAAACAAGGAGGACCAGAAAAACGACCCATCTCCCCCTAACATAATTCTGCACAAGTATCATATTTATCCCTTCAGCGCGATGACGTCTTTTTATCTTTGAATCTGGCTCAAATTAGAGGATTATATGCAGTATAAAAAGGACCTATATCACTTAAGGGGCTTATTAGGATCGTGGCTACCCTTGTGAGTCCTGGAGTTAGGTTATAAGCTAAAGAAAATCACTTATTGGTAACCAGAATGTGATGAATTCTACGTTATCGTGCTGAAGGGGTTCCACTGGCTAGCGTTAAGGGGGGATGGGTGGATTTGTTTGTTTGTCTATTTATTTTTCTATTATTTGTTATTAGCTATCTTGCTAGACCTCTATCAAGCTTTAAAATACACCTCCTAGACCCCTCTTCAAGATAAATATATATATATATATATATATATATATATATATATATATATATATATATATATATATATATATATATATATTTCGCTATCGCTCGCCAGGAAACAAAATAGCACCTAAATGGCACGATAGGTCATAAAATTGACAACGAAATGGAGCTAAAGGTGTTAAAATCGTCAAACTAATGGGCCGAACGTCATAAATTAGCAAAACTATTGGGGCTAAACAGAAGGGAGAAGGGGGTCCAGAAAAGCGACCCATCTCCCCTTAAGGTTGTTTAACCTATTCAGAACCGGTGACATCCTTTTAACTTTATTGTGGCTACTAGGAGTCGATTATATTCTGCTTGAAAAGGGCCTCCAGCAACTACCAGGGAATCAACTATCTCACTAAACCCTTTTACTACCACAGATCCTTCTTAAACTGCACAAACTATCTACATTTAACATAATATAATAGACGACACCAGTACAGAAGGGGTTAAGGTTTAAACTGTGGTGTTACGTTAAGTTGTGCTTTGCAGGGGCGCTCATCTTCGTATCATTACCCTTGGGAGACTGTGGTGGGTAACTCGGGTGGGTTGCCAGACTATCCGACTCCTTTATCTCCTCTTTATCTTCCTATTACGGTTATTCTTTTTTTCATCCGGTATTATCCCTCTCCTCGTATCTTCCTCCCCTCTCCTTCACCTCCTCGTTCCACACATCATTATATTACAAAGTAAAGAAGAGAGAGAGAGAGAGAGAGAGGAGAGAGACAGACAGACAGACAGACAGACAGACAGACAGAGAGATAATGAGAGAGAGAGATAGAGAGAGGGAGGGAGGAGAGCAATAAGGAGAGGGAGAGATAGAAAAAAAGGGATAAGGAGAGAGAACAAAGGGATAAGGAGAGAGAGAGAGAGAGAATCACACAGGAAGGAGGGGGATAGAGAAGGAGTACAGGGGAGGAATGAGAGCGAAGAACTGATATAGAGGAGACAATTCGAGATAGAGAAAGACAAGTAATGAGTGGGAATAGGAGAGGGAAAGAAGGTATTTAGAGGAGAAAAATTGAGAGAGAGAGAAAGACGAAGAAAGAGAGGGATGGTCAGAGGTCAACATAAAAATAAACAGGAGTCTGTAGGGAGCTGAATGGCCCACAACCGCCAGATCCCCCTCACACCCAATCCATCTCGTCCATATGCTTATCTAATTTTATCTTGAAGCTCTCTATCGTTCTTCATCCCACTATAGTATATGAAGCCGTTCCCAGAAACGCTCGGATCCCTTTGACAGTGGAAGGGGGTGAAATTTCTGCAATACCTTTCACTTTAAGGGGGTCAGGTTGGATACATTTACTTGAAACTACATACCCTAGGTATGCCACCTCGCGGGCCCCTAATTGGCATTTTGAAGGCTTCAATTTAAGTCCCGCCCTCCTGATTCTCTCTAATACTTCTTGTAGTCGATTGATATGTTCCTTCCAACTGTTTGAAAACATTATAATATCATCCAGGTAAGCTAAGCAAGTTCTAAATGTTAATCCCCTCAGTACTTCGTCCATTACTCTAGTAAAACTGGCTGGTCCATTACAAACTCCGAAGGGCAAGACCGTGAACTGATAGAGTTTGCCTTCGCTCGTGGCAAATGCGGTTTTCTCCTGGTCCTCTGACCTAACCGGTACTTGTCAGTATCCACTTTGTAGGTCTAGGGTAGAAAACCATGTTGACCCATTTAGTGATTCTAGCGAGTCATCAAGACGAGGTAGGGGTTGCGCATATTTGATGGTGACATCATTCAATTTTCTATAATCTACACAGAACCGAGTGGACCCATCCTTTTTTTTTTACCAGGACTACTGGAGATGACCACGGAGTGTAGGATTCTACTACTATCCCCTGCTTAATCATCTCCTCTACTTGTTCCTTTTCCTTTTGTCTCATAATGGGATTTTGTCTCCTATAAGGTTATCTAATAGGCGGCCCTTCAGTATGTATCTCGTGGGTGTGTCGGGTTCGGGCCGATCCGTGGTCCCCTTCATCTTGAGCAAACACGTCTCTGTATATCCAGAGCAAATTCATGTAAGGTAGTGACTTGATCTGACGTTAATTGTTTCGGGATCTCGGGTAAGTTAACTGGTCCGTTAATTCCAACAGTGGTGGGTTGCGTGGGTGTAACTTGTCTAACAGTTTTCCCTTTTGATAATTGATCGTGTCATCGCCAAAATTAGCCAGAACTAATTTCCTCTGGTTGGTAGTAATAAAGGTGGGAGATATTCTCACTTTATTCTGTGCATCAGGTTAAAAAATTCCGGCAGTCATTCCCTGGGATTTAGGAATTTCTATCATTCAACAAGATCTAGGGGGAACAGAGAGTTTCCCCGTGGTAGATACTATTTGAGGTCGTAGGGTGGTCGTCGTGTCTTTCAGCCCGCTCTGTATAGTTACCCCAAACTGACTCCTGAGATCTATTCCCAGATATCCATCGACTCCGCTATTAGATTTTCCTGATAGAACACAATTTTTTTGGTGAATTTAATTCCCTTCCATTGTACAACCACCGTATTAGTTCTCCCTAGAATCGTCAATGGTTGACCCCCTGCTCCTGACAACTGAATACTAGCTTGATTTAATGGCCCTATTTCTTTCTGATTATTCCTCACAAAATTCTCCAAACGACAACTTCTGTTTGCCCCTGTATCAATTAACATGTACGTGGCTTTCCCATTTATTACTATGGTTTCACAAGGCATTTGTCTCTCTAATATATTGACCTCACTATACCGCCCTTCTATGTGAGGTTTAAGGGAAAATGTTCTCCCCCTTCCGGCATTGTGATTTTTGACTAGGTTTCTGTCTCTCTGTATTCGACTGGAAGCATTCCTCCCTGGTTTGGATCTGTAACCCTTGGTAGGAGTCGATCATTTGGAAGTGTGGGCCTTGAGTTTAATCTAGGTGTTGGGGTTTGGGGACGGTTGGAACAGTTCCTAGCTAGGTGTCCGGTTTGTCTGCATATAAAGCATCGGATCATTGTTCTCTGATACCCTTTGTTTGGGTTTTCCACCTCCCCTTTCTTTTTCTTCTCTCTTAACTCTCTGGCTTCCATTATTTTCTTAATCACCTCCATGAGTTCCTTAGTGGTAGTCACTTCATGGAAAATGCAGTGCCTTCTAACTTCCACAGGACATGCTTGGATCATAATCTCTCTGATTTCTGTTTCCTGGCTCTCTTGGTCCATGTGGGGGTATGCAAGTTTGAAAATTTTCGTGATCTCCCTCCTCAGGGTTCTCACATTTTGGCCGTCTAGTTTCATACTCTTTAGTTTGTCTCTCGCCTTCCTTGTGGAGGTTTCTCGGCCAAATTCTTCAATTAGAGCACTCCTAGCTTCTGCCCATGACACTAGTCCCTCTAGACGTACTCTTACATCGTTCAGGGCCTTGCCTAAATGTGCCTTTCCATAGGCGATCTTCTTTCCATCTTCTCCTACGTCAAGTAGCGTGAACTGACATTCTAATTGTTCAATCCATAACTCTATTTCTTCTTTCCCCTCTTCCCATAATCTGAATGGTAATACTGCCGTCATTATGTCTGATCTGTTAGATAAATATACTCAATCTAAACAATTTGTCGAATCCCACCGCTTGCCTCCAAAATGTAGTACATATTTTCTTATTCTAAATATACTACTAAGGTGGGGAATTATTCGACAGTCATTTAGAAGTTTGTATACTTTATTCAACAAACTTACTACTAACTTTAAGCTAACCTAGTAACTATTTCTCTGTTCGGGCCAAAATGAGTTCAATACACAGATTTAATAGTTCGTCGACCCACCATAGGATGTACATTGCAACTCGAGAGCTCCCGTTACCGCCAATTTGGATTCCCGCTATTCAGGTAGTGACTCACTTCGACTTCGATCCAAAGGCACGTTACTAGTCTCCAAAATAATATAGTTTTTCCGGGGTACTATTGTGTCTACTCAAGAGACCAGGGCATTAATAAATTCGACCTTTATTTCCCTATCTAGAACAAGAGATATATTCTTAACTAAACTCCAACATCATATAACTTTACCGGGCCCTAATATGTCTACTCAACAGACCAGGGCGTTACTACATATGACACTCTTATATTATATATTCTCTTAACCCTATATAATATATCTACTCAAAAAACCCGGGCGTTACTACACATGACCTCGATCTCCCTATCCAGAACACTTATAGATTATATATTCTCTTAACCCTATTACCAATATGTCCGTATACCACGTATACCACCTATTTGGATAATATATCTCAACAAATGGCTTGATATGATCAGTATCTCAAAACACCTAGATGAACAATATTCACCGCTTAATCCTCTACATATATTTTATGATTACAATATTATCCTGGACTTAATACTCGTAAGGCTTACCACGGAACCGACAGAATATTCCTTTAAACAATATGATTGATAATGTTTCTGTCGTGAATCCTAGCTGGTATATATACCGTAGTTTGAATTTCCCTGGTTCACGACAGCTGGTTCCTTTTTGTTTATACGCATTACTTTATTTATCTTTGTGGATAAGTATTACTGTGGTTGCACCAATCAGATCTTAGTTTATTTTCCCTTATTATTTAATCACGGGGGACGATATAGAACCCTTTATTATATATATATTGTTACGATAAGAGGGAATCTCAGTACACTTCACACAGAGACTTCATCCCGCTCACAACAAACCACCAGTTGCTGCCACATAGCAACAGAACTTCACTGATCTACACCTACCGACATGTCCATCACCTAACCTACAGTCTTTGCATCACAGCTAAGTTCCTTTAATACTAGAAGTACTTCATAGATATTACTGGGACTACCACAGATAGCCTACATATCCAATTTAACACGTAAGTCCAACGCCGACCGGTATCATATTTATAGCCTAGGCCATTTCATCTTCCCAGGTCTAAACATTTACTTTATATCTGTTTCTCCTCTACCCCCTAGGAATAATATTCAGGATATAATTGGTGCCGTGTGACCAGGATACTGGGCCATCTGTTATATATTGATAGGAATTGGGGGGGGTGTTAGGCCTGACTTGTCTGCCTTTGTGTAGAGCTGGGCGATCCAGTGGACAAATGCCGAGGGGCGCACCGGGGAAGGCTGCAAGGGCAGAGGGCGTGGCCAAGAGTTTGTGCCATCGTCCGGTTATTACCCTGTGCCTTTGAGAAAGGTGGCCCTCTTCGGCCATTCCTATGTGCGGGATTTTCCGCTGGATCGTCCAGTGCAGTGCCCTGCTTTATTTGTTAAGCAAATATATAGACCAGGGGCAAGGGTAGACACTGTCAGGCAGACCTCTGCCTGGGATGTGCTCCTAGCCTACAAGCCGGATCGTACGTTCCTGATCCTCGGGGGAAACGATTTGTACCTGCAGACTGACCTTCAGAGGGTGGCCCTCGGGCTCCAGTCTCTAGCTGAAGAGATAGAAGAAAGGACTGGGGGTCACTGTCTGGTGGTCAGTCTGGAGTCTAGGGTAAGCCCTAGGGGTATGACCCCCGAGGAGTACAATAGGGCAAAGAATGGTGTGAACCCCCGCATGCGAAGAAATCTCCCATTTACTAAACAAAGGTACTTTGCCATGGGGATGAGTAAGACCGACTTGTGGGACGGAGTTCATTTAGATGCGCCAGGGAGCCGGATGGTATTAGATAGGCTACTGGACAGAGCGCGTGCCTTCTTTGAGGAGAAGGACGGGGCCGAGGAGGAGCAGTCGACGCAATAGGCTAGATCTCAAGACTAGGACGACGGCTGTGGCTGTTCCTCCTTCAGAGGAGTCTTGATCCTTCTTTCTTTTTTTCTTTTTTTTTGGTAATTTGTTAAAATTTAATATAGCCTAGCCTAGTAAAGTAAATATTGTAAAGTAGAGTAATATGACATAGGGTAATTTTCCTTTTCTTTGATCATTTGTAAACTCACAGGGGGCATGCGATCTGCATGCTTCAATTTGCTTGGTTGCTGTCGTCATCAATGTAAGTAGGTTAGCCTAGGCTTAGAATAGATTTGAATAGGTTAGCCTACAGTGACGATTAGTATTGTTGTTCCTTAAGCTTTAATTACTGTAAACTTTTAAGAATGGATGATTAAATAAAGTCATTGTGGCGGTTCAGGGCCACCAAGAAGGGAGGGATTACTAAGCTTACCTCTAATCTGTCTGAATTTATTGAACATGCTGCTACACTGCATGATGTAAAGGGTGTGAAAATAACTTTAGAAGAGGCCCTAGCTGATATCAAGTCGTATAACGTAGAGTTGTATAGCTTATATTCAGATGATCAGTTAGAGGATGAGATGGTGAAAGATATGCAGTATGTTAATCAAGTAAACGGCCAGTTAGCCGAGTTAAATAGTGCTCTACATACAACCACTACTGGTAGATCTCATGATGGTGCAGCAAGTAGGAAACAGAAGGGTATTAATCTACCCTCCCTGAAGTTGCCAGTTTTGTATGGGGATCCAACACAGTGGGTGGGTTTCTGGGAGCTCTTTGATTGTAGTGTTCACTCCCAAACAGACTTAACTGACATTCAGAAATTTACGTATCTAAAGGGACAACTTAGTGGTGAAGCACTACAAATTGTTAATGGGTTTAGTTTGGTCGCTGCAAGTTATGAACCAGCGGTCACTATATTGAAAAACAGTTATGGTCAAAAGGATCGCATCAAAGCAGCTCACATAGCGAAACTGTGTAATCTCCTGCATCCTAGCCAGGTCAGTGCTCTGAAAGATTTTTCCGCATCATTTGAGTGTGCGTTAGAGTCATTACGCTCTATGGATGTAACAGTAAGTGAAATGTGTGCAGTACTGTTGCATAATAAACTTCCTAGTGCACTCTCTGAAGTGATTAAGCGTGAATTAAAAGACAACTGGCTGGATGTGGATGAAGTATCATTAAAGTACCAGCAGCTGATCAAGTCGTTTATGGAGAAGTCATCAAGGATCATCGTCTCAGGAATCGTCCCCCGCCTTGGTGTAGAGAGCCGATTTTACAACATAGCCACCACCACAAAGCATTGTCTAGCATACCTCTGCAGGAAGGAAAACTTGGGATTCGTCGACACCTGGGACAATTTCTACTACGATGACTATTTGTTTTCGGACGATGGAGTTCATCTGAACCAGGTGGGAGCAGCACGTTTTGGGCGTCTTCTCAATGATGCGGTGAAGGATTTTCGGAGAAGAAATCGACTCAGCACAGGACAACCAGGAAGGAGGACCGAAGACAGCGAGGGCGGCAACCTGCGAAGGAATTAAATGCTAATCTATCAAAAACCGTGAATTTAGATAAAGCTCCACCAACACGACCCAAATTAAAAACCGCCAGGGATAACGACCGAGGACCGATGTCAGCCATGAATGTAAATGTAGATCCGACCAGAACCAAAAATGTGATTAACAAACGTTCTGCGAGTTCTAAAACCGCAACTTTAAAGGTTTTCTATGCAAACGCCCGTAGCATACTCAATAAATTTTCAGATTTAGAGGAACTAGTGTTTACTGAAAATTATGATGTGATTGGTATAACAGGATCTTGGCTCAATACAGTAGATAGAGACTTTTTAGCAGAGTATTCACTTCCCGGTTATGTAATGTTTGAGAAGAGCCGAATAAATAAAAACGGAGGTGGCGTTTTATTTTATATCAAAGAAAGTCTTAACCCGACCCTCTTGTCAAAACCTCAAATTGTGAACGTCGACACATCTTTTGTGCTAATAAAGAATAATAAAGGTACAAAAATAATACTTGCATTAATATACAGACCTCCAGCTCAATCAGTGCAAACTGACCGAGAAATTTATGAACACATTGCAGATGTAAGTAACTCACAAGATACCGTATTTTTTGGCGACTTTAATTTACCTGTGACCAAGTGGGGCGATACTCTTACTTCACACTCCGGACATGACTTGTATACGAACTTGCAAGAGAGTTCGCTTTATCAATTTGTTTGAACACCGACCCGTGGTAATAACGTTCTTGACATTGTACTTGCAACAAAAGAAGAATTAATAGAGAATTTGAATGTTGGTGATGAATTCAGTAACAGCGACCATTGTACGATCACTTTCACTTTAAACTTTACTAGTAACGAACCAAATAGTAGCATCGAAAAAGTCCCTAATTTCAAGAAAGCAAACTTTCATAAACTTAGAGCTATGTTTAAAGAAACTGACTGGAGCTTTTTAATTAACAATAACGACATAAATACATCTTGGAAGTTATTCGAAACCACTTACCTAAAAGCAGTGCAAACCTGCATACCATCGAAAATACGGCGTCCAGGCCATAATAATAAGCCCAAATGGTGGAATAAAGATATTTCAAACTGCCTACTTGCTAAAAAAATTGCTAATGATAGATTAAAATCCTCACAAAATGACGAAGAACGGGTGAAATTTGTAGAGCTACGACGCAAAGCCAAAAAGTTAATTAAGCAAAGTAAAAAGACCTTAGAGTTACATATTGCGAATCAAAGTAAAACAAACCCGAAAGAATTCTATAGTTATATCAGATAGAAAAAAGTAGTTACTTCAACTGTTGGACCGTTCGTCGATGAAAATGGAGAATACACCAAAGATGAAGTACAAATTAGTAATGCCCTCAATACCTTCTTTGCATCAGTTTTTACAACAGAAGACCTCAGTGATATCCCTACACCATCGCCGATTCAGATTGATAATTCAGATGTTCTAAGCAATATCACCGTTACAGAGAGAGAAGTATTGAATTGTTTAGATAAACTCAAGGTAAATAAAACGCCTGGACCTGATACAATCTCGCCTAGAGTTCTAAAGGAAGCTAAGGATGAGCTCTCCAAACCACTGACATTACTATTCAATAAATCCTTGCAGTCTGGAACTATGCCTGATCAGTGGAAGATAGCCAACGTAACACCGATATTAAAAAAAGGCAGCAAATCCCTACCCAGTAACTATCGTCCAATTAGCTTAACCTCAGTTGTAAAATGCTAGAAACGGTCATAAGAGACAGACTCGTAAATCACTTAGAGGAAAATAACATACTTAAAGATACTCAACACGGCTTTCGTAAAAAACGCTCCTGTTTAACAAACCTCTTAGACTTCTTCCACGATATCCTCAACTTCTACGATGAGAGTAAAGCTGTAGATATTATATACCTTGATTTTCAAAAGGCCTTTGACAAAGTTCCCCACAAACGTTTACTGCTAAAACTAAAAGCGCATGGAAAACAAGACGGTGTGTTGAAATGGATAGAAAATTGGCTCAGCGACAGAAAGCAAAGAGTAGTCATAAACGGTAAGGCATCTAGCGGGGTACCCTAGGGATCGGTACTAGGACCAATTCTCTTTCTAATTTACATCAACGACATAGATGAGGGTCTCACCTGTACAATCTCAAAATTTGCTGACGATACAAAAATTGCAAATAGCGTACTCTCAAAAGATCAAGTTGACAATATGCAACACAATCTAGATAAATTGTCACATTGGGCCCAAATTTGGCAAATGAGTTTCAATGCGGATAAATGGAAAGTACTACATATCGGATACCTAAATGAGAAAGCAAACTATTCGATGAATGGCACTCAGCTTAAGAATGTAAACAGAGAAACCGATCTGGGAGTAAACAATATCGAGTAACCTAAAACTGAGTCAACAATGTTCAGAAGTTGTTAAGAAGGCAAACAAAATAATTGGCTTTATAGGCAGGTCATTTGAGCATAAATCCAAAGACGTTATCCTAACCCTTTACAATTCCGTACTCCGCCCTCTTCTGGAATACTGCGTTCAATGCTGGTGCCCTTATTACCAAAGAGACATAAACAAGCTAGAACGAGTTCAACGTAGAGTTACCAAAATGATACCTAGCCTAAAGAACAAACCATACGAAGAGCGTCTTAGAGAATTAAATCTATTTTCCTTTAACCCAGCGCAGATTAAGAGGTGACTTAATTCAAGTGTTCAAAATCATCAAAGGCATCGACAATATGAACTGTAGTAAGTACTTCACTATCGACCAATCTAATTACACGCGGGGAAACGGTTGCAAAATTATTGGTAAATCTTTTAACTCACACGAATCTAAGAATTTCTTCTTCAATCGAGTTGTCAACTTGTGGAATGGGCTTCCCCGAAACGTTATAGACTGCAGCACCGTTGATTCATTTAAACTCCGCTTAGACGAACATCTCGCATCAAACCCGCGACTGACTGCGTTTGTAAATGAATTACTTTATTTTATCCTCCCCTCAGTTACTAACCCATATGTCCCCTACTAACTTCCTAGTCCTGCCACGGACATTAGTTCCAGGGCAGTAGTTCCCTTTCCAAAGTTCCCTTACCCACTCTAAACCACTGTTTGGACACTTGATCCTCAGTGTTTTGGAGGACAAGCAGCCTAGAAGGGTCACTATATCTGTTGTTGCTTGATTTCCTTTGTACTCCTTTGTACTAATATGTTCGTGTGTTTATGACTGAAGTGTGCAATCTAGAAAGTAGACATAATCCACTAGAACAGTTTGGGGCGACCGCCACAGCAGCATATGCAGTGTATCAGAAACCCGATACCAAGCAGAAGTATGGATGTAAGTTGTGTTTAAAGACAGGACATTTTTGGGCAAAGTGTGCAAAATACAAGAACAGTCCCGCCAAGGCCAATAGAGCAAGGCAGTTGAAATTGTGCGTCGGGTGCCTGTCGTCAGAACATGGCAGCCAGAGTTGTACTAACCCTAAAATTAGACCGTGCCGATTCTGCCAACAGAATATTTTAATTATTTGTGTCCGACGCCACGCCTTGAACAAACTGGAGAACCAGTGGCCCCTGAACAAACAGTGACCATGGCTGTGGCTTCGGGCCGTAATGCAGTGTTGTTGCCTACCATTCAGATTCCCTTGACCGACAGAAACGGTCATACCAGTAAAGTAAGAGCTTTGTTGGACCAATGTTCGCAGCGTACCTTCGTCTTGCGCTCTGCTTTATCGCAGCTTGATTACGTTAGGGTCAGTAAGGAACAGCTAAGGCTCCAGGGATTTACTGGCTCACTTGGTAGTACTGAGTATGAAATAGTAGCACCTATCATCACAGAAGAAGGGTGCGTAAACTGAGGGCCGTTATGGTGGAGGAGTTACCAGTATACAAGCCAGGGAGGGATTAGGGATCGAGGTAAATGCTATCAAGGCTCGGGGTTACAAATTAGCAGATCCAGGTATCACTGATGGAGATATGATAGGGTTACTGATTGGGGCGGACTTTTATTATCACTTTGTACATTCAGGCTATGTCAGGGAAGGAAGTATAGTTATGTTACCCACAATTTATGGTTATGCACTGAGTGGCACTTATCAGTCAGATATAGAAGAGACCCATGTAGAGTTAGTCACTGTTCTTAAGTTAGCAGTAGACCCTTTAGTGGAGATACAGGAAGATATTGGCAGGAATTCTCCAGAATTAAAGGATCTGACAGCTCTATGGGACTTGGACCATATTGGTATAAGTCCTAATGAGACTGGTAAGGGTGGGGAGAAAGTCTTAAATAGATTTTCTGAAACGGTACAGTATTCCGAAGCACAGGGACAGTATATAGTGGAATTGCCGTGGAGAGATAACATAGATAAATTACCTGATAACTTTAAGTTAGCCCTGGGCAGAATGAGAGGCTTGCAGCGTAAGTTTATAAAAGATCCCAACTACTGTCAACAGTATACAAAGGTTCTGGATAATCAGATAGAAAGGGGTTTATTGAAAGGGTAGAAAACAGGAATCAAGCTGGTCATCCCATTCACTACTTAGCTCACCATGGTATTACTAAGGATAGTGTTACTACGCCTGTACGGATAGTGTTTGACTGTTCGGCTAGGATGGACGAGAAGGCGTTCACTCTTAATGACTGTCTCCATACAGGTCCATCACTAGTGGCTGACCTCACCCCGGTACTTCTACGCTTTAGATACCATCAATTTGACTGGGTGAGTGATATTGAGAAAGCATTTCTCATGGTGGGGTTGAGTGAAAAGGATAGGGAGGCTACTAGGTTTCTGTGGCCCGTTGATCCCTTGGATGTTGCAAGTCCTTACATTGTCTACCGGTTCCGTGCAGTTCTGTTTGGCGCCACCTGTTCCCAGTTCCTCCTTTTAATACTACCATTCAAAAACACCTGTCTATGATACAGGAGAACAGTGAAGTAGTTAAAATAAGCTAAAAGGGGGTTGTATATTGATAACTTACAGGGTATTGGTGATGATGTAAGTGATTTGCAACAATAATGTTGGGATGCCCGTAGAATATTTTCCAGCGCTAACCTGTCTTTACGTGAGTGGGTCACAAATAATGAGAATTTGCGGGAACTGTTGCACCTGAAGGGTATAGCTTCCGCCAAACAAGACGGGGTTAAGGTACTTGGCGTTGTGTGGCTAACTGATAAGGATATGTTACAGGTTAATTGCTGCGGAAGTAGCCCTGCATTGGTTACAAAACGCGAGGCTCTAAGTCTAACCGCGAGTGTTTTCGATCCTCTAGGAGTGTTGCTACCGGTAACCATCCGGGCGCGGAGGTTCGTACAGGACTTGTGGAGATTAGAGTGTGGGTGGGATGTCCCCATTCCAGATGACATAAGAGCTAACTGGCAGGGTATTAATGACGATATGATAGATAGTACAGGTATCATGTTTCCCCGTCAGGTCACTAATTCTAAGAGGGTTACGCTGCACCTATTTAGTGACGCTAGCTCAGTAGCATATGGTGTAGCGGCCTATGCGGTTGGTGATGAGGTAAGTAGGTTAGTAATGGCCAAAGCTAAGGTGGTGCCTATTAAGTCCCTCACCATACCTAAGATGGAGTTGACTGCTGTTCTTCTCGCAGCTCGTCTCGCATGTTATATATGTGAGGCCTACGCGGACGAGCTGATTATAGAGAATGTATACCTCTGGTCGGACAGCCAGATAACCCTATGCTGGTTGTCTAGTAAAACGATTTTGCCTATATATGTTCAAAATAGAGTTGATGAGATAAAGTCATTAGTCCCCGGCGCTCATT
>CM064527.1:38802294-38934213 GCA_032716605.1 Paralithodes platypus | reverse complement strand
GTCAACACAATTCAACTGCTTAACCCCTTCTGTACCGGCACGTCTGCTTCACTTTGGTACTATTAGACGATTTTAGTCAGCTTAGGAAGGACGCCTACCCATTTAAAAAGGCTACCAGACTATCTCAATTAATCCTTTTAGCTACCATATATCCTTCCTAAGCCTATGATAAAATCGTCTAAATGTATCTACAATCAAATACAAAAGGACGTCCTCCGGTACAGTAAGCGAGTTAAGTGACACTAGAAGTCGATTGAATAGGACGTGGGGCAACATAAGACAAGGATCTAGCAGCAAAAGAACGTTCCTCAAATGGCCCTATTGCCCATAAAGTCTATATGGGTCGTCACTACTACTTAAATTCACCTTTGACTCCTTATGTTGTTGTCATTCAATTTGGAGTTTCCTTCTGGTCATCCAGATCTTTCCAATTAACATGTAAAACTTGCAAGCTAAAACAAACCACAAACTGGGGACAAAGACAATATAAAGTCAAATTAACTATCAAAATTGCTATGTGGAAACAACGCTTACTTAAAATCAAATAAGGTCCCGACGAGTGGATGAAAATAAATTTGTTTACCTCATCGGATAGGGTTAATTTCAATATTACAACTGTGAAGCATCTGCGTGAGAAATGATACTTAACATTCTGTTGTATCCCAGTAGGATGAAAAAGACTAGACAATATAGATAATAAACAACACAGGTTTTTGTGTTAATACTACCTCTCCCTCCCTCCCTCCTCCCCTTGTCCTGTGTGTTTGTCTTACTATTACTTCTTCTCTTCCCCATTACTCCCCTCTCCCTTCTTCTCTCCCCTTGTCCTGTGTGTTTGTCTTACTTCTTCTCTTCCCCATTACTCCCCTCTCCCTTCTTCTCTCCCCTTGTCCTGTGTGTTTGTCTTACTTCTTCTCTCCCACATTTAATACTCAGCCCTCTTCCTTTCTTCTTCCTCCCCGCCCCTCCCTTGTCCTGTGTGTTTGTCTTACTTCTTCTCTCCCACATTACTCCCCTCTCCCTTCTTCTCTCCCCTTGTCCTGTGTGTTTGTCTTACTTCTTCTCTCCCACATTACTCCTCCCTCTTCTCTTCTCTTTCCCTACCCCTTGTCCATCTCCTCCTCTTTCTTCTTCTCTCCCACATTACTCTCCCCTCTTCTCTTCTCTCTACTCTCCTCCCTTATTCCTTGCCATCATACTATCTCCCTCTTACTTCTTCTCTCCTATCTTCCATCCCCCCCTTCCCTACCACCTTTCTAATGGGTAGCAGGCTAGTCCCGGATCACCAACTTGAATAAGATAAGTATCCCCGTTACTGACCATTATTTCTACTCTCCCTTTTCCTTGCCCATCTTCTCCTCTTACTTCTTCTCTCCTATCTTCCATCCTCCCTCCTTCCCTACCCCCTTCTTAATTTGGGTAGCAGGCTAGTCCCGGATCACCAACTTGAATAAGATAAGTATCCCCGTTACTGACCATTATTTCTTCTATGTCATTCTTTTTCTTTTCCTCTTCGTTATCTTTTGTCTTCATCATCTGTCTCTCCCTCTGTTTTTGTTTTGTTTTTCTTTCCTTCTTTGCTTGTCATCACTCTCCCTAATATGTGTCTGCTTTTTCCTACGTCTTCATCTCCACCTCTTCCAATTATTCCTCCTCCTCCTCTTCCTATTCCTCTTTTCTCCTCCTCCTCTTCCTCCTCCTCCTCTTCCTCCTTCTCCTGTTCCTCCTCCTCCTCATATTGGAACTTCATATTGCCAGCTCCAGCAAGTCCAATCCGAAAGAATTTTACAGCTATATAAGAAACAGAAAAACGGTAACTTCAACAATAGGCCCACTTGTTGCGGAAAATGGAGATCATACAGATAACAAAGTACAAATGGCGAATATCCTAAATAACTATTTTGCATCAGTTTTCACGTCGGAAGATACTACCGGTAACCGACCTACCCCTACGAATCAATCAAATGGCACTGAGCTCGAAAACTTTACGATTTATGAAGACGGATATCCTGTTCGCATCAACAATTTGAAAGTTAATAAAACCCCAGGCCCTGATAAAATATCCCCAAGGATCCTAAAAGAAGCAAAAACAGGAATTATTAATCCTACTCGCAAATCTGTTCAACAAATCATTGAATGTTGGGATAGTTACAAACGAATGTAAACTAGCTAACGTGACACCCATATACAAAAAAGGAAATAAGTCTTCTCCCGGCAATTATAGACCAATTAGCTTAACATCGGTAACGGGCAAATTAATGGAAATCATTATAAGGGACAAAATAGTAAAACATTTGGAAGAAAATAATGTAATAAAAGATTCTCAGCACGGTTTTAGAAATAAACGTTCATGCTTAACAAACTTACTCGACTTCTTCAATGATGTTTACAAATCATATGATAAGGATAGAGCAGTTGATATAATATATCTCGATTTTCAGAAAGCTTTCGATACCGTACCCCACAAGAGACTAATTGACAAAATAAAAGCTCATGGCATAACAGGAAAAACTCTGAAATGGCTCGAAAATTGGCTCTCAGACCGTAAACAACGAGTTTTAATAAATGGTGAAGAATCAGATTGGTGCAAAGTAAATAGTGGCGTTCCCCAGGGTTCGGTATTAGGTCCTATTCTTTTTATAATTTACATAAACGACTTAGACGAAGGAATAGAATGCAAAATTTCGAAATTTGCTGACGATACAAACATTAGTAATAAAGTAACCTCAACAGTACATTGGCAAAAACTACAAGGTGACCTAGACACTTTAGAAAACTGGGCAGTAAAATGGCAAATGAAATTCAACATAGAAAACTGCAAAGTATTACACATCGGTAGTAACAACGCTAAAAAAGATTACTCAATGAACAACATTCAACTATCAAATACAAATAATGAAAAGGATCTGGGAGTTATAATATCAAGTGACCTGAAGCCGAGTAAACAGTGTACAGAGGTAATAAAACTGCTAATAAATTGGTGGGTTTCATCGGCAGAACATTCAAATTCAAATCAGAAAAAATCATACTTACTCTATTCAACTCATTGGTGCGTCCCCATCTCGAATACTGCGTGCAATTCTGGTCCCCGTACTACCGAAAGGACATAAATAAACTTGAAAGGGTGCAACGCAGAGTCACTAAAATGATACCCAGATTGCGTAATAAACCGTACGAAGAGCGCTTAAAAGAACTAAATTTGTTTAGCTTAACAAAGCGCAGAATGAGAGGTGACCTAATAGAGGTGTTCAAAATCTTCAAGGGATTCAGCAACCTAAATGTAAGCGAATTATTTACGATGAATCAAGCAAACACGAGAAACAATGGTTATAAGATTATAGGCAAGCGTTTTCATTCTCACGAGGCGAAGCATTTCTTCTTCAACCGCGTTGTGAATAACTGGAACAGACTACCCTCGAACATTGTAAACTGTAATACTGTCGAAACATTTAAGAACCATCTGGATAAACACATGGCAAATAACCCCCGATTAACACAGTTTCTTTCAGAATAACGCGCAACGAAATGTCAACGCATACCGCAATGTATATTGATTTTCATACATCTGTTCCCTTTCAGAATTGTAGTAAATAGAGTTAGCTTAGATTACAAATAAACTTCTTTTTTCTCCCTGTCCGAATTTCCGTGTCAGTTTTTCAATACTACATGGTATTTTTCCTATCTGTTTCCATGCCAGCATTAGCTGGAGGGAGTGGTGGGTGGGGAGGAGCCTTCTTCTTTGCTATCCTTTTCTCTACCTCGTAGTCAGTAGATTAGTAGTTTAGATATCCAAACTGCCCCGTAAGGACCAATAGGTCTGTTGCAGTTTGTTCTCCTTTGTATTCCTTTGTATTCCTTTGTATTCCTCCTCCTCTTCTTATCCCTCTCTCCAATTACTCATCATCATCGTCGTCGTCATCGTCATCATCATCATCATCATTTTGTTTTCTCCATCTTGTTCATCATCTTTTTCTTTGTATATATTAATCTCCCATTTTCTTTTTCTGCTTCATTCTCTCATCATATTGTTAGCATCTATTTCCATCTTCTTCTCCCTCGTATATGTATCTGACCGTCTTTTTAGTTTTCGTTTACCATGTTCTCCTCCCTCCCCCTCTTATGCTTCGTCTTTAGCTCTGCCGCCCCCCTCCCCCCCCCCCCCACTTGCCCAATTTGTGCCGCGGGATAGTCGGCTATCACCATCTATTCCCCTTATCGACCATTTCCCTCGACTAATTCGTTTTGCGTCCGGAGATTAAGACAAAAAGGAATAGAGGGAGGAGGAGCTGGGATGTTAAGACATGAGAGAGAGAGAGAGAGAGAGAGAGAGAGAGAGAGAGAGAGAGAGAGAGAGAGAGAGAGAGAGAGAGAGAGAGAGAGAGAGAGAGAGAGAGAGGCAGACAGACAGACAGACATGAGAAAGAGTTAAATAATGGAGAATGGAGGAATTAACACATGGACAAAATTATAACATTTTAACTAATAAATGTAGACTATGAGAGCAACAGTTAACAGTTAAACTGTCGAATGGTAAAGGAAGAGAAAGAGTGAATAAGAAACAAACATCTGGGGATAGTACTGTCGATGAGCAGAAGGAAGGCTCTCAAAGGGACTAAATTGAGAGACAGAGAGAGAGAGAGAAGGGGGGGGGGGGTGAGTATATGAGATAATAGTGACAGAGTGAGGTGAGGCAGGTGGAGGGTGGCTGATGATATGTCTCCATTACATATGAGGGGGGGGGGGGGAGATATTACGTGTGGGGTGTGGGGGTATGCATGGGATAGGAGGGGTGGTGTAATACGTGTGTTGATGTGGGGGGACCAAGGGAGGGGAGGCGTGGGGTGTATAATACGCGTGTGGGAGTGGGGTGGGGGAGCATGGGAGGACGGTAGGGGAATAATACGTGTGTGGGGGCGGGGGGAAGCATGGGAGTAGCGGGGATGGGGTGGGGGAGCGTGGGAGAGGGGGGGGGGGGGGCAATACGTGTTTGGAGGTGGGGTTGGGGGCAGGGGGATGGGAAGAAGCAGAGCGAAGTCATGTACAGTCAGTGGCAAAATTCTTAAGGACATAAGAAAATTGGAGTCTGCAGAAAGCCGATTGGCCCACACAAGACAGATCCCTCTGACACCCAACCTATCTCGTCTATATGGCATTCAAATTTTATCATGAAGCTCTCTATGTGCTTGATCCCACTATGGCGCTAGGTTCTATTTATTCTATTTATTCTTGTCTCTTCCCCTGCCTCACCGTGACCCGCGATATTTATAGACTCGAGTAAGTTAGGTTTACAAAACGTGCATATTTCTGCGGACAGAAGGTACAGAAATATGCACGTATTTCTACACCTAGCATTTTGGAGTCTATGAATATCGTGGGTCACAGTGAAGCGGGGGAGGTGAAGGACTTTTGCCGTTGACTGTACAGTGGCGCTAATAAGACATGTCTCACCTGTACAAAGGAGTACACAGGAAATCATGCAACAACAGATCTAGTGACCCTTCTAGGCTGCTTGTATTCCAAAACACTGAGGATCAAGTGTCCAAACAGTGGTTTAGAGTGGGTAAGGGAACATTGGAAAGGGAACTAGTGCCCTGGAACTAATGTCCGTGGCAGGACTAGGAAGTTAGTAGGGGACATATGGGTTAGTAACTGAGGGGAGGATAAAATAAAGTTATTCATTTACAAACACAGTCAGTCGCGGGTTTGATGCGAGATATTTGTCTAAGCGGAGTTTAAATGAATCAACAGTGCTGCAGTCTATAATGTCTCGGGGAAACCCATTCCACAAGTTGACAACTCGATTGAAGAAGAAATTCTTAGATTTGTGGGAGTTAAAAGATTTACCAATAATTTTGCAACCGTTTCCCCGCGTGTAATTAGATTGGTCGATAGTGAAATACTTACTACAGTTCATATTGTCGATGCCATTGATGATTTTGAACACTTGAATTAAGTCACCTCTTAATCTGCGCTGGGTTAAAGGAAATAGATTTAATTCTCTAAGACGCTCTTCGTATGGTTTGTTCTTTAGGCTAGGTATCATTTTGGTAACTCTACGTTGAACTCGTTCTAGCTTGTTTATGTCTTTTTGGTAATAAGGGCACCAGCATTGAACACAGTATTCCAGGAAAGGGCGGACTAAGGAATTGTAAAGGGTTAGGATAACGTCTTTGGATTTATGCTCAAATGACGTGCCTTTAAAGCCAATTACTTTGTTTGCCTTCTTAACAACTTCTGAACATTGTTGACTCGGTTTTAGGTTACTCGATATTGTTACTCCCAGATCGGTTTCTCTGTTTACATTTTTAAGCTGAGTGCCATTCATCGAATAGTTTGCTTTCTCATTTAGGTATCCGATATGTAGTACTTTACATTTATCCGCATTGAAACTCATTTGCAAAATTTGGGCCCAATGTGACAATTTATCTAGATTGTGTTGCAGGGGAGGTGTGGTGGAGTGGTCTTGTCACTGGCCTGGTAATCCAATGGTCCCGGGTTCAAATCCCGATGTATCAATGGGAAGATATTATTGGGATGGAATTTGTGCTGTACCTGGTATCAGTGCATTACCACAAGCCCACCGAAACGTCAATAAAATACCCTCATTGTTCCCTGATTAAATAGCACTGTATGAATATTCCCATATTCAAAATATGCTATAGGGGTGCAATGCCTGGTGAGTTATCTGCTCAACAGGTGGCGTTGTGTGTGTGTAAGTGTGAGAGTCCGAGTGTATGGGGTGAGACAGTGAAGCACGGGAACGAGGTGGCTTCAGAGATGGGGTCGTTTCGGGCCATGAGTGAGCACCGTGCCTCATGTGAAGGCAAGATGGCAGGTGCTCATTGTACTCTACGTGCTTCACATGTCTCACTCCCTAGACTGGAACAAGACCTCACGGGCTTCACTGTTCATTGTAAAGCGGTGAATGTTAAGGCTCTCAGCCTATGCCCGAGAGGAAGTAAGTTGGAATATAGACAAAAAAAAAAAAAAAAAAAAAAAAAATCGTCAACTTGTTCTTTTGAAAGTACGCTATTTGCAATTTTTGTATTGTCAGCAAATTTTGAGATTGTACAGGTGAGACCCTCATCTATGTTGTTGATGTAAATTAGAAAGAGAATTGGTCCTAGTACCGATCCCTGGGGTACCCCGCTACTTACATTGGTCCATTTAGATGCCTTACCGTTTATGACTACTCTTTGCTTTCTGTCGCTGAGCCAATTTTCTATCCATTTCAACACACCGTCTTGTATTCCATGCGCTTTTAGTTTTAGCAGTAAACGTTTGTGGGGAACTTTGTCAAAGGCCTTTTGAAAATCAAGGTAAATAATATCTACAGCTTTACTCTCATCGTAGAGGTTGAGGATATCGTGGAAGAAGTCTAAGAGGACTCCATTATGATGCAGAAACGGCGTATGTTGAATATTTGGGCAAACCACTGAAATCGAATCAGTAAGTTGCATTAACCCCTTCTGTACCGGCGACGTCTTTTTATCTTTATTGTAGCTATATTTAGGCGATTATGTGCAGTATAAGAAGGATCTGTGGTAGTAAAAAATGGTACAAGTGAGATAGTTCTAAGCCTGTTAATTGGTGGAGGCCCCTTGGAAACTGAATCAAATCGTCTAATAGTAGCCAGAATAAAGAACAACGACGTAGCCGGTACAGAAGGTGTACGAGGTGTCCTGGCACTCAAAACTAATAGAAAGACCCTCCTTGGATAGATAGGGTTAAGGGGGTAGTGCTTAATTTTGTATCTATTTATTTATTTATTTTTAGTTTCCCCGCTAGACTTCCACCAAGCTTAAAAAAAACACTCGCCCAAACCCTCCTTCAAGATAAATGTGTACATTTGTTTATAGAAAAATGTCCCTTTCTAAGGCTGGTTACTTTAAAATTACAGGCTCGCTATCGCTCGCCAGGAAAAAATCGACACCTAAATGACACAAAAAGTCCTAAAATTGCCAAAGAAATGGGACGAAAAGTCTTAACCCTGGTGCACCATCGAGGTTGCATTTGTGCAACCAACGCATGCACAAACACGATTATTTTCGCGCCACTCAGCCCTGGCGGGCAGTATCTTGGTTCTCGGACTGCGCCAGGGCAGTCTGAGGCATGCCTCATTGGTGAGTAGACCTACGCCGCTCCAGCTCCAGCTCAGCAAGTTTTCCGGTTGCATTGGTGCAACCGCGATAGGAAGTAATAACCTTTTGTGTTTATGCAATACTTGCATATTTAGGCAGATTGTGAGCCATATATAGTAACTAGGTCTATGATATTTCGACCGTATATGCATGTAAGCCTAATCTAACAGGATCGGCCATATTGGTTTGGGTAGGGTAGGCCTATGCTGGACTAGAGGCTCTGAAACCTGATAGGAAATATTTCCAATTTTGCAAAACTTTCACATTTGATGCTGGTATTTGAATATATTGTGGCTATATATATTTTGTTAATTAAATATGATAGAATAACTTACTTTTGCCTTAAACCTGAGAGTATACTAAGGAATGATAGATTAATGTTGTGTAGGAAGGATAATGAAAAATACCAAATGGTTATGGAGATATGGATTTTTAAAGTGGCAGTAGCAAATGTGCAACAGCGATAGATGAATATCTCACTTTTGGAGCGATAGTGTTCCAGGGTTAAAACCGCCAAACTAAAGGGCCAAACGTCTTAAAATCTTATAACTAATGAGGTTAAACATGAAGAAGAAGGGGGACCAGGAAAACGACCCATCACCCCTTCAGCCACCGAGACCGAATCAATATACATGTTAATTCATTAGTCAGTGCCTCAGTGTCTCGTGGTACAGGTTCAGGTGTCCAGGTATTCCCGTCCACAACTGTACAGGTGCCAACAGTTATTTCCAGACTAATAGAAAGACCCCCCTCCGACAGATAGGGTTAAGGGGGTATACTGCTAAGTTTTTGGTCTATTTTGTGTATATTTAGTTTTTGTTTTCCCGTTACACTTCCACCAACTTTTTTAAAAAATACTCCCTATGCCCCTTTTCAAGATAAATTTGTAAACTTTTCGGTAGCAAAATGTGCCGGCAGAAGGGCGGTATACGAGGCAGGAAGTAAACGAAGATAGGAAAGACAAGGATGAGAAAGATAACTAAAAAAAGTAAGTGAATCTCCGAATACAATGAATAAATTAACAAGATAAGAAGAAATAAGACCACATAATATCCTAACAAATATAATTTACGCTTCATGAGGAAGAGAGACAACTACATACAATATATTTTGAAATACAGGGGAAACGAGAAACCGAAAGGACCCCACAGGAAACAACACCATACCAAATCACAAACAACAGACCAGAGGAGACGGGAAAGAAACGAAAAACTCCTCCCCTTCAGGATCATCCCCAAACCAAGGTCACCACCTGCAAAACCAGAAAGTCACCTACCCAGCAACCAGCCTGGACAACTCGCCCCAAAATGGCCGACCACCAACAACCACCTCAGGCCACCCCCACGGAAGCCAACAGGCAGGGAAGAACAAAGACAGACGAGGAAACACAGACAAGAAACCCAACCACAACGACACCACACACGGAAAAACAAGCAAGACAGACACACAAACATTCACCCGGGATGGCAAGAGAGCGCACGGCCCCGCACCAAACCCGCCAACCCCGAGCCCGAATTACCATGCCCGGGCCAAGAGGATTTCACACCCAATTAACGACAGGGACAACTCACCCCAAAATGGCCGCCCCCCAGCAACAACCTTCAACCTCCCGGAGGGTTGTGTATTCGCAGCCCTTCTCTAAAGTTGTACATCCTCAACCCTTTTAGCCCAAACCCCTTCACAACCCCCCCCCGTACACGTCTTTCAACTTCCAGCCTTCTAGTATACAAACCACATTTCCTTTCCTTACTACCATTTCTTAAACTCCCAACTAAGTATGTTTCTTTAATGATGAACCCCATACACCTTTGACGACGTAAGCTATAACGCCGCGTCGTGTGCATGTTCACTGTGACCATTGTAATTACCGTTGTATTAATTTCACGTGCGTTTGGCTGTAGCCCTAACAGAACTACAACGGTCACAGACAGCATACCTGCCGGCCATGAATATTGACTAATGAAATGTTTTATCCTAAACTATGACAGCCCCTGTAGAAGCGGTAAGAGGGAAGACACCTCTTAGCCCTCTATATTATGAGGGATACAGATATAACTATGCCATTATTGTATTAATTATGTCATTACCTTTTTTTTGTGGTCACTACCATGAATACATGATTTAGGAATACTTTTATCTTTAATTGTGACAGCCCTGTAGAAGAGGTAAGAGGGAAGACACCTTTTAGCTCTCTGTATTCATAAGGGGTACAGATATATGACTGTGCCCATTAGCGTATTAATTATGTCATTTCCATTGTAATTTGTACCATGTTGAGATACTAACCCCGCCTGCTGACTGATATAATAACCGTAGAATAGTAAGAAAACCATCACCTCGCATGAGATGTTCCTAACCCTTGCATTACATAATCTAACATGTTTTTCTCTTTCTAGTTCTTCCTTCCACACGTCTTCTACACGCCTCGTCAAACGCTACCTTCTCGGACTACACTTCACACGGCCTACCTTTCTTTTTTTTTCGTTTGCAACCAAGCGGTGTGCCAACTGTGCATGCATAGGCTATATGATGACCCAACCACAACAGAAGAGCCAATGCCTTGCATCGTGTGTTGCCTCAAGTGCGTAACCGAACCAGTCTGTCACCATAATCATGATCATGATACTGCCACCTGGTTGTGCATGCCCTACCTTATTGATCACTATTTGTCTGTATTTCTCTCCTTCTCTCTCTCTCTCTCTTAGCTCCTTTTCTCCTTGCTCACAGGTAGCCTACGTGAGTTTTTCCGACCGGCCCAGGTGGCCCATCCACAACAAACCAATGAACGACTTATAGAAGTCAGGCAATTAGCCAGCTGACCCTTCTGGGCGAACTGCTCCGCCTCCCCCAGCTCCATCCTTCACTCCTCCACCATCTTGCCACCTTCAGGAGCTTGTTAGCTCCAGCCCTGGAAGTTCTGCATTGACTTCAGTTTCCCCCCCTCAAGAGTGAGCCCCCCTGTGGGGCTGCCCTAGCTGATTAAGGTTGCCCTGCCCTGGACCCAACAAACCAAGCAATGACAAACAATCACCGGCTCCCAGCCCCGGCAACACCCAGTCACCCTACCATATATAAACCCCGAGAGGAGGAGAGCGGCTGAAGTGCAAATATAGCTTTTTGACGAACGGCACCCCGCTCTGCTTGAAGACTGTTTCTACTCGCCTGCTGACAGACGACCGGCACCCCGAAATCTGCAACATCAGTAACGTTGATATATAATTTTGTTCTGGATCTTTATTAATCGTGGCAATCCGCCGGTTAATATAGAGACCTACGATTAATATATATATCTACACACATAAGTAATTAAGGATTCATTGCTGGTGCTTCCTCTGCCACTTGAACTCATACCTACTTATATATATATATATATATAGAGTGCAAAGTGAACTAAGTACAAATAGTTAATTATTTCTGGCCAACCGGAATTTAATATAACTATTGTTACTAGTGTGCTATCTAAAATAATAGAATTATTGCATAGGCGCAATCTCCTGACTCTCAATATTATATTATATTAGACATCTCTTTGTACTTAACTCACAGAGATCTAGGGTAGAAAGATCGACTGTGTTAGGGTTAATTAAACCTCTCATATGGATCAGAGACAGTTAAGTAGAGTCCTTGAGTAGACACTGCTTACGTTTGTTCGATGGGATGCTCCTCTGGCCTCAGCCAGAAGCATAATATTTAAGATCCTAGACCCGAGAGTACCTTAACCTGACAAGCGCGATATAGACCTAGGTGCTAGGGTAGTTATTTGTGCATTTCTAGCCCTGGATTCTGACAGAATTCGTTATATTTACAATATAAACCATTATTTGTTTTCGGTATGCTTTTATTTTACATATATGATGTATATATGAACCTTCAAGAGTGCTAAAATAAGTGGGAAAAGCATTTGGGTGGTGAAAAACGAAGATATTGGCCACCTGGTCATAATCTCAGGCAAGAGAGAGCCACAGGCAGCCCTCCCCTCTCGCTGTCTGGAGTCAACTGAGACGAGCGGGGCGGTGTGTGCCGTGTTACGACTGGGGTTCAAATATATCAGGGCTCTTATTCATTAGACTAGTAATGGCATAAATGTTACAACGGAAAGCGCTAGCTCCAACCTCTGATGTATATTCCCAGTGAACAAAGAACACAAATACTCTACAGAGTTCTATATGCAATAATAGGCTATCAAACTCTCAATAAATGTGCGTCTACTCTAGGCTTAATGTTATGTGAAAACAGCCTATTACTACCTATAACCGAAGGTGCTTCGTTATGGTATGCAAAGTAAGGTGGTAAGAGAAGTTACAGCTTACGTTACTTTAATCAATAAATGTCAGGCACTCCTGCATGAAAGAAAGTGCACTAAAGTCCTTCAACACTAACAAGGAATCTTCTTTAAATGTTAGATGCTATAAAGATGCTCGTATCGGAAATGGAACCCAAAAAGGCAGGCAGCGGAACAATGCTCGTGCAGGCTATGCACACAAAAAGGCAGAATATATATAATGCCGTCGGAGCCAAGAATATCCTAAACACAACAACAATAATAATAATCGCCACGACAATGCAGTATTCCTATCAACAAAAAGAGCCTAAGTCGTTTGTGTCTCAATACATCAAACTAGGCTGCGAAATGCTTGTGTAATCATAAATGGGTATGCATAAAAAGAGTAATTAGGTTAATAAACTTAATGTCTACTATGATTGATAAAGTCTAGCTAGAGTCAATGATACAAGATACTGGTGCGCATGGCATGCCGCATAGCCTAGTGCAAATCTCAAGTCTGTGCGTCAAATATTACGTTATAATGAAGGGTAGCTCTCTTGAGAAACCTTAATACCGAAGTATTAAGCGTTCTCCTGGCGTACCTCAAAGACAAACAATCGAGACTAGAACAGTGCAGAATGGTATAGGCAAAAAACCCTCATTCGTGCATGCTCTACTCTCAATGGCACACAGACTAGAATTTACTCAATCAACTCCAGTTTTCAGGTATGTCGTGCCGCTTTTAACTGAAGCCAGCACTCATAGGAAACAATACCTTAAAATATCAGACTCCTAGTCTAGCATTATCTAATCCAGCAGAACACTAATAATTAAAGGAAGCAGTACTAAACAATATAAATGCCAACCAATGCTTCGTGATCCACTTATCTTAACAACTAACATACATAGGCTATATCAGACCTTAACACACAATACAACTGGCCAGCATGAAGCTGATTTTGCAGAGTTAACCAGAGGGGGTATAATATTAATAAAAGGTGGTGAAGGATATGGAAAATGAGAGAGATAGGCAGAGGAAAAGATTCTCAGGTACGGAGCGGGGACAGATAGCAAGGGAAAAAAGATGGGTGTGTTCTAGAAACCAGATCTGAGGGAGAGAGTGGCGAGGAACTGTATATATACTCGCACTAGCTCGAGCCGCGTGGGAAAACAGCGGTTACAAGTCATCTAACCACTAGCAAAGCTTACAGCATGGTAAGGGCCTCTCTCCACCAACCCCCGCGAGGCAGCCAGCCGTGACGTCATCGAGCGGGACAAAAAACACTGCTCGCCCCCTCTCACTCAGTTCTACTCCCTCTCTCTCTCCCAGATCCTATCATTTCTAGTTAATGATAAAATATATACTTTACAATTAAATATATAAAGCTTTGACATGGGTGAAAACAAAGAGCCTTTCTGGACTGCCCATGACACAAGCTTTATATGAAATAAAGCACACTCTAATACACAAACTGTAGCCCCATCCACTGCCCTGGCGATCCTAGCGAGTCACTGTAGGACAAGCCATGCGGTTCTAACGGAGTGGTTAACGTCACACCCCCCCCAAGATTTTTCTCAGAGGCCCCAAGGCTCACAAAAATCTGATGGTTAATGGTGGTGGCTGAATCCCAAACTCTCCCCAGGTACCTCCCACACAGCAAACAAAACACATGGCAGGCCAAGATCCCAATCCCTCTCACTCTCAAAGCAACAACAACGAAGCACAGATTTCAAGGCTGAGTGCCATCGCTCTAACACACCCTGGCTCTCCGGATGATATGCAGATGACACAACCCCAACAATCCCATGCTGCAGCATTGCTTGTACAAAGAGGCTAGAAGTGAAGTTGGGTCCCCGGACTGACTGAATCCCCTGCGGGTAACCATACCAGGAAAAATACACTAGCAAGCTTCGGACCACCGTTTTCGCCGACCCATTTCTCATAGGGTACGCGTCAGGGTACCTTGTTGCTACATTTCCCGACTGTGCATCACTGTCCTCCTTCAACTCTTTCGTCTTTTTAAGCCCATCCTCTGCCCCTTCAGGAACAGTTACTGGGTCTTCTCCAGACTCGAAATGTGGTCCTAATAATGAGTCCCCGAGAAGGTCCGTTGACACTAAACTCTCAACCGCATCAACTTCCAACCCCTTCTCGGTACCCTTCCTCCGCTGATCTAAAGATTGTTGACCAGAATGTGACTCCCTGGATGCAGAATCTCCGGTGACAACACACGCCATAGGCTGCACCGGACACTTCTCAACCCACTCCTGCTCCTCCCTACTCACGTCGGCCGGCTTCTCGACAACGACTAAGGGTGGAGCCTCAGAAGTAGGCCCCGCAAAGTCGTTGCCAAGAAGGAGGTCGACGCCCCCAACAGGCAACTTCTCCACAATTCCTACATCCAGGTCACGAGTCACACCATCAACTTCCACCTTCATTCTCACAAGCGGGTATGACCTTGTCGCATTAACTCCCTGAACCACAACCACCCGCGCCGTATTGACAGGTTTACCAGTGAAATTTCTCAACAGTGTTTGCGATGCCCCAGTGTCACGCAAAATTCTCACCTCATGTCTTCTACCCCCCCACTCCACACAACCGAGTCCCCTGTGGTCACTAAAGGCATCACGGACAGGGAATAAGCCTTCCGGATCCTTCTGTACTGGCAGTGTATTTACCTCGGAAGAAATGCCTCTAACAAACTCCGATGTCCTCTTGAACACTCCAATGCCGTGAGCAAAAGACACGGCTGCCGGAGGAGGTCGACTAGGGCACTCATTTGCCTTATGACCCTCCTGGTGGCACCTAAAACACATAAATTTCGGTTTCGGCTTATACTGTGATGTAAAAGGCCCCTGACTTTTCACATACGGTGTGGTGGTAGGTTTGGCTTCAGTTTTAGTTTCGTTGCTCTTTGGTTTAAATGTGTCATTGCTACGGGGAGGGGGAGGATAACGGTCCCTAGCACTTGCATCGTACTTCTGTGAGGACCCGCAACCCCGAATCAACGACAGCCATAGATCAGCCATTTCTGCTGCTTCTACTAGAGTTCTTGGGTTTTTCTCCTTTAAGTTCAAAGTTAGATCACCGCCCGTGCTCTTAAAGAACTGCTCCAACATCATTAACTGCTTAATTTCATCAAATGTTGTGACCTTCTCAGATCGGAGCCAGTTCCCCATAGCATCGGACAAGTCCCGGGCGTGTTCCAAAAAGGTGCTATCTCTTCCCTTAGTTACACCCCGGAACTTCAAACGGTACGTTTCTGGTTGCAGTTCGTAAGCCCTCAGGACAGCCTCCTTGAGATCCTCGTACACAATACATAACTCCAAAGGTAATGCATCGTAGGCTTTAAGACCCTTGCCTATTAATCTAGAGGATACAAGTGCTGCCCCTTTATTCTCTGGCCACTGGTGTTCCTGGCACTTCTTCTCAAAGCGTGTGAAAAAATTCTGTTACACCACTCTCATCAAACACCGGAACCAGTTTCAATAAGTGCGAGAGAGACTGCTCATGAACACGGTTACCACCCCCAAGTCGCTGTCCCGTTGTCTCTACTCGCGACTTCTCTACATCCATGTCGGCACAGTACCTAGTCGACTCAGCTTGGATTTTTGCTTGACTGATAGTTTTTCCCTCTTCTATCTTGGCTAATTCTAATTGCTGCTGAAGCTGAAGCTCAGATACCCTGATAGCCTTTTTCTCTTCGATCTTAGCTAATTCGAGCTGAAGCAATAATTCTGGAGTTAACCCTTGAGGAGGTGAAGGTGCTACAATGTTTGAAATTACCGGTGGTCCCCCCAGGGGCAACCCACCCTGCCAGTCACCACCCAACTGCGGAAGCGTACCCGGGGTCGGCAAACTACTGGGATGGCTGGGAGTCGAGTGTAGGGGAAGCATGGCCGAAGGGCGCTGAGCACTCAACCCATCTCGCTCACCAGTCACCCTGCCCAGTACACACGTTATCAAGTTATCCTTGGTCATGCTGCTAGTAACCGCATGACCGCTAGCTGTGGCCAGGCATTGAAGACCGTACCGATCCATACCCTCCAACCGCTCGGCAGTAACAGGCCATTGCAAAAATATCCTAGCATCCTCCTCACAGTTCACCCGATTAACCCTTTCATCATGCTGCTGTTCCTCAGTTTCGACATTACGTACTGTGTCTCCATTCTCCTCTGATCCGGTATAAGACATGATGCTCACAAAAAATTCTCACCACAATATTCAGAAAAGAAGCACCCCAAACTCTTATACCTCGATATACACACAAAAATTCTCGGAAATACTCAAGGGCTATACTATGTTGCAAAAAAAAATTATTCTTGCTGATCCCCGCAAAATATTCTCCAAAACAACAAATGTTCCCTGCTAATAAAAGTAGGTTCACCAAATCCTAGGTAAGGTCGCCATTTGTTACGACTGAGGTTCAAATATATCAGGGCTCTTATTCATTGGACTAGTAATGGCATAAATGTTACAACGGAAAGCGCTAGCTCCAACCTCTGATGTATATTCCCAGTGAACAAAGAACACAAATACTCTACAGAGTTCTATATGCAATAATAGGCTATCAAACTCTCAATAAATGTGCGTCTACTCTAGGCTTAATGTTATGTGAAAACAGCCTATTACTACCTATAACCGAAGGTGCTTGGTTATGGTATGCAAAGTAAGGTGGTAAGAGAAGTTACAGCTTACGTTACTTTAATCAATAAATGTCAGGCACTCCTGCATGAAAGAAAGTGCACTAAAGTCCTTCAACACTAACAAGGAATCTTCTTTAACTGTTAGATGCTATAAAGATGCTCGTATCGGAAATGGAACCCAAAAAGGCAGGCAGCGGAACAATGCTCGTTCAGGCTATGCACACAAAAAGGCAGAACATATATAATGCCGTCGGAGCCAAGAATATCCTAAACACAACAACAATAAAAATAATCGCCACGACAATGCAGTATTCCTATCAACAAAAAGAGCCTAAGTCGTTTGTGTCTCAATACATCAAACTAGGCTGCGAAATGCTTGTGTAATCATAAATGGTTATGCATAAAAAGAGTAATTAGGTTAATATACTTAATGTCTACTATGATTGATAAAGTCTAGCTAGAGTCAATGATACGAGATACTGGTGCGCATGGCATGCCGCATAGCCTAGTGCAAATCTCAAGTCTGTGCGTCAAATATTACGTTATAATGAAGGGTAGCTCTCTTGAGAAACCTTAATACCGAAGTATTAAGCGTTCTCCTGGCGTACCTCAAAGACAAACAATCGAGACTAGAACAGTGCAGAATGGTATAGGCAAAAAACCCTCATTCGTGCATGCTCTACTCTCAATGGCACACAGACTAGAATTTACTCAATCAACTCCAGTTCTCAGGTATGTCGTGCCGCTTTTAACTGAAGCCAGCACTCGTAGGAAACAATACCTTAAAATATCAGACTCCTAGTCTAGCATTATCTAATCCAGCAGAACACTAATAATTAAAGGAAGCAGTACTAAACAATATAAATGCCAACCAATGCTTCGTGATCCACTTATCTTAACAACTAACATACATAGGCTATATCAGACCTTAAAACACAATACAACTGGCCAGCATTAAGCTGATTTGGCAGAGTTAACCAGAGGGGGTATAATATTAATAAAAGGTGGTGAAGGATATGGAAAATGAGAGAGATAGGCAGAGGAAAAGATTCTCAGGTACGGAGCGGGGACAGATAGCAAGGGAAAAAAGATGGGTGTGTTCTAGAAACCAGATCTGAGGGAGAGAGTGGCGAGGAACTGTATATATACTCGCACTAGCTCGAGCCGCGTGGGAAAACAGCGGTTACAAGTCATCTAACCACTAGCAAAGCTTACAGCATGGTAAGGGCCTCTCTCCACCAACCCCCGCGAGGCAGCCAGCCGTGACGTCATCGAGCGGGACAAAAAACACTGCGCGCCCCCTCTCACTCTGTTCTACTCCCTCTCTCTCTCCCAGATCCTATCATTACTAGTTAATGATAAAATATATACTTTACAATTAAATATATAAAGCCTTGACATGGGTGAAAACAAAGAGCCTTTCTGGACTGCCCATGACACAAGCTTTCATATGAAATAAAGCACACTCTAATACACAAACTGTAGCCCCATCCACTGCCCTGGCGATCCTAGCGAGTCACTGTAGGACAAGCCATGCGGTTCTAACGGAGTGGTTAACGTCACAGCCGGTGTCTGGGTGTTGCATAACGATCTTTTATGCAACCCACTTGTGCTACATTATCGCGGGAGAGAAAAATAACCGATAAATGATGATAATAAGTGGATAAATAGATGATAATTGAGGAGGGGGGGGAGGGGGGAATAAGGTGGGGAAGGAGGGGAGGGGGAGGGGTGAGAAACACATGGATGAGTACTAGAGGGGAATTATCTCACCTAGAGACAAAATCCTTTGTTTTGATAGGCCCTTTTTTTTTTTGGAAGGCTTTTTTTATGGTCTTGCTTCCGTGAGGCCTATCGCGTTCCGTATAGGAAGCCTTCCGTGAGGCCTATCGCGCTTGCCGGGTTAACTGAACTTCATCAACGGCCCACGGCCCATCTGTAACTTCTCCACAACTGGACCCCCTGGAGCAGCCGAGAAGTCCCCGACGACTTCAGATCAAGATGAAAAGAAGATAACCCGACAGTGCACGATTTAGCATCATTGTATCAGTGCGGAGATACTGTGTTACCAAACCCTTGTATTTGCCTATGCTCACCTTGAAGTTATTTGCTAACTGCGAAGAGTGTTTCGAGTTTGATCCTAGAGTCCCCTGTTTCTTGCCAGAGATTCGTGCTAGTATATGTATTACGAGATAATTACCGCGACAATATTTACCCTCAGCCACAACACGAGTGATTCCTAAATTGGATGTTATGGTATAGATATTCTGTGATCCCACAAATTTAAGGGGTAGGTCGTAAAGTGAATTAATCTCAGTGACGATTTCCCCCCGTGCATTAACAGTTGAAGAATATACAAATATAATTGCCTGTTGACTCTGCTAGATCTTATAAAGTCGAAACTTAACGTTAGCCAACATCTAAATAAATAACTAGAACCTAGGCGTAAAGCAACAAACTGTGCCAGATACTACGTAAAGGTGAATCAGTGCCTCCCTCGAGTGACCTTCTTATCACTTCTTATCTTGTCCGTATCAGAAGAATACTACCTGAGATTCGGAAGTGGCAGTGCATACTCTAATCCAGATTCACGCTTGTGCTCGGAGAATTGAAAAACCAAACTCTTATTACTGAACTTATTACTGCTCCTCATGTTCTCTACAGTGAATTGATTCTTTTTCTATGCCGCGAGTGTGTTAAAAATAATAAAGCTGTATTACCAATATCAACCTACGATTCTACTTTATGTGTTCTATTGATTCCTTGTATGTATGTATATGAAACCAGGCATCCCAGTCCTGCAGAACCCACTTACGCAATAGTTAATCCTGAATTAAATCAGGGCATAACATATATAGTACTATGAATGAAAATAAAAAACTGAAACCATAATATAATTTAAGAAGATTACTTAAGAACAATTCCCTTTCATACTAAACTATTAGAACACAAAAGTGACTGAAATCAACACGAGAGAAGATGAAAGCGATCACTAGCGTAAAAATACTCAGAGAAAAAAGGGTCAAGACGATGAAAGTGCGTAGGAGATTAGATGACCGATAAATGTGTGTAAGAGAGAGATAGAGAGAAGAATGAGAATGAATGAGAATAAGAGCGAGCATTTCCATATCTAGTTTACCAAGCGCCTAAACCATTACACCACCAACACAGTTACCGTAGATACTGTAGATTTGTGTGCGTGTGTGTGAGAGAGAGAGAGAATAATAAGAGAATAAATATAATTGTGGAAGTGAGTGCATGGAAGAGGCAACATAAGCATGAGAAGATAAGAATAAAGAAAGATAAGAGCTAATAAAGAGATGGATGCAAAAGTATAACATGGAAGTATTTCTCATCAGCAGTAAAGGAGCCAAGCACTTATCACGCTCGCTTTAATATCTCTCTTTTATCACCCCCCTCCTCTCTCTCTCTATATATATATAGAGAGAGAGAGAGAGGTGAGAGATCTTAAGTAAAGGTATTCGGCAATGTTTGTAAACGTAATTTTAGTTTTATGCTAGTTACTATCAGACTACTATATACCGACGAAGAAGACCCGTAAGAAATAAGAGAGGGACTTTTTCTCACAGGTACTTAGAAATAATAGCGTCAATTTTAAGGGGAGATTTCCACTTGAGGGATTATTTACTGGACCCCTTTCTGCCTCATGCTTAGCCCCATTGCTTTTGATATATTAAGTCGTTCGCCCCATTAGTTTGGCGATTATAAGAAGTTTAGCCCCATTTCTGTCAATTTTAAGACCTTGTGTGTCATTTAGGTGTCGAATAATTCAAGGGGAAGCGGCCTTCGCCGGGACATTGTTCTACCGAAGAATGTACAAATATATTTTGAAAGGAGGTCTAGGGAAGGAAATTTTAAGCTTGATAGAGGTCTAGGGAACAAACTAAAAACCTCCCCTTTAAGGATGAATTCATCATAACAGCACTTCCACCAGAAACCAATGATGGTAGTAGCTTGGTTATGGCCAGCACTGGTCTTGTGTATTTATGTTAGTGTGGATGGTGTGGTCTGTTTACCAGTTTAGCAGGAAGTTTGCCTGGCTACCACATTCTCTTAATTGTTTACGCACACACACACACACACACGCACGCACGCACACACACACACTCTCTTTCTCTCTCTCACACACAAACACACACACTCTCTCTCTCTCTCTCTCTCTGACACGGACGACCATATTAGTCGGAAAGTATGGTGTTCTCATTTCACACAGATTGAACAATTGTGTATAGCTCGTGGGTAAATACGGTTTATTATATTTGATTTATTCTAGTTGCTCTTAATGTGAGAGATTTGCTATACTATATTATATGAGCGGGGACACACACATACTGTATATACACACACACCTACAGACAACCATGTAATAAACGGCAAACACAATTACACACACACGCACAAGGTACACATAATACAAACACACGCACACACAATAACGTTTTCCCTCCTAAAATGACAATTAAGTTTAGAAGCTTATATAATATTTTACCTTATTACTATACTATAGTGTATATCGCTGTCGTCTATCTATCTATCTATCTATATGCTCAGGCCCAATCCCCATTTTGGGGGTAGCCAACTCAAGACAGAGCAAGAACAGGGAAAACACAAAAACAACATAAAACAACGAATAAACACAGATAAAAAGCACCAACTCACACACATCCAGGTCACCCAGGAGAAGACCCAGAGACCAGGGTCACCAAGGTCGCTCCAGCACTCCCCCGGCCCCCGACCACCAGGAGAGGTTCCGATCTCGGCAGGCAGACGTGCATCGGAGCCAAAGCCACACGCCCTCCCACCACACTTCCAGGTGCACCCTTCATATTAATCGTCTCACCGGGCCAGGCGCCTGATGGACTATTATCTAGTCCAACTTGCGCCCGACCCCTTACTCCAAATGACCACGTGTTCACTCAACTATTCACAAGCATTCTCCATTCACTACTGTCCACCACCACTTCCACTGCCTGATCTATAGTCATTCCTCTATCATTCAAAGCTTTTCTTACACAGTCTCTCCATCTCAATGGGGGTCTTCCTGCCCTTCTATCTCCGCTTGTACCTGACTCACATATTCTCTTTGAAAGTCTTTCATCTCCCATTCGTTCAACATGACCATACCAGCTCAGCACCTTTCTGTCCACTCTGGCTGACAAATGTTCCTGCTGCCCCACTCTCCTACGTATCTCTTCATTCTTCAATCTGTCTCTACGAGTAACTCCACACATACTCCTCAAGCAGCTCATCTCCATCACATCCAGCCCTCTTTTCTCCTTTTTCTTCAGAGCCCATGTCCCAGCCCCATACATCACTGTTGGCACAACAATTCCTTGATACAGTGCACTTTTTACTTTCACTCCGAGATTTCTCGTATATCGTATATCGCTGTCGTAGCTTTCATATTTATTTTTGGGAGAGGATCATACTTGTTTTCTTTCTATGTGAATATGGGAGACAAAAGGCATAACTGTCTGCAGCGAGTTCCTCCCCAAGAGTTTATATATATATATATATATATATATATATATATATATATATAGAGAGAGAGAGAGAGAGAGAGAGAGAGAGAGAAGGTAGATAGATAGATAGGGAGAGATAGATAGATAGATAGGGATAGATAGATAGATAGGGATAGATAGATAGATAGGGATAGATAGATAGATAGGGATAGATAGATAGATAGATAAATAGATAGATACATATATTTATATATCAGAAGTATTGTATTGAAGGTAAGGTCCAAGTGCATTAGTGGGTTGGTCCATTTTTAGCCTTGCCCGATATCCTTCCTTTTGCCTGATCTACCTTGAGGCACGGGTAGGCTCGCTAGTATTATTACGGTACATATTATCTGCTACCCAGATTGTACCATAATCATAAGAAAATATCCAAGTATATACGTCTCTCTCTCTCTCTCTCTCTCTCTCTCTCTCTCTCTCTCTCTCTCTCTCTCTCTCTCTCTCTCTCTCTCTCTCTCTTTTATTTCCCTCCACATTTTTCACTTTTGATTTTGTTGTCAGTTAGTTTTAGCTAATGTAACTACAGCATGCAAATGTATGCAAGACAAATATATATACAGTATATATATAAAATTATACTGTATATGTAGTAAAACTCGGTAGGAAAATTGAAACAATGGAACACCAAGCTTTCGTCGATTCTCTCAAGACATCTTCAGGGTAATACAAGAAAACAGGGGGAGAGTGAGGCTTAAATATTTAAGCCTCACTCTACCCCTGTTTTCTTGTATTACCCTGAAGATGTCTTGAGAGAATAGACGAAAGCTTGGTGTTCCATTGTTTCAATTTTCCTAGCGAGTTTTACTACACAATTTGATCACACGAATTTGTGATTTTATATATATATATATAAGTATATATATATTTATATATATATATATATATATATATATATATATATATATATATATATATATATATATAAATCAACACCAGCGCTGGTACAAACATCTTTATGTTGGTAACGTTTCGTTTTAAGCATAAACCATCTTCAGACCTGAACTGAAATTAAATAAAAGCCTATATGAATGGCAGAGTAATTTTCTAATGTAAATATTCTTATTAATAACTAAATTTAACAAATCTAGAATAAAACTTAAAATTAATAGTTATAAAAATAATAACCTAATACATATTAGAACTAGTAAAGTGAAAGAATAAAATGAGAGACGAAGAAATATTATGTGAGCAATAAAAGGAGGGGGGGGGGGGCGAAGTTAATAACAAATGTTTTCATATATATCAGAACTAACCTTTACATAATTATTAGAAACAGAGTAGAGGAGTGGAAGAGGAGTGCACACCCAGGCTGGGTTTATGTAACTGGGTGAGCAGGGTCTCCGACAGGAGTCGTGTGACTGTGTTTGGGGCAGTGGTGAGAATTGAAAAAATCGGAGGGTTTTATGGGGTGATCAGATGATTCAGAGTGGTTTCGAATGGCAGAAAAGGAAGGATTTGAAAGAGGTCGGTTAGTTCTAAATGACCTACCCCGATGCTCCGAGATCCTGGCGGTGAGAGCCGTACCGAGTCTGAGGAGCTGACGTGACAGGACTCCCTCAAACAGGGCTGTTCTGATTTCCGTGAGAGTTCTAGCCGGGGCTGGGAATAGGTACTGTTGGAAAACTTTAACTAATTCCTGGGTTCGTAGAGAGGGATTCGGCAAAGGTTGAGCAATAGCTTGGGCTGTGTCTCTCGTTAACAGGACTCTAATAAAGGCTCTGTGGGCCTTATTTCTGACCAAAAATTTGCGTTGAAGTTCAATAGGTTCAGGAGTAATGAGTGGCAGGGGAAAATCCGCCGCCGTCAATTGAGGGGGTATGAGAAAATTAAAAACAGAGAACGGAACTCCGCCCGGTCGTTGTGCTAGCCAGTCAAACTCGGTAATGGGGGGAGGGGGAATTGGTGACAAGGCATTGGATGTAACATCTATAGCAAATTGTTGCAGTTCCTGCTCCCACGTCGTCCACGGCCCATCGCCCACCTCACTCAAATGCAACTCCCTTTGGTCTCTATGAGGAACACATCTAGGAAACTTATGAGAAGGCTCATGCCGAGTAGGCAGAGTACGACAGCCAGTAGGGCCACATCGCTTATTACAATCAGGGCAAATGGGAGTGGCTGGGTGAGAAGGATCCTGGACCGGGGCGGAATCCGCCGGAAGAGGAACCAGCTGACATGGGTCATACACAAAATAATGAAAATTTTCCGGGTCAGGTTTAGCATATATAGGAACCTTTAAGACTGTACCATTAGCGTCTTTTGCCCTAAAGATCTGTTTACAGTTTACTTCAATAGCCCACTCCACCAGCACCGGGACTTCCCCTTGTATTGATTTATGCCCCTTACCCTGTGTTACTGCCGTAACTGGAAGCCAGAGCCTGCCTGGCGCTTTAACTATTTGAGACTTTAACGGGACACCCGGCTGGGCCAGTGGGGCCCCGGGGCGAGAACTGGGGGCAGAAGAGGGACCCGGCAAGTTACTTGCCATATGGTTTCTGTCTATTGGGGTGATAAGCAAAGTTGGGTATCTTAATCTCCCTTTTATCAGGTAATTTTTGGCGCGAAATACCCCTTCCCGGTCTCTTTAACATGGGTGAGGCACCTAGAGATCCTAGCAACACAGAGACTTCTAGTGTAAGGCCTCAGTGGGAGCTGGGAGAGGGAACATAAACGCCCCCCCTGCTCTCGCCTCATGAATGGACCGGTCGGCAATAATACTATTCCCACTTATTTTATTGCTCTTAAATGTTCACATGTTCATATTAAAAGCAAAATAGGCGCATATGGATAAGTAATAATTATATATATGTTACAGATGAAGATTTTCATCAGAATAAAACCAAATATCTTTGCTTGGCGGGCTGGTTTGAACTAACATGGCTTCGCAGTGTATGAGTTAAGCTTAATATAATAGTAAGTTTTCAAGTAAAAATGTCCCGGCCAAAGGACGATTTCTTCTAAATTGTAGACTTGCCTTAGCTCGCCATGAAAAAATCTACACCTAACGGCACGATATATCTTAAAATTGACAAAGAAATGGGACAAAGGGTCTTAAAATCGCCAAACCAATGGGGCAAACGTCTTAAAAGGCCAAATTAATGTGACTAAACATAAGGGAGAACGGGGTCCAGAACAATGAATTAAGTGACAATTTACCCTTCATGACAACAACAACAACAACAACATTTGCCCGACATCAAAGGAATGCTTAGATGTATGCACAGAGTCTTAAAGAATAAGACGCATATATGAAGTTCCTTGGTTACCATGACAACCATGTTCACCTGGTTGCCATCAAAGGGTTCTCCATATACACTCCAATGATCATGGAACTCGCCAGTTTCTGGTTACAGCCGACTTCATTCAGCTTAGGAAGGCGTCTTGAAAGTCACAAGATTAATTAGAAGAGTTTTTACCCCTTCGATACCTAGAGATCATTCGGTAACAGCATAAAATCGTCTAATAGTAGCCGGTATATGATGAAGAAAACCGCTATTGTAACCTAAATGGGGGAAGGGTGTATATATTTGTTCATTTATATAATGTTTTATCATTTTTTTTAGTTTCTTCCCTAGACTTCCATCAAACTTTAAAAACACCCCCCTTGAAGATAAATGTGTACATTTTTCGAGAAAAAAAAATCCCGGCCGAAGGCCGGTTCCTCTTTAATTACAGGCTCGCTATCGCTCGCCAGGAAAAATAAACACCTACAGTAAATTACACGAGAAGTCTTAATGTTGACAAATAAATGAGGCGAAAGGTCTTAAAATCGCCAAGCAAATGGGCTGAAAGGTCTTAAAATCGCCAAGCAAATTGGCTGAAAGGTCTTAAAATCTGAAAACTAATGGGGCTAAACATGAGGAAAAAGGGAGACCAAAAAAGCGACCCATCTCTCCTTACTGAAAAATAGGCGAATAAACTTCAAGTATGTGTTCAAAGCAAGATCCCAGTAAGAGTGAGCAAGAGCGTGAAAGATAGCAGGTGGGCTCTCTCTCTCTCTCTCTCTCTCTCTCTCTCTCTCTCTCTCTCTCTCTCTCTCTCTCTCTCTCTCTCTCTCTCTCTCTCTCTCTCTCTCTCTCTCTCTCTCTCTCTCTCTCTCTCTCTCTCTCTCTCTCTCTCTCTCTCTCTCTCTCTCTCTCTCTCTCTCTTATTGTATAATATTCCAATCTTTACCGGGTCATAATATTCAGCAAAGTATTATATACAAAGAAGAGCTTGAAAACTTATTTGCGTTGTAAACTATATTGTTGAAATACGCTTAAGTACAAGCTCTCCTTTGGGTACACTATACACTCTTGCTTGATAGTATACTACCTACTAACACTTTAAAATATGAATACAATAAGAGAGAGAGAGTGTGAGAGTGAGATAGCGAGAGTGTGTGTGTGTGTGTGCGTGTGAGGGAGAGAAGGAAAGAACGAAATATTTACATAGATACACTGGCCACACAGAACTTACGATCAAAACAGAGTGATCAGGACTTAATTTTAAAGAGAGAGAGAGAGAGAGAGAGAGAGAGAGAGAGAGAGAGAGAGAGAGAGAGAGAGAGTGTATGTGTTGTGTACCCAGCCAAGTATAGAGAGCTCAGTTATCGCCCAAGTGACCATTCTATAAAGACCACCTCCTGTAAGACTCTTAGCTGCCAACCCTACCCACAACGTGTGTGGGTAGAGAGTGAGTGTGAGAGAGTGAGAGTGAGATACCGACACACACACACAGACACACTCACACACACACCAATATAAACTTTTTACCTTCATATTATGCATTCAGACAATTAACATAACTCATACAGCCGAATGTTGTCTACAAAATTATCCAAGCAAATAAATATAACCGATCTGTTAATATATGTGTTATTATTATTTATTTCGTTAGCTGCCTACGTATATCAGTGACAAACTGTGCATGTTAACAAATCATTACTTTGTAAGGCTAGCATTATTTAGCTTGATTTACGTGTCGTTTGTATATAATTTGTCACAGTTAATATTCAGTTGGCCTGTTTTGCTTGCGATGATACATATACATTAGCAGTTATTTTTCATATATATTATCTAAGTGTACAGTCGTTAGCCAAAATAAGTGTGCACCGTAAAACATAGACATTTATTATATAGGTATAACAAATACTTTGGAATATTGATAGTGATATATCTTGCTATCCTTAAATTTACTGCCGATATACGATACTTAAATGATAAGGACATAATATATAGTATTATTGAAAGTTGATATACTCTTTGCAAACCCATATATGTTTAGAGTGATTTCCTAGTTGAATTTTTGCATCTTTAAGCCCGAGTTTTAAAGCGTCTGAAATATGACATAGTATAATATATTGTCTCCTTTGGGTTCGATACACTTTAAGTGGGTGTATTATATTTGCTAATATGGCTCACAAAGGAATCCATTACCAAATGTAATTGTTACATTTGCTTTAATGGAAGATGGGTCGATTATCTGGACCCCTTACTCCCTCGTGTTTAGCCCCATTAGTTTTGACATTTTAAGACGTTCGGCAACTATAAAACCTATCATGCCAATTTGATGTCGACATTTTCCTGGCGAGCAATAGCAAGCCTGTAATAATAAGAGAAGTCGGCCTTCGGCCGGGAAATTTTTCTACCGATAAATATACACATCTATCTTGAGGGGGAGTCTAGCGGGTGTTTTTCTAAGTTTGAAGGAGGTCTAGCGAGGAAACTAAACAAAATTATAGGTTTGATTCCCAAAGGGAAGTAGAGAAAACCTAATATTTAGTAGGGGCCCCTCCATCATTGACGATGTTGCCTATTAATATAATAGTCTCCATTCAACATTCACGTCAGTCGTTTGAATAAACCCCCGCGAGGAAGAATAAGAGTCATCTTCATAAGTGCAACGCTATTTCTCTTATGGAATCGTCACAGATCGGGTACAAACTACGATAAAACTTCGTAAAAAATAAGAGAACCAAAAAAGGGAAAATAATTCCCATCTTAACACTGTTAATCAGAAGCTTCCCACATTCGGTGGATTTTCTTGCGTTGTGGCTTCTTGCCGCCTCTCGCCGAGCGCAATGATTCGGCCTTCAATGATATATCAAGATAACTAATAAATATCAACGAATGGGAAGGGGATGGCTGGGAGGGACGTCTTCGTCAATGATTCCGGGGCCCCTATTAAATATTAGGTTTTCTATACTTCCCTTTGGGAATCAAACCTATAATTTAATAGTGGCCCCTCCATCATTGACGATGTTGCCTGAATTCTAAGACTGAATGGGGACATTCGTAGTATTAAAAAGTCCTCATAACCGTATGGTTAAGTCAAGAAACCTCATAACAGGAAAAGCTATTTGTATAATGTAGTTGTGCTTACAACATAGTTAAAAATTATTGAAAGAGGGAGAGCGAAGGCGTTGCTTCAAAGAAGCCAGCTCCAACAACAGAGTCCTCCTTCTTGAGGCGTTTGTTGTATTGGGTGAGAGTTCACAGCTTAACTCTTCATTCCCTTGGGCCGGAACCTTATGCTGAGCTCAGCTCGGTTCCCGGCGTAGTCATATTGACAATCATCAAGCCTACTGAAACTAGTGTAGCTAGCCAGGAACATACCTGAAAATAATATACACTGTAGGGCAAATAATTATTTATTATTAATAAAAACAACCTAAGTTGGGTAGTTTAGAATAGAAATATTTACAGAGTCCCTTCGGACCTATTGTAATCTAGTGCAACTAGTTTTGAAAACATAAAACTTTCTTTTATTAATCATCATAAAACCTAAGTTTAAATTAAGCAGTTTCTCAGTCGAGCAAACTGAGTTTTTATCTTAATTTTGGGCATAGCCTGGTGTAAACAGCATCCAGGTTTGACCCTTAAACTTAAACATCTTGAGTTTAATTTAAGCAATCAAGCAACTTGAGCTTCTAAGCTCATAACTCATTTTGGGCACAGCCTGGCGTAAACCGCATCCAGGCTTGTCCCTAACATATTTGTAATCCTGTATCAGGGGGAGTTCTACTCTCGTACTGGGATCCACATATCCCCCCCCCCCTTTCTTTAAAGCCTTTCCGGGCGTAACTATCACAGTACATAACACGAGGAATACAATAACAACAAAATTAGTGTGTCCGCGGGCATACTTTGAACAAATGTTTTTATTTTTTTTATTTTTTTGTTAAATGGTTTGTAGAAAACAAATGAGGAAGTCAACTTTTGCCATGACAAGCTATCTTGATGGCCCTTCCTTCGTTAAGTAGCGAGCCCCGCTTTTTCAGCGAGGATCAGCGAGTAACTGAGTTAGGCGACTAGGACCTATAGTCCTGTGTAGCCTTTATAATCCCGATTTGGCGAGTAACTAGGCATACACTCGGGGAACCGGAGCCGGAGGCCCTGACAGGCTCCCGTCGTGATCCCCGCCCTTACCGGTGTGCCTTAACCGGCACATAGACCTGGTGGAAGGTTGAACTTATATCTAAAACATAATTTAGCCTACTCGGCACCTAGACCTTATGGTGAAGGTTGATCTTAACCCTAAAACATCATATACACCTGGGGCCAGAGAAGTCTCAGGGACAGCGTGGCTAGTCACATAAGCGAGTAATAATTTGGCTAACTGCAGGGTATTGGACGGCGTGTCGTGAGGGTTTTAAACGTTAAAAAGGATGGGGTATAGAGAACTAAAATGGTCTTGTGACTAACCGGGCCGAAAAAAGGGTCGGTGAGTCCTGATCATCAGCCGCCGGGATTGCAGGTACCACTGCGTCCGTAAGATCAGTGTGGAATGCTAACAGCAAATGAGTGCAGATTTGATTCTATATGACAGATAAACTAGACCAGTGTCCTGAAGGGCTCCGTTTGCTGGAACCTCCAACTAGGTTGAAAATAAGAGACCCCGGCCGGTATTTTTGAAAATGTTGACTTGCCGCTGAGCCGACTCTGACCTAGGAAACATCTTCCGCTAGGTTAAGTATAGAGAGACGGACCCCGGTCCATAGAAAAAAGGACCCGCCGGGGTGATCGCCTATCCCCAACAGCGGGGTGCGATTTGTAAAGTGACCGCCAGCAGTGAGCCTAGGACTGGCATGGCTAAGGAAAAAATGGTGTGTTACACCTTAGTGATCGTATCAAGGGGGACCTGTTAGGGAACCGATACGTCATAGCGTAGGTGAGAACTTTTCACCCAGATAATGCAGAGTCAGTACATTCATTGGAAGGAGGCAAGCTGGCGGAACGGGTGCCTCCGGCTATCATTTGTTCAATGAAAAGTGATATATATATATTATATACTGTATAATTATATACTCCAGATGTGGTTCCGTCGGGGTTGTTTAATTGTTTGCAGAACCGACCCCGTATGGCGGCTGTAGTCCACGTCCCTGTATAATGAGTCAGTCGCCTTATCCCTTATGCAGAGGGAGGTTATCGGTCTATTATGCACGCTATGTGAGGGAAAGTCGTTTGACTTTTGGCCGGGCGTGCTTATGTGTGGACCGGTTCCGGTCAGGTGGACCGACGTTATTAGGGGGGGGGGGGGGGGGGGGGGCGTTGCCCCCTCCCAGGAGAACTTAACACTTCGTTGAACCTCAAAAAACCCTATTGCGCTAGCATGGCCGAGGGAGGAAGACTCAGGGAGGACTGGAGTATCATGGATAATAGTTTATGTGATTTTTTACCATCAGAGCCAAAGGTGAATCCGTTCGCCTGCCGCCAGGGAGAGCTAACGGTGTTGCTTGTTCTTCAAGCGCAACATTACCCTAACATCACATTCCGTCTGCTCATCTATTACTCTCGCAGTTAAGACAGGGGAGAATAATATTCTGTAGTAAGCATTCATAGGTAATGTCTGAGCCGTACCGAGTCTGAGGAGCTGACGTGACCGGACTGCCTCAAACAGGGCTGTTCGGATTTCTGTGAGAGTTCTAGCCGGGGCTGGGAGTAGGTACTGTTGGAAAACTTTAACTAATTCCTGGGTTCGTAGAGAGGGATTCGGCAAAGGTTGAGCAATAGCTTGGGCCGTGTCTCTCGTTAACAGGAAGCTAATAAAGGCTCTGTGGGCCTTATTTCTGACCAAAAAGTTGCGTTGAAGTTCAATAGGTTCAGGAGTAATGAGTGGCAGGGGAAAATCCGCCGCCGTCAATTGAGGGGGTATGAGAAAATTAAAAACAGAGAACGGAACTCCGCCCGGTCGTTGTGCTAGCCAGTCCAACTCGGTAATGGGGGGAGGGGGAATTGGTGACAAGGCATTGGATGTAACATCTATAGCAAATTGTTGCAGTTCCTGCTCCCACGTCGTCCACGGCCCATCGCCCACCTCACTCAAATGCAACTCCCTTTGGTCTCTATGAGGACTACATCTAGGAAACTTATGAGAAGGCTCCTGCCGAGTAGGCAGAGGACAACAGCCAGTAGGGCCACATCGCTTATTACAATCAGGGCAAATGGGAGTACAAAGGAGTACAAAGGAAATCAAGCAACAACAGGTCTAGTGACCCTTCTAGGCTGCTTGTCCTCCAAAACACTGAGGATCAAGTGTCGAAACAGTGGTTTAGAGTGGGTAAGGGAACATTGGAAAGGGAACGACTGCCCTAGAACTAATGTCCGTGGCAGGACTAGGAAGTTAGTAGGGGACAGATGGGTTAGTAACTGAGGGGGGATAAAATAAAGTTATTCATTTACAAACGCAGTCAGTCGCGGGTTTGATGCGAGATATTTGTCTAAGCGGAGTTTAAATGAATCAACGGTGCTGCAGTCTATAACGTCTCGGGGAAGCCCATTCCACAAGTTGACAACTCGATTGAAGAAGAAATTCTTAGATTCGTATGAGTTAAAAGATTTACCAATAATTTTGCAACCGTTTCCCCGCGTGTAATTAGATTGGTCGATAGTGAAGTGCTTACTACGGTTCATATTGTCGATGCCTTTTATGATTTTGAACACTTGAATTAAGTCACCTCTTAATCTGCGCTGGGTTAAAGGAAATAAATTTAATTCTCTAAGACGCTCTTCGTATGGTTTGTTCTTTAGGCTAGGTATCATTTTGGTAACTCTACGTTGAACTCGTTCTAGCTTGTTTATATCTTTTTGGTAATAAGGGCACCAGGATTGAATGCAGTATTCCAGAAGAGGGCGGACTAAGGAATTGTAAAGGGTTAGGATAACTTCTTTGGATTTATGCTCAAATGACCTGACTATAAAGCCAATTATTTTGTTTGCCTTCTTAACAACTTCTGAACATTGTTGACTCGGTTTTAGGTTACTTGATATTGTTACTCCCAGATCGGTTTCTTTGTTTACAATCTTAAGCTGAGTGCCATTCATCGAATAGTTTGCTTTCTCATTTAGGTATCCGATATGTAGTACTTTACATTTATCCGCATTGAAACTCATTTGCCAAATTTGGGCCCAACATGACAATTTGTAGGTAGTAGGAGTAGGCAGCCCCGCCCAGGGAAGTACTACCGCCAAGGTTTCGGGAGACTCAGGGAATAGCCTGAATTCCATTTTCTCTCCCAGGCCTTGGTAGCTGGATACACATCTTTCTGCCTCACACATCAAGGGTATCAGGAAAACCCTTTTTATATAACATACACATCCAACTTCACGACATTGCCCTACATCGCTATCTTCTATCCATAAAACACTACTCTTCCCACTACATATCATACATGTAACACCATACACCTTACCCAATAAATATGGCAGTACAATTGTTAAGAGCAAACCTGGTGGTCCCTCGGATATCCACCCCCGGCAGGGTTGGGTCATTGACACAGGGCCCTCCCGGTCGTCATCATACGACTGTGTCAAGAGCATTGCAACGTCCCAAAGCTGCTCGTCGGTGCAGCTTTTTCTTTAGCAATATAAGGGGACTTCACTCTAACATCAATTCTGTACACCAATTTCTTCAAGCAGAATCCCCTACTCTCCTTTTTTTGACAGAGACTCAAGTAACATCCACATCTGACACGTCTAGATTTAATTTTCCAGGTTATCAACTGTTCCAAAATTTCAGACCTAAAGGAGGTGTATGTTGCTTCGCAAAATCTGAAATTGCCCTGGAGGAGGTTACTAGTTTCAATTGTCCCTATTTTGATTATTCTATATACAAATTAATTTCTGATGGTAAATTTAAATACATATGTTGCATCTACCGTTCCCCAAATACTCCTCCAGAGCAAAGTCTTTTTGATTCTCTGTCCTCACAACTCAGTGTCCTCAACTTAAATGCTTCTTCTGAAATCACTGTGTTGGGTGATTTTAATGTCCATAATGTTGAATGGCTCACTCATTCAGCCAGGACTGATGATGCTGGTCTTGAATGTGAGCTATTTGCAGACTCATTTAATCTCACTTAACTAGTCAACCAACCTACCCGTGTACCAGATAATCCTAATCATAATTCCCACCTACTGGACTTATTTTTAACAACCAATTCAGAAAATTATGATGTTACAGTGAGGTCCCCGCTTGGACATTCTGATCACTGTCTGATACAGGCCACCTGTCTATCACCTACCACACCTTCCCACTCTGAACCTGTGTTGGTGACTAAATGGCATTACGATAGGGAAGACTGGGAGGGTCTTCAAGGTTTCTTTATTGATATTCCCTGGACCTCTTTCTTTTCTAATGATGCACACTCCACCTTGAGCCACATACAAGATTTTGTAAAAATTGGAATGGAAACTTTTATTCCTCATCAAAAGTACATTAAAAGATCTAATTCACCAAAATAGTTTGACCATAATTGTGCTAGAGTAACTGAACAAAAAGCAATAGCCTACAATGCATACACAAGATCAAAAACACATGAAGCCTTTAATTACTTTAGAAACATCAGAAATCATGCCAAAACTGTATTAAACCTAACTAAATCAAACTTTCTCCACAAGCAGGCAAATAAACTTCTAAATAATCCAAATGATAACAAAATATTTCGGTCTACTCTTAACTCATTCAAATCCAACTTCACAACTGCTTCATCCATTCCACCATTAAAATCTCCGACTGGCAATCTTGTAAGTGACCCACGAGGTAAAGCTAACCTTCTTGCGGATATTTTCTCCACCAACTCAACCTTAGATGAAATAAATCAAGATGTCGCTGTACTTAATTTTAATTCGCCTGAAATTCCCTCACTTAACACCTTACGAGCGGCCTATGCGGTTTATTTATATGTACCGCCCAGCGGGGTGTTTTTAGCCAAAATAGGGCTGTTTACGTGATCATTTTCATGCCTAAATAAGACCCAGAACGTAAAACAAGTACCTATCCCTGAAAGGGCATAAACAGAGCTTTCGAATGACACCATAACGATCCTTTTATGATGGCTAGTTTTCTTGCAATAACCGTGCAACGCGAGTGCAAAAAGCATGTAATTCGGTACTTTCCCCATATAATTCAGTATGTAGCGAGTGAGAGAGGGAGGAGGGAGCTGAGATTCGTGTCAGTAGGTTCGCCGCGGTGGTCTGGAGCAGTCATACGCTCGCTAGTCTCCTGCCACCACTTGTCTCTCTCTCTCAGCAACATTACGTGCTGAAATTGCCACTCGACCTATGTCGAGCGCCGCCACATAGTCCAGCTTTATTAAATACGACTTATGTGGTGAGCCGCTAATTAAGGGTTAAGATCCACACCAGACATGTCAAAACTATTTTGCAGAATCTCTCAGTAGATAAGGCTCCTGGTCCAGATGAAATTCCTCCAATAGTACTTAAGAATTGCTCCTTGGTGCTCGCTCCTGTATTGGCAACATTTTTCCGTCTATGTACTCATACCTCATGCTTCCCAGTACCCTGGAAAGAAGCAAACATCCATCCAGTTCCTAAAAAAGGTGCCTCTTCAGATCCATCAAACTACAGACCAATAGCTATAACTTCCACTCTTGGTAAAGTCTTTGAAATTATATTAAATAATCACATAATTAAGCATCTCGAGAATAATAAATTAATCAGTGATAGGCAATATGGTTTTAGACGATGTCGATCAACTGCAGACATTCTTTGCCTTCTTACGCATCAAATCAACCAAGCTACAGACCAACATGGTGAAACACATACAATAGCACTGGATATATCAAAGGCATTTGATAGAGTCTGGCATCAATCCTTATTGTCGAAGATGTCACACTACGGCCTTGCATCATTAGTTCCACTCATTTCTTCTTATCTTCATAACAGAAAAATATGTGTAATGGTAGATGGCCTTTATTCTCAATTTCACTCAATAAATGCTGGTGTTCCCCATGGATCAGTTTTGGCCCCAACTCTGTTCCTCATTCATATCAATGATCTCATATCTACCACTCATAATCCAATACATTCCTACGCAGATGACTCAACACTCCACAGTTCCTTCACATTTACCAATTCTTTCACCCAACCCGATCTTATAAATTCAAAAATAAGCACTGCAATTTCTCTGAACCATGACCTTTCTAGAATTGAAGAATGGGGACAAAAGAATCTAGTTTCCTTTAATGCACAGAAAACCAAGTACATTCAATTTTCTAACCGACAGAATCTCACTGACTCCCATATATTTTTTAATGATATAAATATTCCCACTTCCCCTAGTATTGACGTTCTCGGTGTAACATTAACTACTAACTTGAGCTGGACACATTATGTTAGAAGCATTGCTAAGAATGCCTCTAAAAAACTGGGACTCCTGTACAGAGTTCGAGAATTCTTCACTGACGAGCAGTTGGCCATAATATATAAAAGTCATGTGCGTTCTCAGATGGATTACTGTTCACCTCTGTGGAGTGGAAGTGGAGTGGTTCCATTGAGGCAGTTGGACAGAATTCAAAATAAAGCTATTAGATTAATCAATAACCCTGCAATCACACAGGACCTTCCTACATTATCCATACGAAGAAACGTTGCATCCCTTGCATTATTCTACAGATATTTTCACAGCAATTGTTCAGAGGAACTTGCTTCAATTGTGCCGCCTCTCCACATCTTTCCCCGTAGAACTAGGGCAGCTGAGAGCGCCCATGAATTTACACTTTCTCCTCCACAATGCAGAACTTCTGCTTATCAAAATTCATTTATCCCTAGAACTACTATTCTTTGGAATTCACTTCCCTCGAATTGCTTTCCACAAACTTACAATCTACAAATGTTTAAATCCAGTTGTTACAAACATTTTATGAATGGAGGATGCCTTTAGGCACATGGACCTTTTTGTTTTATCTGTGTTTTTCCTTCCTCCGTTCATTGTCTCTTAAAAAAAAAAAAAAAAAAAAAAAAAAAAACTATCTAGATTGTGTTGCATATCGTCACCTTGTTCTTTTGAGAGTATGCTATTTGCAATTTTTGTATCGTCAGCAAATTTTGAGATTGTACAGGTGAGACCCTCATCTATGTCATTGATGTAAATTAGAAAGAGAATTGGTCCTAGTACCGATCCCTGGGGTACCCCGCTACTTACATTGGTCCATTTAGATGCCTTACCGTTTATGACTACTCTTTGCTTTCTGTCGCTGAGCCAATTTTCTATCCATTTCAACACACCGTCTTGTATTCCATGCGCTTTAAGTTTTAGCAGTAAACGTTTGTGGGGAACTTTGTCAAAGGCCTTTTGAAAATCAAGGTATATAATATCTACAGCTTTACTCTCATCGTAGAGGTTGAGGATATCGTGGAAGAAGTCTAAGAGGTTTGTTAAACAGGAACGTTTTTTACGAAAGCCATGTTGAGTATCTTTAAGTAAGTTATTTGCCTCTAAGTGATTTACGAGTCTGTCTCTTATGACCGTTTCTAGCATTTTACATACAACTGAAGTTAAGCTAATTGGACGATAATTACTGGGTAGGGATTTGCTGCCTTTTTTTAATATCGGTGTTACGTTGGCTAGCTTCCACTAATCAGGCATAGTCCCAGACTGCAAGGATTCATTGAATAGCAATGTCAGTGGTTTGGAGAGCTCATCCTTAGCTTCCTTTAGAACTCTAGGTGAGATTGTATCAGGTCCAGGCGTTTTATTTACCTTGAGTTTATCTAAACAATTCAATACTTCTCTTTCTGTAACGGTGATATTGCTTAGAACATCTGAATTATCAATCTGAATCGGCGATGGTGTAGGGATATCACTGAGGTCTTCGGTTGTAAAAACTGATGCAAAGAAGGTATTGAGGGCATTACTCATTTGTACTTCGTCTTTGGTGTATTCTCCATTTTCATCGACTAACGGTCCAACAGTTGAAGTAACCACTTTTTTCTTTCTGATATAACTATAGAATTCTTTCGGGTTTGTTTTACTTTGATTCGCAAAATGTAACTCCAGGGTCTTTTTACTTTGCTTAATTAACTTTCTGGCTTTGCGTCGTAGCTCTACAAATTTCACCCGTTCTTCGTCATTTTGTGAGGATTTTAATCTATCATTAGCAAATTTTTTAGCAAGCAGACAGTCTGAAATATCTGTATTCCACCATTTGGGCTTATCATTATGGCCTGGACGCCGTATTTTCGATGGTATGCAGTCTTGCACTGCCTTAAGGTAAGTGGTTGTGAAACACTCCCAAGATGTATTTATGTCGTTATTTTTAGTCAGAAAGCTCCAGTCAGTTTCTTTAAGCTTTGATTTAAGTTTATGAAAAATTGCTTTCTTGAAATTAGGGACTTTCTCAATGTACGATGGTCGCTGTTACTGAATTCATCACCAACATTCAAATTCTCTTATTAATTCTTCGTTTGTTGCGAGTACAAGGTCAAGCACATTATTACCATGGGTCGTAGATTGTACAAATTGAAAAAGTGAACTCTCTTGCAAGTTAGTATAGAGTAGCTGGGTGAGAAGGATCCTGGACCGGGGAATCCGCCGGAAGAGGAACCAGCTGACATGGGTCATACACAAAATAATGAAAATTTTCCGGGTCAGGTTTAGCATATATAGGAACCTTTAAGACTGTACCATTAGCGTCTTTTGCCCTAAAGACCTGTTTACGGTTTACTTCAATAGCCCACTCCACCAGCACTGGGACTTCCCCTTGTATTAATTTATGCCCCTTACCCTGTGTTACTGCCGTAACTGGAAGCCAGAGCCTGCCTGCCGCTTTAACTATTTGAGACTTTAACGGGACATCCGGCTGGGCCAGTGGGGCCCCGGGGCGAGAACTGGGGGCAGAAGAGGGACCCGGCAAGTTACTTGCCATATGGTTTCTGTCTATTGGGGGTGATAAGCAAAGTTGGGTATCGTCAGAACTAATCAAACTTAGGTGCTCTTAGCTATGACTTGACTCAGACTCCAGCCTAATCCAGGGTTGTCTAAGGCCAGGAGGCACAATTACCCAAGGTTCCGCCGGAAGTTCCTGTTCGGGACGACCGGCGGAAGGGGGAGTTATATTGTGGGACTTGAACCCACCCATGAACTCCAGGTCTCCTAAGCCTAGGAGTTGCGTCGAGGGCCGGCCTAATGGGTCTGACAACAAACTTTTGGGAACTGTTACAGCCTGCGGTTACAACTCTTGCCCCGCAGGTCGAGGACGAATTGGTTCGTTTAATGGTGGGCCCGTGGGCTGCGGGTAGTCCATTGGACGGGACGTTGCTGGCCCGGCGGAGGGGACTGCTAGAGAGGGAATGCCGACATTAACCTGAGAGGGGGGCCTAGCTACATTGTGAAGTGGTCCCTGTGCCGGAGGAGGGGTTTGACCTTGATTAATGGCGCACTGGTTTATAACTTGTCGTGACAATTCATTTAGTTGTACAGATGTCAACTGTACAGTAGTGGATTGTGTCGGAGGCCTATCATGTTGGTCTGCTTGTATCAGAGTGGCAGCCCGTGTGATAGGTGCCACTTGTGTCTTATTAGTGGTCATCAGCGACATACTGCTACTAGCCATAGCCGGGTGGGGCGCACCGCAAGCCGGTGACTTCTGGTCACGTGGCCACGTGTTAATGGGTTGTTCGCATTCTGCGAACCTATATCTCTGAGGGCGGCTGTTAAGCCGGGCTGGTTCTTAGAAGGAGACAGGGTTGTCGCGTGAGACCTGATGGTCGTAACCGCGTCTAATGTACGTACATCCGGAGACTGAGTAGGGGTATGAGCCCTGACTTGGTGAGCCTGGTTATGTGACAAAATTAACTGAGAACCTTGAATCCTAATGTGTACAGATTGTCTTAGTCTAGTGGCAAGGTGAGGTGGGTCGGCGTCCGGCTCATGGAGACCGGGACTAACCCCCTGCGTCTCTGAGGAGGTCGCCGGACCCACTTCCGGTGATCCCGTGGGATTCACTTTTACAGAACTGGGAGTTTCATTAGCCAGTAACACACGTCGTGGAGGGCTTGAGACCCATCGGATCTTGTCAGGCAGGTATTCGGTACTGTCCATGCGCCTCAGATTGCCCGCCGGGGGAGCCGGTTGGGTTAGGTGGGGGCGGTCCGGTGATATCAAGCGGCTCCTCTTTGTTGGGGGAGAGGAGCTCTGATCGGATGTCATGGAGGACGTAGGGAACCCAATGGTCAACAAGGGTATGGGGGAGTTCTGTGACTGGTGAGCTATATGATCATCAAAAGAGTACAGCTGAACAACCCTTAAAAGTTCCGGGTTATCACATGATAGTTCTTTGTTTGCTACTTGAAAAGCATAGGTTTTAAATTTAGACTTTACTTCAATAAGCGTGAGTAAACATGACAAATCTTGGCCCGCCAGCCATTCTGCAAACAAATTGGAACAAACTGGACACGTACGAGATGCCCATACGAAAGAGGTTTTGTTTAAACACTGAACACACCTGATACATTTGTTATGGGCCGGGATTGGAAGCAAAAGACACGAGGGGGTCGAGCATACTGTAAATAAGGGCATGATGCAGAAGCTCCTCTCCTCGGCGGGAACGGCGCGGTAACGGGCTGACCTGGCTGTCCACCTGGAAGAAAAATTTCCAGGAATCAATGCTCATAAGGACAAAAAGGGAGAGTCTCATTTATCCTAACCTCCCGGCGTAATATGAATAGGAGGCCACGGTCTCCCTTTTCTTAGCACTTCTAAGAGGGCGTGAAGATCCTCCTCCCATGCCCTTGGGTAACATGAGGAGGGGATACTGTCAACTGAGGGCCCCTGCGATGGCATATGCCGTAGCGCAGGGAGCCCTTTAACGGCGGGCCGCTGTGTGCTCTGTAAAACACAAGCAGTCCCTGATTAGTTTACCTACTGAGCCACCGGCAAGGCGAGATAAATTTGTTTTTAAGGTAAGCGTGCTAATCGATGGACACACGTGCGGTGTCTGCCGGGGTCTAATAACCGCTATACCGCCGGCACTGCGGGGTAAACGGCCATAATATTCCCCCTTCCATAACTGACCAAGCTGAAGACCGGGGAGGGGGCCCCAGACGGTGGGTAATCGTAAACGAAAAACATGACCCGCCGGAGGATTTGTAGCTCTCGTAACCGCCGGGAGGCGGGGCCAAGGTCCGAGGGGTTGAAAAGCACTACCAGATCTACAACAATGTCCGCCGGATTCCGGAGGAACCAGGGACCAGGGGTTGTTGTTGTTGCTGTTGTTGTTCCCCAAGCTGCCTGGCCGAACAGCCCCATGGCCCCGAGCACGGCCATAACGCTAGCGCAGACAAAGCTCCTCCTCCCTGCCGACCACAATAAAGCCTGGGTGACTGAAGCCACTCCATGGCAGGGAGCTGAGGATGGTACGGAAACGCCCGGGAAACCAAAGCCCCACCAAAGCCCCCACAAAGCCCTGTGCCCCTCAGCAATTAGGAAGAGAAAGTTGAGGGGCAAGGGAAAAATGTGACGCTTTGGCTTCCAATCTTGGTAGATTGGGAGGTCAATCCATGGAAGAAACGCCGTCACTCGAGATCTAGAAAATATATAAGTAAAAGGAACAGTCAGAGTAAGCTATGGGTATGGCAGAGATCGCTCAGTTTTCACTCTGATAGACCAGCCCATCACCAAGGGGACCAGGGGTTAGTGGCAATGCCACACCCACTGACGCAAAGCCCCGGCGAGGAAGATCTGAGCTCGTGGACACGCCGAAACGGCGGGCCAACCAACGGTTAAAACCGCAGGCCGGCGAGCCCAGCAAAGTGAGTTGGGGGGGGGGAACCCGAGCAAGGCACTGCTGAGAGGAAACACACCCGAACGCACTCACTCACACGCTAGGAACGCGTTGCCGGACTCCCGGCAAGTGGCACACTAACCACCGGGAGACCAACAACTCACAGGGGACATGATAATGATAACAAACAATCATATTAATAATAACACACCCCTAGAACTAGATAACCTATCGGCTTATCCGGGAAAAAAGCACAGACCACACGAAGAAAACAGAACCTTGCCATGAGACGAAGAGAAAAAAACCCACGAGGGGTCTCTCCTCAGGCTCCAAAGCCGGAGGACACCCCAACCACGTGGGGCGACCAACCCTGGCGCATCTGCAACAAAGACAGGATCCGTAAACCCTCAAGCCATCCCTAGGAACAGCAAGAAACTTAAAGGAAAGCCTCCTAACTAAGTCAAAAAGCAAAAACTAAGGCGCCTAGCAACAATGAAAGAACACCACAAGGGATGGCAAAAATTTAACACAAGGAGAGCGCCTATCGTACCCTAATTTTAACACTTCCTGCGAGCCAAATATAATACAACCCGTGCTAGATAGTCTAAACCCTGCTCACTATCTTCCAAATATATACAAATGAGCAAAGACTCACTAGAGGAGAGCGAGCGTCGAATGAAGCCGGAGCGCGGGGCACTGGTGTTGACGTTAGGCCCGCGAGGAAGAGAAGGAGGCCGATTCGTTGCGCTTGGCGAGAGGCGGCAAGAAGCCACAATGCAAGAAAATCAACCGAATGTGGGGAAGCTTGTGATTAACAGTGTTAAGATGGGAATTCTTTTCCCTTTTTAGGTTCTCTTATTTTTTACGAAGTTTTTTCGTAGTGGGTACCCGATCTGTGACGATTCCATAAGAGAAATAGCGTTGCACTTATGAAGATGACTCTTATTCTTCCTCGCGGCGGTTGATTCAAACGACTGACGTGGATGTTGAATGGAGACTATTATATTAATAGGCAACATCGTCAATGATGGAGGGGCCAATATTAAATGTATGAATTAATTAGTTAACAGACCAAACAAAACAGCCACTAGCCCTTTAACACCTTACGAGCGGCCTATGCGGTTTATTTATGTGTACCGCACAGCGGGGTGTTTTTAGCCAAAATAGGGCTGTTTACGTGATCATTTTCATGCCTAAATAAGACCCAGAACGTAAAACAAGTACCTATCCCTGAAAGGGCATAAACAGAGCTTTCGAATGACACCATAACGATCCTTGTATGATGGATAGTTTTCTTGCAATAACCGTGCAACGCGAGTGCAAAAAGCAGGTAATTCGGTACTTTCAGTACATAATTGAGTATGTAGCGAGTGAGAGAGGGAGGAGGGAGCTGAGATTTGTGTCAGTAGGTTCGCCGCGGTGGTCTGGAGCAGTCATACGCTCGCTAGTCTCCTGCCACCACTTGTCTCTCTCTCTCAGCCACATTACGTGCTGAAATTGCCACTCGAGTTATGTCGAGCGCCGCCACATAGTCCAGCTTTATTTAACTCGACTTATGTTGCTCGCCGCTAAATAAGGGTTAAAGACTTACTTGCATCCAAACAATGTAAGTTGATAAATAAATGCATAACTGTGACAACTTTATTAATCAACAATTTACCGGATATGTATGTAACCTTTGCTTTACATGATATGGTTGCATCATAGTTCATATACTGACATACAGGGTAAGTAAATTGATAAACACATAGTTATATTTTGTTTTATGCTGGCGAGAAAATTAGTTATCCCCTCTAAATTAGTTGGTAAATACAATAATTATGTTGACTAATATGGTGTTATTTGTACAATTTGGCACTAATATGATACAGAGAGAGCATTTTCTTATCCCATTAATTATCGATAAATTAGTTGTTAATGGAGTAAACATTCGCCAGGCTAAAATATAACATAAACATTATATATATATATATGTATATATACGAGGTTGAAAGAAATGGCAATTTCTGCGTTGGAAATTTTATTATTCAAAGTTTCCAGGTCTCTGATGAGTTTTCGCTGGGTGGCAGGAAGTAGATGAATGAGATTAGCAAAATTCATGGTGGTACAGGGTTACATTAATGTACATGATGATACAGGATATACGACGACGCGTTTCACTGGCAACCAGCATTATCAAGTAAGGATAGAATGATATCCTGAATATTATTCCTAGAGGGTAGAGGAGAACGGATATAAAGTAAATAATTAGACCTGGGAAGATGAAATGGCCTAGGCTATAAATATGATACCGGGTCGGCGTTTGACTTACTTGTAAACATGTATGTGTAGGTTATCTGTGGTAGTCCCAGTAATATCTATGAAGTACTTCTAGTATTAAAGGAACTTAGCTGTGATGCAAAGAGTGTAGGTTAGGTGATGGACATGTCGGTAGGTGTAGTTCAGTGAAGTTCTGTTGTTATGTGGCAGCAACTGGTGGTTGTTGTGAACGGGACGAAGTCTCTGTGTGAAGTGTACTGAGATACCCTTTTATCGTAACAATATAAATATATTTAATGGTTCTATATTGTCTCCAGTGATTAAATAATAAGAGAAAATAAACTAAGATATAATTGGTGCAACCACAGTAATATTTATCCATAAAGATAAATAAAGTAATGTGTATAAACAAAAAGGAACCAGCTATCGTGAACCCGGGAAATTCAAACTACGGTATATATACCAGCTAGGATTCACGACATACTCCGCCACCAGTTATATACAAAGTATTTACAATTGTCCCATCCCGATCATGGATCGCCACAACTGGGAGGAACCCAAAGCAGCCCGACGTGACGGCCTCTGAGGGGTATCACCTCGGTCCGCTCCAGTAGCAGGAAGGATATTATCAGAGTTCGGCTTGCTGTCGCCATCCACTACCTCTAAATCTATCTCTAGTGGGTATAGCTTAACCACCGATCTGGTGGTCAAACCGGCTCCTGTTTTTACCTGAACTACCCTACATTCGTGGTCAGGACCACGAAGAAGTTTCATTATCCGACCTATACGCCAAAAAAGTCGGGGGCCGTCATCATGTACTAGAACGACATCCCTAACTTGCGACGATGCTATCCCTTTTTTTACCATTAAGTGACGATGTTGCTCCCTGAGTGATATTAGATAATCAGTGCTCCACCTTTTCCACAGGTCATGTGAGAGCTTCGTAACATATTGGAAGCGTTGGTTGACGGAATCATTGTTACGCTAAGTCGTGTCCTTGAGATCTTCATCCGTGACTTCCCGCTTTGGAAAGCTTCTGATCCGCCTCCCATGAACCAGTTGTGAAGGAGTGATGGGTAGAGGGTCTTCAAGATCACTGTAGCTGTAGCCAAGCGGGCGATCATTGACTGTGGCCTCGAGCTCCAGCAATACCGTATTCAGTTCCTCTGTGGTAACCAATGCTCGACCCAGTACCTTCTTCAAGCCAGCCTTTAGGATGCCAATGACCCGTTCCCATATGGCACCGAACCATGGCGCCCTGGCCGGTATAAACCGCCACTCGCATTTGAATTCCGCTAGAGTACCTTTTAACCTTGCATCATCCATCAACTCCCGTAATGTACTGGCTCCGCTAACAAAAGTGGTGGCATTATCACTCGTCATAATCTCAGGGTAACCCCTCCTGCTACTAAACCTACGGAACACATGCAAAAATGATTCGCAAGAGAGGTTAGACACCGTTTCAACATGGACCGCTCTAGTAACTGCACAGGTGAATAAGACTACATATAGTTTACTTACAGTACCCCCCTTCTCTTTGACTGGCAAGGCACCTGTGTAGTCAACCCCCGTTATCTGGAAAGGACTCACTTCCTGAACCCTAAACTCTGGCAATGGAGGGGCCTGTACAGCACGGTATGATGTACCTTGCAATCTCTTGCAGATGATACATCCCCTTAAGGCTTTCTTTACTACCTGTCTAATCTTGGGGATCCACCATCTTTGCCTTATGTAATTTACAACATAACTAACACCACTATGGTTACACACTTTGTGGCAGTAATTACTAAGGAGAGTGGCTATACGATGTTTATTAGGGATAAGGATAGGGTAATTGGCGCTATCATGTAAAGCTGAAAAGAGTAGCCTACCTCTACAGCGTATCATGCCTCCCTCCATATAGAGGCCTAACTGCTTCACTATATTGGTTGGTGTGCCCTGTCCTTTTGACAAATAGTGGTGTTCCTCAGAGTAAGCTTCTCTCTGAGCTACCTTAATCATGGCTGACTCTGCTGCTCTTAATTCCGGCACCGTCAAGTATGCCGGTTTTGCCTGATAGTTCCCTTGTGTCTTCTCTTTAAGAGTCCTAATAAACCTAAGGACCCATGCCATTACATGCCATGACTTCATATATGAGCCATACCGGTCCCAATTCAATATGGCAGTAGGGGCAACCGGTACCGGCAATGACAGGGTTCCTTCTTGACTCATGTTACAACCCATAGTGGTGTCCCCTCCTATTGAGCCCCCTATTGGGCCATGATCAGGCCATAGCATTTGGTGAGGTAGCCATATGGGCCCTCCTCACCAAAGCGAAGAAGCAACTAAGGACACATATGAAATCCCTCTGGTAACTAGATCACTGGGGTTGTCCTCTGTGGACACATAACGAAAATGAGCGCCGGGGACTAATGACTTTATCTCATCAACTCTATTTTGAACATAATTAGGCAAAATATTTTTACTAGACAACCAGCATAGAGTTATCTGGCTGTCCGACCAGAGGTATACATTCTCTATAATCAGCTCGTCTGCGTAGGCCTCACATATATAACATGCGAGACGAGCTTCGAGAAGAACAGCAGTCAACTCCATCTTAGGTATGGTGAGGGACTTAATAGGCGCCATCTTAGCTTTGGCCATTACTAACCTACTCACCTCATCACCAACCGCATAGGCCGCTACACCATATGCTACTGAGGTAGCGTCACTAAATAGGTGCAGCGTAACTCTCTTAGAATTAGTGACCTGACGGGGAAACATGATACCTGTACTATCTATCATATTGTTATAAATACCCTGCCAGTTAGCTCTCATGTCATCTGGAATGGGGACATCCCACCCACACTCTAATCTCCACAAGTCCTGTACGAACCTCCGCGCCCGGATGGTTACCGGTAGCAACACTCCTAGAGGATCGAACACACTCGCGGTTAGACTTAGAGCCTCGCGTTTCGTAACCAATGCAGGGCTACTTCCGCGGCAATTAACCTGTAACATATCCTTATTAGTTAGCCACCCAACGCCAAGTACCCTAACCCCGTCTTGTTTGGCGGAAGCTATACCCTTCAGGTGCAACAGTTCCCACAAATTCTCATTATTTGTGACCCACTCACGTAAAGACAGGTTATCGCTGGAAAATATTCTACGGGCATCCCAACATTGTTGTTGCAAATCACCTACATCATCACCAGTCCCCTGCAAGTTATCAATATACAGCCCCCTTTTGAGCTTATTAACTACTTCACTGTTTCCCTGTATCATAGACAGGTGTTTTTGAATGGTAGCATTAAGGAGGAACTGGGAACAGGTGGCCCAGAACAGAACTGCACGGAACCGGTAGACAATGTAAGGACTTGCAACATCCAAGGGATCAACGGGCTATAGAAACCTAGTAGCATCCCTATCTTTCTCACTCAAACCCACCATGAGAAATGCTTTCTCAATATCACTCACCCAGGCAAATTGATGGCATCTAAAGCGCAGAAGCACCTGGGTGAGGTCAGCCACTAGCGATGGACCTGTATCGAGACAGTCATTCAGACTGAACGCCTTCTCGTCCATCCTAGCCGAACAGTCAAACAATATCCGTACAGGCAAAGTAACACTATCCTTGGTAATACCATGGTGAGCTAAGTAGTGAATGGGATTTCCAGCCTGATTCCTGTTTTCTACCCTTTCAATAAACCCCCTTTCTATCTGATTATCCAGAACCTTTGTATACTGTTGACAGTAGTTGGGATCTTTTATAAACTTACGCTGCACGCCTCTCATTCTGCCCAGGCCTAACTTAAAGTTATCAGGTAATTTATCTATGTTATCTCTCCACGGCAGTTCCACTATATACTGTCCCTGTGCTTCGGAATACTGTACCGTTTCAGAAAATCTATTTAAGACTTTCTCCCCACCCTTACCAGTCTCATTAGGACTTATACCAATATGGTCCAAGTCCCATAGAGCTGTCAGATCCTTTAATTCTGGAGAATTCCTGCCAATATCTTCCTCTATCTCCACTAAAGGGTCTACTGCTAACTTAAGAACAGTGACTAACTCTACATGGGTCTCTTCTATATCTGACTGATAAGTGCCACTCAGTGCGTAACCATAAATTGTGGGTAACATAACTATACTTCCTTCCCTGACATAGCCTGAATATACAAAGTGGTAATAAAAGTCCGCCCCAATCAGTAACCCTATCATATCTCCATCAGTGATACCTGGATCTGCTAATTTGTAACCCGGAGCCTTGATAGCATTTACCTCCATCCCTAATCCCCTCCCTGGCTTGTATACTGGTAACTCCTCCACCACAACGGCTCTCAAATTACGCACCCTTCTTCTGTGATGATAGGTTAACTCTACTATTTCATACTCGGTACTACCAAGTGAGCCAGTAAATCCCTGGAGCTTTAGCTGTTCCTTACTGACCCTAACGTAATCAAGCTGCGATAAAGCAGAGCGCAAGATGAAGGTACGCTACGAACATTGGTCCAACAAAGCTCTTACTCTACTGGTATGACCGTTTCTGTCGGTCACGGGAATCTGAATGGTAGGCAACAACACTGCATTACGGCCCGAAGCCACAGCCATGGTCTCTGTTGGTTCAGGAGCTGCTGGTTGTCCAGTTTGTTCAAGGCATGGCGTCAGACACAAATAATTAAAATGTTTCTGTTGGCAGAATCTGCACGGCCTAATTTTAGGGTTAGTACACCCCTGGCTGCCATGTTCTGATGACAGGCACCCGACGCACAATTTCAACTGCCTTGCTCTATTGGCCTTGGCGGGACTGTTCTTGTATTTTGCACACTTTGCCCAAAAATGTCCTGTCTTTAAACACAACTTACAACCATACTTCTGCTTGGTATCGGATTTCTGATACACTGCATATGCTTCTGTGGCGGTCACCCCAAACTGTTCTAGTGGATTATGTCTACTTGCTAGATTGCACACTTCAGTCTTAAACACACGAACATATTCATCCACATCCAGCCAGTTGTCTTTTAATTCACGCTTAATCACTTCAGAGAGTGCACTAGGGAGTTTATTATGCAACAGTACTGCACACATTTCACTTACTGTTACATCCATAGAGCGTAATGATTCTAACGCACACTCAAATGACGCGGAAAAATCTTTCAGAGCACTGACCTCCTGGCTAGGATGTGGGAGATTACACAGTTTCGCTATGTGAGCTGCTTTGATGCGATCCTTTTGACCATAACTGTTTTTCAGTATAGTGACCGCTGGTTCATAACTTGCAGCGACCAAACTAAATCCACTAACAATTTGTAGAGCCTCACCACTAAGTTGTCCCTTTAGATACGTAAATTTCTGAATGTCAGTTAAGTCTGTTTGGGAGTCAAAGAGCTCCCAGAAACCCACCCACTGTGTTGGATCCCCATCAAAAACTGGCAACTTCAGGGAGGGTAGCTTAATACCCTTCTGCTTCCTACTTGCTGCACTATCATGAGATCTACCAGTAGTGGTTGTCTGTAGAGCACTATCTAACTCAGCTAACTGACTGTTTACTTGATTAACATACTGCATATCTTTCACCATCTCATCCTCTAACTGATCATCTGAATATAAGCTATACAACTCTATGTTATACGACTCGATATCAGCTAGAGCCTTTTCTAAAGTGATTTTCACACCTCTTACATCATGCAGTGTAGCAGCATGTTCAATAAATTCAGACAGATTAGAGGTAAGCTTAGTAATCCCTCCCTTCTTGGCGGCCCTGAACCGCCGCAATGACTTTATTTTATCCTCTCTTAAAAGTTTACGGTAACTAAAGCTTAAGGAACAACAATACTAATCGTCACTGTAGGCTAACCTATTCTAAGCCTAGGCTAACCTACTTACATTGATGACGACAGCAACCAAGCAAATTGAAGCATGCAGATTGCGTGCCCCCTGTGAGTTTACAAATGATCAAAGAAAAGGAAATTTTACCCTATGTCATATTACTCTACTTTACAATATTTACTTTACTAGGCTATATTAAATTTTAACAAATTACAAAGAAAAAGAAAGAAGGATCAAGACTCCTCTGAAGGAGGAACAGCCGCAGCCGTCGTCCTAGTCTTGAGATCTAGCCTATTGCGTCGACTGCTCCTCCTCGGCCTTGTCCTTCTCCTCAAAGAAGGCACACGCTCTGTCCAGTAGCCTATCTAACACCTTCCGGCTCCCTGGCGCATCTAAATGAACTCCGTCCCACAAGTCGGTCTTACTCATCCCCATGGCAAAGTACCTTTGTTTAGTAAATGGGAGATTTCTTCTCAAGCGGAGGTTCACACCATTCTTTGCCCTATTGTACTCCTCGGGTGTCATACCGCTAGGGCTTACCCTAGACTCCAGACTGACCACCAGACAGTGACCCCCAGTCCTCTCTTCTATCTCTTCAGCTAGAGACTGGAGCCCGAGGGCCACCCCCTCAAGGTCAGCCTGCAGGGATAAATCATTTCCCCCGAGGATCAGGAACGCAAGATCCGGCTTGTAGGCTAGGAGCTCATCCCAGGCCGAGGTCTGCCTGACAGTGTCTACCCTTGCCCCTGATCTATACAGTTGTTTAACAAAAAAAGCAGGGCACTGCACTGGACGATCCAGCGGAAAATCCCGCACATAGGAATGGTCGAAGAGGGCCACCTTTCGCAAAGGCACAGGGTAATATCCGGACGATGGCACAAACTCTTGGCCAACGCCCCATGCCCTTGCAGCCTTCCCCGGTGCACCCCTCGGCATTTGTCCACTGGATCGTCCAGCTCTACACAAAGGCAGACAAGTCGGGCTAAACACCCCCCAATTGTTTTCAATATATAACAGATGGCCCAGAATCCTGGTCACACGGCACCAATTATATCCTGAATATTATTCCTAGGGGTTTGAGGAGAAACGGATATAAAGTAAATAATTAGACCTGGGAAGATGAAATGGCCGAGGCTATAAATATGATACCGGATCGGCGTTTGACTTACTTGTATACATGTATGTGTAGGTTATCTGTGGTAGTCCCAGTAATATCTATGAAGTACTTCTAGTATTAAAGGAACTTAGCTGTGATGCAAACAGTGTAGGTTAGGTGATGGACATGTCGGTAGGTGTAGTTCAGTGAAGTTCTGTTGTTATGTGGCAGCAACTGGTGGTTGTTGTGAATGGGACAAAGTCTCTGTGTGAAGTGTACTGAGATACCCTTCTATCGTAACAATATAAATATATTTAAGGGTTCTATATTGTCTCCCGTGATTAAATAATAAGGGAAAATAAACTAAGATATAATTGGTGCAACCACAGTAATATTTATCCACAAAGATAAATAAAGTAATGTGTATATACAAAAAGGAACCAGCTGTCGTGAACCCGGAAAATTCAAACTACGGTATATATACCAGCTAGGATTCACGACAAATGATATAAAAGGTAAACAGGAAGGGTATCGGTGGAGGATCAGAGGAGGCGAAAATCAGGGGGCAAAAGTCTGCTAGGAGAGAAAAAGAGAGAACTGCTTCACGCATGCGCACTGGATGCGGGAAGGTGGTGGTCGGTTGGCGGGGTTGAAGCTGATTGGCTGCGTGTCGAGGGGCGTGGCCTAAGTTGTGTAGTACGTGTGGCGCCGGCAGAAGACAAAGCTGAAGGAGGTAGCGCGGGGGGCTGCGTCAAGGCCACCGGTGGGCAAGGGGGGGCGTTAGGTCCTGTAGGAAAGTGCCTTTTGGCAGAAGGAAGGATCTGAAGGTCCAGAGTTTGGTTGTTGATGTTGGGATGTAAGGCTTGGATATATAATGCTTCGAGTATAGGTAATCTCCTTGGGTCACTTTCTTTATCGAGTATGGTGGTGTGTTTCTCTAACTCGTTGCGTGTGAGGTGGAGGTGGTTAGGGATGAGATAGTGGTCTTTGATGGCTCCAGCCTGAAGGTGAAGAGTTAACCGACGTGAAAGACGAGTCTGCATCATACAAATATATGTTTTCCGGGTTGGTTGGGTGGACATGCTTGGAGATTATTTCTTTTAAGACGGGCTCATCATTTTTGTGTTCAGAGGACATAAAATTGCGGTAGAAGATCTTAATTTCATTGGGGGAGTCAATGTTGGGAGGGCTTTGGGAGTACCATTTTTCAAGATGGTGGTTGATGGTGCTGGAGATGTCGGAGTTGGAGTATCCGTTACTCAATAAAACTTGGGATAGTCTTTCTAGTTCCTGGTGGGTGTCGGCCCAGGTAGAGCAGTGCATGAGGGCTCTCCTTACATAAGCGGAGATGGGGGATAGAAGATAACGGAGGGGGCATTCACTATCGCCGTTGAGTCATTGTCCTGTGTTAGTTGGTTTAGTGTAGACGGTGGTTTTGAACCCATGGTCGTTCAGAGCTACGAGGATGTCGAGGAAGGGCTGTTGTCCATAGTTTGATTTTTCAAAGGTGAAGTTAAGTCCGGAGGAGGTAATGAAGCGACGCTGGAGCTCCTGTAGTTCGTGGAGGTCCTTGATTTACACGAAGATGTCATCCATGTATCTACAGTAGACGGCGGGTCGTTGGGCAGCTAGGAGCTCTTCCTCGATGGTACCCATAAAAAAGTTCGCAAAAAGAACTCCTAGGGGGCTGCCCATCGCCACGCCGTCTATCTGCTTGTACATGTTGCCCCGGGGGCAAAGGAAGGGGGCCTCCTTGGTACATAGCTCCAGCAGTGTTTTCAGGGCCTTCTCCGGGATGTCCAGTGTTGGTGTATCGGGGCAATGATAAATTCGACGTAGAATCATGTCAATGGTCCTATCCACTGGCACGTCGAACAGCTTCTACGTCGAGGGAGCGATTGTGTGGTTGTTGTTCCTCGTAAAATTTCAGAAATCGTGGGCTGAGTTAAGGTTGTATTGGCAGGGCACGTAGGGGGTGAGGAGGTTGTTCAGTGGCCTTGGCGATCTTGGTAGGAGTGGGGAGTGGGGGCGGGAGATAGGGGTTCCCAGGTTTGTATGTTTTGATGGTTCCGTACGCATAACCAGGGGTGTTAACATTGACCCCCCCAATGAAATTAAGATCTTCTACCGCAATTTTATGTCCTATGAACACAAAAATGATGAGGCCGTCTTAAAAGAAATAATCTCCAAGCATGTCCACCCAACCAACCCGGAAAACAAAATCAAATTAATAATTTATTACAAATTCCCCAAGACCTCCAACCTCGTTCTCCGCAACAAACCAGCTTCTACCAAGATAAAGAGCCAGATGACCGACGATCACGTCATTTACCAACATACCAGTAATTATGAGGACTGTGGACCTCATTCCTATATTGGTATGACGCAGACTCGTCTTTCACGTCGGTTAACTCTTCACCTTCAGGCTGGAGCCATCAAAGACCACTATCTCACCCCTAACCACCCCCACCTCACACACAACGAGTTAGAGAAATACACCACCATACTCGATAAAGAAAGTGACCCAAGGAGATTACCTATACTCGAAGCATTACATATCCAAGCCTTACATCCCAACATCAACAACCAAACTCTGGACCTTCAGAGATCCTTCCTTCTGCCAAAAGGCACTTTCCTACAGGACCTAACGCCCCCCCTCGCCCCCCGGTGCCCTTGACGCAGCTCCCCGCGCTACCTCCTCCAGCTTCGTCTTCTGCCGGTGCCACACGTACTACGCAACTTAGGCCACGCCCCTCGACACGCAGCCATTCAGCTTCGACCCCACCAACCGACCACCACCTTCCCGCATCCAGTGCGCATGCGTGAAGCGGTTCTCTCTTTTTCTCTCCTAGAATACCCCTCCACCAATAGCAGACTTTTGCCCCCTGATTTTCGCCTCCTCTGATCCTCCACCCTCTATATATACCCTTCCTGTTTACCTTTTATATCATTCTACCCTTACTTGATAATGCTGGTTGTCCAGTGAAACGCGCGTCGTATATCCTGTATCATCATGTACATTAATGTAACCCTGTACCACCATGAATTTTGCTAATCTCATTCATCTACTTCCTGCCACCCAGCGAGAACTCATCAGAGACCTGGAAACTTTGAATAATAAAATTTCCAACGCAGAAATTGCCATTTCTTTCAACCTCGTATGTATTAAAGAAAATGTATTACCTGGCTTTACTAACATATGTATATATATACTGTATATATATATATATATATATATATATATATATACAGTATATATATATATAATATATATATGATATATATATATATATTTGGTATATTATATATAATATTCTATATATATATATCTACATACTGTATATATATATATATATATATATATATATATATATATATGAGACTGGTTTCAAAATGTGTTTAATAACATTGCAAAACAAAAGTGTACCAGTCTTGCTTGAAAAATTCGCTTTAACAAGAACTGCTTGCATCCTTGTTTGTTTACTACATCCCGGGTAAATAAGCAAGCATCCCTCCGAGGCCCAAATCTTGTTAAAACGTACAAAAACCCGGCAAAAGTTAATTAGAAGGTGGAATAAGGCAATTAATCATGAGGTGATGGGTATGAGACGCGACTGGCTAAATAACGAGAGGGTTTTTTTCTAGAAGGAAGGATAGAAAGAGAAGGTTGGAGGAAGGAAAGAGATATATGAGAATGAAGGAAGAACGATAGGAAAGAAGAAATGAAGTAGAGGTTTGAAGGAATGACCTTAAGATGAAAAAAGGTAAATTTATTGTGTGAAGTAAGGAAGGGGAAGTTTGAAGGAAGGATAGAGAAGGTTGGAGGAAGGACAAAGGTATATGAGAATGAAGGAAGCACGGTAAGAAGGAAGAATTGAAAGAGAAGTTATTGGGATAGTGTCTGGGTTTTTTTTGTTTTTTTTTTGTTTTTTTTTGGTCTATTTAATCATGTATTCCTTTATTTCTTAGTTTCCTCGCTAGACCTCCATCAAGCATAGAAAAGCACCCCGTAGATAAATGTGTACACTCTTCGTTAGAAAAATGTCCCGGCAAAAGGCCGGTTTATATTAACATTTCAGGCTTTCAATCGCTCGCCAAGAAAAATTGAAACCTAAATGGCACGAAAGGTTTTAAAATTGACAACGAAATGGGGTGAAAGGTGTTAACATCTCCAAACTAATGGGTCAAACTTCTTATAATCTCAAAACTAATGGGGCTAACACGAAGGAAAAAGTGGTCCAGAAAACCGGCTCATCTCCCCTCTTTCCTTCCTTCCTTCCAAGCTGCCTTCTCTCTCTCTCTCTCTCTCTATCTCTCTCTCTCTCTCTCTCTCTCTCTCTCTCTCTCTCTCTCTCTCTCTCTCTCTCTCTCTCTCTCTCTCTCTCTCTCTCTCTCTCTCTCTCTCTCTCTCTCTCTCTCCATTTCCTTTCCTTACATCCATCCTTCGTTTCCTCACATCTCTTCCCTTCCACTATTTTACCTCTCTCTCTCTCTCTCTCTCTCTCTCTCACTCACTCACTATCTCTCTCTCTCTTCAACTACCATCCCTTATTCTTTCGTGTCTGTCCTACTTACCTTCCCCTTCCCCCCTTTTCCTTCCTTCCCTCCTCTCTTCCTTCCTTCCTTCAAACCCAGTACCCAAATGCCTTCACTCCTTCTCTCTCCCCTATGTCTCTCTAATATCTTTCTCCTCCTCTCCTTCCCTCTCCCCTCTTTCTCTCCCTCCTTTTTCTCTCGCCCCTCTTTCTCTCTAATATTTTTCTCTTCCCCTCTTTCCTCTTTCTCTCTTCTCTCGTTCTCTCTCCCCTCTCTCCTCTCTTTCCCTTTCCTCTCTTTCTCTCTCCCCTCGTTCTCTCTTCCCACCCACTTTCTTCCTTCCTTTCTCCTTTACCCCCCACTCCTCTCTTCCCTTCCTCTCCCCTCCCAGCCCTCTTTTACTCAAAGTGGGTGACCTCCTTTTTGTCTCTCCTTTTCTCTCTTTCTCTGGCTTGTATTCATTCGACCCATTCAGCCTACTAGTTTAAGACGTTTACCCACATCCAGGTGTCAATATTTTCCTGGTGAGCGGTAGCGAGCCAGCATATATATATTTTTGTTTTGAGAGCAAGCTAATTTTGTAAATTTTTCGATAGAAAAATGTCTCCGGCGAAGCTGGATTTCTCCGTACAATGCTGGCTCGCTATAGCTCGCCAGGAATATAGCGACACCTGAATGCGGATAAACGTCTTAAAACAGTTGGCTGAATGGGGCCGAATGGATACAAGCCAGAGAAAGAGAGAAAAGGAGAGAAAGAGAAAACAAAAAACAAGGTGACATCTTTTTATCCCTTATTCTCCCATTCATATCCTCTTTTCTTCTTCTTTTTCCTTCCATATTCCTCCATCATCCTATATCTTCCTTCCTTCCTTCCTTCCTTCCTTCCTCCCTCCTTCCCTCCCTCCTTCCTCCCTCCCTCCTTTTCTTCTTTCCTTCCATCCTTCCTTCCTCCCTCCCTTCCTACCTCCTTCTTTTCTTCCTTCCTTTCTTCCTCCTACCCACCCTCCTTCCTTCCTCCCTTCCTTCCCTCCATCCTTCCTTCTTTCCTCCATTTCCCCTTCCCTCCCTCCCTTTCTTCTTTCTTTCCTTCCTTCCTTCCTTCCTTCCTTCCTTCCTTCCTTCCTTCCTTCCTTCCTTCGTCCCTCCCTCCCTCCCTCCCTTCTTCCTTCCTTTCTTCCTTCCTTCCTTCCTTCACCTCCTTGCTCCCTTTCTTATTTCCTTCCATCCTTCCTTCGTCTCTCCCTCTCTCCCTCCCTCCTTCCTTCCTTCCTCCCTCCCTTCCTTCGTTCCTTCCCTGCCTCTCTCCCTCCTTCCCTCCATCATTCCTTCTTTTCTCCATTCCTCCTTCCTCCTCCCTCTCTTCCTTCCTTCCTTCAGCCCTCCCCCAGCCGCCCAAGCCAATATTTGAGGGTCCGTGATGAAGCGACACACACGTAACTCTTTTAACACTCCTTGAAAAATACCGCTTTTAATGGTCAGTCTTCCTGCCTACCTACCTACATGGGTGGATGGAGAGAGAGAGAGAGAGAGAGAGAGAGAGAGAGAGAGAGAGAGAGAGAGAGAGAGAGAGAGAGAGAGAGAGAGAGAGAGAGAGCCTAATAACATATTTGTGTAGAGCTTTTCCCGATAAAATGTATAACACTTGGGCTATCATCCCCCCCCCCAAAAAAAAAAAATACGTAAAGGAAAAACTGGGGTTCTTTGAAATGTGTAGATCTTTTAGTTGTGTACTTTGCTACTAGACCAGAAACTTTTCCCTTATTAATGTGTATAACCCCAGATCAAAGCCATCTAATCTGCTTGACGGAATTATGTTATGTCTCTCTTCGCTCAGTTTCACAACAGTGGGGTAAACACCAATATACTACAGAACTCTAAGAACTGCATCACCTTCAAAAATATCAACAACAAAACAAAACACAACAATTAAAACTACTACATATTTGAAAGGCTGAAAGTTACAAAGATTAAGAATACTAGCAGATATATTTGATGATATTTGGAAGAACAGTGAGAGTTATATAAGACACGAGAACACTATAAGAAATATGTGATGAGATGTGGAAGAACAGATAAGCAAGAAGAAAGAACACTAAAACAAATAGTGATGACATTTGAAAAGATATTTGAGAGTTGCACAGAAGAAGGATCACTAGTGGAAAGAAGTGATAAGGTTTAGAAGGTCGGTGAGAGATGACCATAGTAAGATTTACATTGATTTTTTACATAGATACATTGGCCACAAAGAACTTACGATCACAGCGAGATGGTCAGGATTTGAATTCTAGTAGATATAGCAAAATACAAGTTGAAGAAGGGGCTAGCAAAGAAGAAGAAGCATACTTAGGTAAAGGTTATGGTTGTATTTACGAGAGTCTTATGGACGCCTTAACGATGGTGGAGAGGCTGTTTATGGTCTAGTAAGAGAGCTTAATAGAGAAAGGAGAAATATAAGATAAACAAACGAAAGGGTTGATGAAGTGGACAGAGAGAAAAAAGCCAGAGAATAAAGATAATAGATTAAATATATGGGGGTGAGTAGTAAATGGGGGAAAAGACACAATAGAGAGAGATATCAGTAAGCAGGATGGGCTGAACATTATGGGTGTAGTGGGAATGGAGGTTGGAGTGAGGAAGGTTGACGCGAGGAATGGATAAAAACTTATTTGACTTATGTAATAAATGTGTAAATGTATGGTCTTTCAAAGTATGGAGGAAGAAAAGAAAAGAATGAGCTGAACATAAAGGGTGGAGTGGTCATGGTAGCTGAGGAGAGGATAGATGGAAATAATTGCAGGTTGAAACTGGTTGGATTAAAACCAGGCTACAATTATTGAGGGTTGCAACAATAAAATAAGAGCATTAGATGGATGAGCTGCGAACGAATTATATAAAGTTCTATAGCATAAAATATTATCTCTTTTGTATCAAGTAGCTCTTATTTTGAAGGCAAAACTCGAATCATCTACTTCAAATTTTGTAAGCCCATTATTGGTACTAAATACTCTGTAAGCAAAATTAAAATTATGAATATTCCTGAAGTAAGATTTCAGAGGATGTCATTCTTCTGTTATAGGTAAATAGCAAAGCAATTAATTTAAAATAAAATAAAATATACAGTTTTGTCTAGGTTACATTGACGTGTTCCTGCGCTATAAGACATGTCTGGAAATAGGGTTGTAATTAAAAAAGTGACACAGCTGGTTGCAAAGAAACATTGTTCCATTAAGGAAGTTAGGAATTTACGGAATAGAGAGTGAAGAAATAAGGTATAGTTTGAGAGAAAGAAAATATATAGTGGTAAAAGATCTGTTAACTGACTACGTTAACTACAGGAAACTGAAAAACATGAGACTCGAGTAAGACGAAGAGAAAAGTGGAGCCAGAAAGGGACAGAACACTTGAAAATTTGTGTCACAAAGAGCGAGAATAAAGTTGAGGATTAAGTACTGTAAAAGGGATAAGACAGTAAGAATGTGTTAATAAGAATAATATCAGACAGAAACAACTGGAATGAGAGAGAGAGAGAGAGAGAGAGAGAGAGAGAGAGAGAGAGAGAGACAGAGAGAGAGAGAGAGAGAGAGAGAGAGAGAGAGAGAGAGAGAGAGAGAGAGAGAGAGAGAGAGAGAGAGAGAGAGAGAGAGACAGAGAGAGATCACTTAAGTCAGTAGGGATAACATACAAGAGTGGGCGTCATTGTTGAAATATTCACGAAGATTATAGCTACCAAAAAGACAGAGTGAACAATAATATAGAGCACTGCGATGGGTGTACTATACTTGGACGATAACAAACTAACTTGGATGGGTGGATTTTGAAGTAGGGAGGACTGGGATAGACAAAAATAATGGGATGAAGCAGAATGCACTAAGGTAGATGCACTGGAGGGGAAGAAGAAATATTTCAGTTGGGTGTGCTAGAAAGGAGAAAGGCCTTAGCTAGGTGGACTTGTATGGGAAAAAGAACTGGGGTACTTGAATTTTGAGATAGAAGAGGGGAATAGAAAACGATGTACTACAAAAGGTGGAATGAGAGAAAGAAAATGTACTTGAAATAAATATATTGTAATGGGAGAAGGATCTGGGATGAAGATGAATGGATGGACTGTAGCGAATAAGGCAATGGCATAGATGGGTGTTCTGGACATTTAGAAATGGCCTTGATAGGTAAACTGGAATGGGAGAAGAAGTTTGTTCTGTGAACGTGAAGAGAAGAAGGACTCGAGATGCATGGATTGTAAACGAAAGTGGTTGGACTGCAATAGGTGTGCTGGTAATACTTGAACAGGTTGGTATAAGATAAATAAATTAGCTGGCACTGGTGGAATATGTAGAATCGACTTAACCCTTTCAAGATCCAGAAATTGATTTGGACGTTGGAGGGTTAATTGAGATAGTCTTTACCCTTTAAATTCCCACAGATCCGGCCTAAGCTGCACAATAATGTCGAATAATAGCCAGAATAAACTGTCAAAACGCTGCATGAACCTTATTAAAGGGGTAAATAAAGGGTTAATCAGAAAAATGGGAGTAAGAAAGAACTGAGTAAGTTCTGTAAAATGAAGTAAGGAAGAACAAAATTTTAGGAAGGCTTTGAAAAATACAGTAAAAGGGGAAGGGAGGGAGGTTGTTTGGAGAGTTCATCGTCATCAGTCTAAGTTTATAATAAAAACAGAGTCATAGGAAAGTGGAGGTAAACAAAAGAAGCCTAGACGAGGACTAAAGAAAACGGGACCAGCTTGGTGTGCACGCTAACGAATATTGAACAGAAAATAGGATGAAAGGTAAAATATCTTGGTAAATGTTATGGTCTCAGAGATCAAAAGGTTACCTGTACAAATATAGTGGGAGGGATGTAGTGTAATTAGAGGTAAAATTCTTAGAAGTGAAAATATGATATTATTCATCTTATGTAATTTATATCACATCGAAACAGCATCATACATTAATATTATTGATAACAGAACTCTAATAAATCTATAAGAAATTAAGAATACATAACATATTAAGGCATTGATAAGGGTAAAGTGAACAACTGCTGCACGTAGCCGCTATGCTCATCTCCTTGTCTTAGCCCTAAGCTAGGAGAGGTATTTAGTTTGATCCCTAGACATCTCACAAGCTCAAAACATACCCCCTTGACCCCCACTTCGAGATACTCTTAAATTGCAGGCTCGCTAACGCTCGCCAGAATTAAATCGACACCTAAATGTCTTGAAAAGTCTTTGAAGTTGACCAAAAAATGTGACGAAAGTTCTTAAAATCGGCTAACTAATGGGGCGAACGTCTTAAATGTTAAAATCTAATTTGGCTAAACATAAGGGAGAAGGGGGACTGAAAAAAAATAACCCTTAGAGGCTTCATTATAACTTTTTGTTGTCTCTCTATCAACATTGAGAAAAAACATCCTTATCAATTATGCACATAATCATAATATCCAAGCTTCGTTTATTCATTTATTGAAAGTATTCAAGTATTATTTTCATAACATGGTAGATTATTGATGTTGTGACGGTAGAACCAAACTTTCGAGCCCATCTGTATCCAGGAACCCCCCCCCCCTCAATGTTTACACAACTACTCCGACCCCCCCCCCCCCCCCCCCGCACCCGCGCCCCCCTGCCCCCAACGACCCCCTCCCATTTTTATGCAAATCCTCTTCCTCCTCCAAGCAAGCAACAGTAGTAGAGCGAGTGGAATAAATAGATGGCCAGACAAATATCCGGGTGCTTGTTATACCAGGTAGCCAAACTCCCACTCACAGCGGCGATTATATTTTGTGCAATCCAGTTCTGACCATTAGGGGAAGAGATGGATGTAATTATTTACTTATTTATATTGTTTAGTTTCCTCCCTAGATCTCCATCAAGCTTAAAAAAACACCCACAAGATACTCCTTCAAGATAATTTTGTATTTTTGTTTAAAAAGAATGTCCCGGCCGAAGGCCGGTTCTTCTTAAATTACAGGCTCGCTATCGCTCGCCAGGAAAACATCGACACCTAAATGGCACGAAAGGTCATAACATTGACTACGAAATTAAGCAAAAGGTATTAAAATCGCCAAAATAATGGGGCATAGTCTTAAAATTTCAAACTAATAAGGTTAATCATGAAAGAGAAACAGTACCAGGAAAACCAACCATCCCCCCTAAATTATTAATGCAGTTACTGGCGCCAACTGTGTCAATCAACCTACTATGCCTTTCCTAATGTAATCTAGTTTATTATATATATATTTTTTCCATTATAGATAAATACAAAGACAATATTAATGACAGGTATTATTAGACTATGAGTAGACGTGTTGATACTGCATGTACAGACACTCATTAACATTCCTGGACATCATATTATTTTCTTTATGGATATACAACTGTTTAGATTGACATTTAGGTATGATTGATGTTCGTTGCATTGTTTTCCAATAAATATGAAGGAGGCAAAAGGTATAGCTGCTAGCAAAGTGTATCCCCTCCCCCCCCCCCCCCACCGCCCCTCCAAAGTTGAAAGAACTAGACAACTAGAATAAATATTCTATAAGTTTCCATACCTAATCCCTGGCTGACTTGTCCCAAACGGTAAGCTTACTTGTTCTAGTTCTTTTGGGGTTATAATAGATTAGTAGTTACATGTTTTACCCTAAGTATAAAACAGTTACTATGTATTCATGTTTCAGTTTATGGAAGGTATGGATGGAATACTAATATTTGTTTTTGTCCTAACAAATGGTCGGATCTTATACCTTTGTCATACTTGCATAGTGAAGAACCTGGAGGATCTGCGATTTATTATGAGTGACTGTGCTATTAATCACCAGAATAGGGTTGCACTAAATATACTTTCCGGTTCACGAGACTCAACGAACCGTAGCACAAAAACCATCGCCCGAAATATATCGGTATTATCTTTGAGCCAGTCGGGCGGAGGGTAGAAAGAGTCGGACAGAATTTACTAAAAGTCTTGAGGAAATTTTACCTTGGCTAGCTCTCCGGTGATGGCGGACGCAAAACTTGACTTGGGATGAATTTCATATGATCGTGTGTGTGTTTGTGTGTGTGTTTAATGTTCTGTGTGGTTTTCTTGTCGCTGTTTTATGTTCCTAGAGTTGTTGCTACGATGTTGATGTTTGATGTTCCTGAGTTCGTTTTATGCTAAATGTTTATGTTTTCGCTTTATAATGGGTTTATCTTACTCTATTTACATATTAATGCATTATTATTAATAATTGTGTATCTGTTTCCATGGTAACACTCTACCTATTACTCACAAATTCCTTTGCTTGGCTCACACGAAATAAAAATACGTTTTGAATATGTAATAATCCGTAATAATCAGTAATTTATACTGATGAAATATATAGGACAAAAAGAAGTGTATGGGTTAAATCAAGAGAAGTAACATCAAGTGGCAAGGTTTGGTAATTAACCCCTACTGTACAGGCGACGTCTTCTTAATTTTATTATTGCTATATTTAGAAGATTTTTTGCAGTTTAAGAAGGATCTGTGGTAGTAAAAACGGTTAATTAAGACAGTTCGAAGTTTGTAATTGCTGGAGGCCCTTCATAAACTGAATATAATCTTCTATTATTAGCCAGCATAAAATGAAAAGGACAGAACTGGTATTGAACGGGCTAAGAAACTAAAGAAAGCCGACTAGAATTGAAAAATACGCTGCATATTACAGTTGAATATATTTCTTAAGATATATGAAGATATTGTCTGCAGAACAACAAGATTATAATCATCAAAACAGAAAGCGAGAAAATCTTCAAGCAATTTTAGTAATGCTAGTTAATTTTGCGAGATATTTTAAAATGATGTATATGAGCAGAGAGAAAAATGTTTAGTGAGTTTTGCATATTTAAAAATATCCACTCTTGCATAAAATGTTGGTATAATGAGGAGCAGCGAGGCCAAAATAGTTTATCATTAACTATTTAAGTTAGATTATATTTTCGTTTCTTTAGTATTAACCACGTTAATAATCGCCATAACTGGATGAATTGCAAGGGTGTTTATGAGTACAGCCACTGTAATAAAAGCCATCCCAGATTGAATTATATTATATATTACAGTTTATATACTGTATATATAATATATATATATATATATATATATATATATATATATATATATATATAATTATATATATTGTGACGTCTACCAGCGTGGGCAGAATCGCCTCTCGTTAGCCACTAGCGCTCGCCAGGGACACCGAAATAGGATACAGTTATCCGAGAATGTTGTTATTTCTTTGTTTGTGCTCGCATTGTCACAGACAGTCCAGTGGTGGTCTTTGTTTTCGTCTGTGACAACGTGAAGTATTTTATATCATTAGTAGAATATAAGATGCATGGTGTAAAGTTAAGGAGAAAGAGCGATAGAGGCAGCGTGGTGGTAATATGTGCGTGTCTATGTATGTGATGCCTCCCTCGCTCGGAGGAGTTTTCCCGCTCGCACGCGGGCTTTTCCGCGCCCTTGATTGGCTGGCGGTTCCTGGCGCGTACTAGGGGCCTGCTGCCATGTGACGTATCGGCCCGTGATTGGCCGACCATCGCGCCTTTGCGGGCTCCTGTGTAACTTACCTCCTGCATGAGGGTCCACAGGAGCTGTTCTCCTCAGGACAGGCTTGGCGCGCATGCTTCTAACATCCCTTTGCATACTCTCTCCCGATCACCCCCTTTACCACTGTCTCTCTCTCTGAACTTCTTCTTTTCCATTGCTTGTCACCTTTATTCAATTACTTGTCCGCTTGGGTTCTGCATACGATTTCCATAGCCGGCCCATTGTATTGTATGCGCCGTCCTCTGAGATATTTATATGTACTTAGAATAGGTTTTGAGGGTTCTTAGTTAGTAGAGGTTGGGAACTTAGTGTGTCTCCATTATTGATTTTGTGTTTCTGCTATTTTATTTAATGCTAGACTGGGATAAGGTAACTGTAGTCGTTGTCCCCGATGTGTGTATGGTTTACTTATACCTACACGACTTCGACCGGTCCTGTGGTAGCCTGTGTTGTCTTTTCGCTTGCGTCCTTTACGAGTGCAGCATTGTGTTGACTGAGGGTTTTGGCCTGTTCCAGTTCCACACTTTGCTGACTCTTTGCTTGTCTTTAGAGGGTTGCCAGGGTAGAACCAGATACTTGTGATCTGGATCTATCAAGAGAGCACCCTAGTCAATTAACGTAACTTAAAGGATGCAGTCTTAAGGACATCGCTAGGCTACGAGCCTGTCTTGCTCAACCACAGTTCCTTACCTAGAGTATTCCAGCTAGACATTATTAATCGAGTAGACACTTATTAGTATTTAATATAAGCTCTTTGATATGTACGCATTATTATTCACAGCATTTATTAGTCTAGGTTGTTGTTGAGTTGCACAACCATAGCAGACTGTTTCGTTGATGAGGAAGTACTTCTTTTAGTGTCGAGCATTGCTACCGTTGCGCATTTATAGTATTCTCGTGTCAGTTAACATTATATGTCCTATCTTTTAGTGTATTCCATTTACACGTGTGGTGTCCTGCCTCCTGCCTTTATATAGTTTAAGATACGAGCATCTTATGAGCATCAGACTTTCTTCAAAAGTTTCCAGGTCTATGCTGTAGGACTATACTTCACTTTCTTTCAGATAGGAGTGAAGAGTTTATTGTTATTTAGAGTAACTGTATTGAAGCATCTTTTTATTGTATTAAATCTTGCAGTGATTTAATTGATCTTTTCATAGAGTCCTTTTAATGCATTTTAACGTAACTTGCATCTTGTTTGTTATCAGGCTATACCAGTGTGGGTTAGCCTGAAGTAGAGTACATTTATGCCCAGTTAAGGATACCGCATTATCGCAGATTAACTCTGGAGGGTATAGGTGTTTTTGTTCGCCGGCATATAAGTTCTAGGGTTTGGATCTAGCGTACCGTTGTTGCATAGTGCCCTATTCCTAGTCCAATCATTAAGTGCCCTTGTTTTATTCGTAGCCCCGGTCATAACAATATGAGAGAGAGATATATAGAAAGATAGTTAGATAGATAGATTAGATAGATAGATTAGATATATAGAGATAAAGTATATATATATATATACAGTATATATATATTTTTTTTTCTATGTGATTGAGGGAGGCAAGGGCAGAACTGCCCATAGCGAGTGCCTCCCCCATAGTTGAAAGAGTGACAGGGCCAAAATCAAGGGACGTTCGAGCCAAAATGCCTGGACACACAGAGTTTGAAGCAATTTAAGTCATTGGAGGAGGGAAAGACTGATTCTGGGAGAGAGTTCCAGAGCTCAGCTGTTGAGTAGAAGAAAGTTTGAGAGTAACATTTCACTCTTGGGTTGGAGAGTTGCACAGAGTAGGGTGGGATTGAGTTGCAAGACGGGTACCACGTGCCCTACGTAAAGGAGGTGGTATACACTGGGAAAGCTCTGAGGAACACTGACTATTATAGTAGCGATAGAATAGCGAGAGAGATCCAACATTGCGGCGGAGAGAGAGAGATTGCAGAGAGTTGGTGAGTGGACGGGAGTTAATGATACGAAAGGCCTTCCTTTCAAATTTGTCTAGGAGAGCGGTGTGAGAGGAACCTCCCCACACATGTGAACAATACTCATTACAAGGACGCACTATGCCCCTGTACAGAGCAAGAAGCTGTGCAGGGGAAAAGAACCCCCTAAGGCAGTTGAGCACACCCAGCTTCTGGGAGGCTGCCTTAGCAAGACAGGTAATATGGTCCTTCCAAATGAGAGCAGAAGAAAAAGAGACACCAAGAATATTGAGAGAAGATGAAGGGTTTATTTTTGTATTGTTGAAGAATAAGGGATAATCCGCTGGGAGATCCTGACGGGTAGATAGATGGAGAAATTGGGTTTTTGGAAGCATTAAAGGTAACAAGGTTTTCTCTGCCCCAATTGGAGATAGTATTTAGATCAGAATTTAAGAGTTCTATGGCTTCATTACGTTTGTCGTTGAGGGATTGCTGACTGGGACGTTCTGAAAAACTAATGGAGTAGTGTAAGGTTGAGTCGTCTGGCGTATGAATGGATGGGAATTAAGGTACAGTTGAGGTGATCATTTATAAAAATTAGAAAGAGAATAGGAGATAGGACAGAGCCCTGAGGAACACCGGAGTTTATAGGGTGAGGAAGTGAACGATGGCCGTCCACAACCGCGGCTATGGAACGGCCGGAAAGGAAATTAGAGACAAAGGTACAGATGGAGGGATAGAAACCGAAGGAGGGTTGTTTAGAAATTAAAGATTTGTGCCAGACTCTATCGAAGGCTTTCGATATGTCTAGTGCAATAGAAAAAGTCTCACCGAAGTCCCGAAAGGAGGATGACCAAGAGTTAGTAAGATATGAAAGAAGATCACCGGTGGATGGAGCGACCCTTAACCCCTAACCAACGGCGCACGACATCTGTCGAGTAAAATAAATTTGGACTATGTGGCGGTGCACGACAAGCTGTCGAGTGCCATTTTCAGCACGTAATGTTGCTGAGAGAGAGAGCTGAGCGGTGGGACGAGCATAGTAACCTTATGACCGCTCCCAACGACCACCATGGACGTACTGAACTGTATTCTACTTTCCTCCTCCTCCTCTCACTCGCTACACAGGGAATTATGTACGGAAATGACCTTATTTTAGGTTTTTTGCACTCGTGTTGCACAATCGTTGCAAGAGAACCATTGGTCGTACAAGGATGGTTCGGGTGTCATTGGAAAGCTCTGTTTACGCCCTTTCAGGGATAGTTACTTGTTTTACGCTCTGGGTCTTGTCTATGCATGAACATGAGTAATGAAACAACCCTATTTAGGGTTAAAAAAAAACGCTGGGCGGCCAGTGTAAAATACCCTACCACCTGCTCTTTGTGTGTTAAGGAAGCCATACTGGCGATCTGAGAGCAGATTATGAGAAGAGAAATGCTTAAGAAATTTAGAAGCAAGAATAGTTTCAAAAATTGTAGAAAGACAAGAGATGAGAGCAATTGGACAAAATATATATATATATATATATATATATATTCCCTTAATAACTTGCATTTGGTCTGTTGTTTAGTATCCAACATGAATTCCTCGTTCTATTGGCTAATTACTTTCTAGTTTTTGATAAACCTGACAATTTGTTCAGATATTATTCATATACTTCCTTCCACCCCTTTACATGCAGGCTCTACCTAGCCTGAGGATATACTATACTTACACAGAAATATACCAAGGAATACAAGGGAGTACAAAGGAAAGCAAGCAACAACATTAATATTGCTACTTACAAGGCTGCCTATATATAATCTACCTTGGCTATATGTAAGAGAGAGAGAAAAAAAACAGAAATAAAGAAAGAAAGAAAGGAAGGAAGAAAGAAAGAGAGAGAGAGTGAGAGAAGAGAGAGAGAGAGAAGAGAAGAGAAGAGACGGGAAATAGAGCCCTATAGCCAAAATGTTAATTAAGGGATACAAAAGCATTAATTTAAAGTAAGCAACAGAAGTAATGTAAGAGTAATGAGAGAGAGAGAGAGAAGTAAGAGAAAGAACTGCATATATGTTCTTAGCTACACTGGCCACACAGACCGTACGATCCAATTAATGAGGTGGGTAGAACTTTATTCTAGTAGGGGAAACAGAATCCCAAATATATTATAGTGGATGAAAATAAATAACAAAACAGAGAGAGAGAGAGAGAGAGATACTTTGATCTACGTACCAGAGGAAACGGAATTAAAATACACGTGAGTCCGTCCTCAAGAAACGGAAAATTACTCGGTATATATTCATGCTCTGCCGGACGGACTTTATTTCCGTAATGGTAGTCAACGAAAGCTTAGATATGATTGTCTACTGATAGCCAGAATGAAAAGAAGACAGGCGTCCCGGAATACTGTAGGGATAAGTTTAACTAGTCAGACCCCTCTTTATTAAAATATATTTTCCCTCTTCTGAGTAGCAATTTCCTTTGATTTAGAGTGTAACACACATGTCACACCCTAACAAGTGATATACTTTCTCTATCTAGCTTTATATGTTTATAACCTCAATGCATTTCAATTATTTTTGTTTACCTGAAAACTGTCAATTTAACATTTTGTATATTCGTTAGCCTATATATATATATATATATATACACAGTATATACAGTATACTGTATATTATTATTATTTTGTTATTTTTGTTTTTGTTTTTGTTAGTTTCGTTTGTTGTGTGTGTTCCTTGCTGTCCAATAAGAGAGGTTCTCCAGCGTCCAACCAACCAATGAGAAGCCAGTTTTGGCGAATCTAAAGGCGGATTACATGAACTATATTTTTCGACAAAATAGCATTGCCCTCTGTGTTCTGGAAACATCTTGGAACTATAATATACTAGTTTAGGCGAATAAACTAAAATTGATTATTATAGTAGACAGAATTATTATGACATTTTAATCCTTTCTGTACCGGTGCTGTCCTTTTAACTAATTTACTGGGGCTACTTCTAGACGATTTTATTCAGCTAAAAAAAGGCCCCCAACAATTAACAGACTTCGAACTATCTCACTTGACCCGTTGTAGTGCCATAGATCCTACTTAAGCTGCACAATATCGTATCAATATAGCTAGAATACATTAAAAGGATGTTACTGCCAGATCAAAGTTGCCGAAAATGGTTGACGGTAAAATAAGTGAGTGTAACTCCGCCATTTCTGTCCAAAGGGGCCTGCCTTCATCATCAGAGGTAACAAAACAAAGTAATCCAGGCCAGTGTACAGTCACAAGCAAATGTTTGTCAAATTCCACTAGAGACCCTATAATACTACTACTACTACTACTACTACTACTACTACTACTACTACTACTACTACTACTACTAATAATAATAATAATAATAATGATAATAATAAGAACAGAGATTGGTCAACCACCTCAATATTGGTGCCACTGGTGACATTATACCTTGTTCCAAATATGTAGGCCAAAGCTCTTGAACATTAACCTCTATAACTCACAAACGACTAGAGAAATGGAACTAGTATGTCTACCATTTGGGAAGGGTAAGTCAGGGAATAGGTGTGGAAATTGACAGCCCATTTGCTTTAGACCTTTTTGAGTAATAGAGGTTAGGGTTCAAGAGTTATGGCCTACTGATTTGGAACAGGGTATAACCTCGTTTTACACTCAAATAGGTCCATACCAATAATAACATATTCCGCAATACTGGTACGGGGGGCATAGTTTGGCCCTATTGTTTGATTGTTACGGCACAAAAAACAAAAAAAAACAAAAAAAAAACAATCCCCCCCTCTCTCTCTCTATCGTCAAAGAAAACCGAAAAATACTCTAGAATGAAAAAAATCCTGGAAATGAGCCCGACTCTTCTAAAGCCTTGCCTTGGCCCCACCTTAATCAAGAAGGGGGGGGGGGGAGTATAAGGGGTAATTGGAAGTGTAAGGGGGGATGGGTTGGATGTAAGGTGGTTGAGGGATGGAGTGGGGGGGTCATGGGGGAGGACAAGGATGCAAAAGGGCATTGGATGAGGGGATAGGGTTGGGGAATGTCAGGGGGGAGGGGTAGGGTAGGCACGATAGATATTAAAATTGACAAAGTAATTGGGGCGAAAGGTCTTAAAATCGCCAAACTAATGGGCCGAACATCCTTAAATCTGAAAAACAATGGGCCTAATCATGAGGGAGAAGGGTGGGTCAGAGAAAACAACCAATCCCCCCTTAATTTATGTCATCTATGAGTATCCTAGCCCAGGGTTGGTATTCAGCTGATAGGGGCGCCCCTTCTGACCCGGCGACGTCTTTTCTATATTTTAATCTAGCTGTATTGAGACGATTTTATGCAGCTTAAGAAGGAGCTATGGTAGTAAAAAGGATTAAGTAAGATAGCTCGATCCCTGTATATTGTTGGAGGCCCTTAACAAAAAATTAATAACATCGTCTTAATATAGCTAGAATTATATGAAAAAGACGTCGCCGGTACAGATGGGGCTAGGGAGCGTCATGTGTCACTTAGGGAAATGTTTTGTTCCAAGATTTCCAAAGTATTATAGCTAGATTTAGTCTCTCTCTCTCTCTCTCTCTCTCTCTCTCTCTCTCTCTCTCTCTCTCTCTCTCTCTCTCTCTCTCTCTCTCTCTCTCTCTCTCTCTCTCTCTCTCTCTCTCTCTCTCTCTCTCTCTCTCTCTCCACATATATACTTTATACTGTAATATATGCGTGTGTCTATGAGGGTGTGGTTTATTATTCTGAATATTGATATACTCAAAATATATAATTCTTTATCTACCAATACATCCGCCCTGGTGCAACTTACTCGAACTATGTGCTTATTTGTACTATTATCTGTACTATTACCTGTTATCTATTACTTGTACTCTTTTTAATATTTTGTATTACTTTGGCTGGTGTGTTGACGAACCTACTTAAAAAGGTATGTATTGTTTAACATGATGTATTAATGTATCATTATGCAATAACAATACTGGTGCCAGCATATTGTATACATATTCAACTTACTATATTAGGTTTTAATTGTAGCTGACAGTAAATTGAACCCCGATTTCCCGATTCTTAATTAACAAATATGAAACCAATATATACCTACGTCATAGTAATGCCAAGTTTTCATAATCAACAACAAATTTCGATATAAACTCTTCGTAATAGCTGAGTAATGAAGTTCGGAACATGGCAATTTCCCTCAACAGAAATAAATGAGAAGATAGCCACTCCTGGCATTTTTCGCAATGAGCAGTATAACAATTATTAATGTTTTGCTAGTTTATCTATCTACCTATCTATCTATTGCCTGACGCCATGATCCCCGAAGGGGTGGCCACGAACGAAACGCCCCATGCACCTCTCTCCCCAGTAAATCGACGCCGCTCCTCCCAACCAGCACTGCCTTCATCCATATAATTCTTCACTCCATCCTTTCACCTCTCTTTCGGTTTACCTCTCCCTCTCCGTCCTTCCACCTCGCTCTCGTACACCCTCTTAGTCATTCTCTCGCTTCCCATATGTTCCTTTTCACACTTTCTAGCACATCTACCTCCATACCACACGTCCTTCTTACTTCCTCATTCGTCTGTCTATCCCTCCATTTAAACTCTGCACGCACTTCTCAAGTAACTCATTTCCACCCCTCTCACTCTTGGTTTGAATTTCTCTACCAACGTCCATGCTTCGCGTCCGTAAGTCAGTGTCGAGATTACCACACTGTCTTGCAAGGACTTCTTCACTTCCATGCTGACCACCCTATTTCTTGTTACTGCTTTCAGTGTTCCTACAACCCTCTTCCCCTGTTGAACCCTCTCCCAAACTTCTTCATGCATACTCCCATCTTTACTCAGCACACTACCCAGATACTTAAATGAGCTGACAATCTCCATAGCCGGACCATTCAACTTCACCTCACACTGTGTGGCTTCACCCCTTTTGAAGACCATAACCTTACTCTTCCCTGCATTTACCTTCAGATTCCGTTTTTCGTACACAGTTCCAAACATATTTACCAGACCTTGCACCTCCCATTCGTTATCGCTCATCAGAACTGTATCATCAGCAAACAGCAGTACAGGTAGTTTCCACTCGTTTCCCTTCCTTATCAGCGATACACCCACATCCACTGCTCTTCCTTGTATTTCTTTCATGACTCCATCCATATATACAGTAAACAACCACGGGGACATCACACATCCCTGTTTCAACCCAACATTCAGATTAAAGAACTCGCTCTGCTCATTCTCAACACGTACTGCCGCCTTTGCACCCTTATACATGTTTTTCACTGCTTTCAGCAACTTGCCATATACTTTGTATATTCTAAGTACTTTCCACATACCTTCTCTATCCAGTCTGTCATAGGCCTTCTCCAAGTCCACAAAGGCAACATACAGCTTTTGTTGCTTCTCCAAATATTTCTCCACAACACTTTTCAGGACAAAAATCTGATCTGCACATCCTCTTCCCTTCCTAAAACCGCCCTGCTCGTCACCTATCAATGTCTCCGTTCTCGCTCTCTCTCTCTCTCAATAACTACCTTACTGTACACATTCCCTACTACGCTTAGAAGACATATTCCTCGGTGGTTACCACACATTCCTCTTTCCCCTTTACCCTTATATAGGGGGACTATTATGCCTGTCTTCCAGTCATCAGGTGCACTCCCCCTCTCAATATATGTATTAGAGATGGACCGAATATTTGTTTCGCATTCGTATGTGCGAATCTTCGCTATGATTTTCAATATTCGTATTTGCATTTCCATTCATAGCTATTTGCAAACATGCGAATATTTTCACGAAACCAATAGAAGATACACAAAAATTTAAAATATTAAATTTTAAAGTCAAGAGTGTGCAAAATATAAATATGTTCTAATATATTACTAGGAACCCCAAAAGGTTCACCAAACCCAAATATACGAAGCGTTTGTTGATGTTCTTAAAAAAAAAAAAAAAAAAAAAAAAAACAGCTTGCGTTCGGTTGTACGCTGTCGGGGAAAGGAATGCCTCTTTATTAAACCCTCTAAGTACCATAGTATGTGAATGTTTTTTAAACTAATGTAACTGAAATTGTGTACATCGACTTCCAAACCAATCTGATAATCTCTGAACTTTGAAATAATTGTAATAGTTTCGAAATCTGACCGTGTTCATTAAAACGGATGGAATGGTCTTGGTACATGTTGCCAATGTAGCGGCTACCGCTAGATCCAGCGAATCACTTCCATCACTTCCATCTAGCGACATCAAGATGTGATGAATACTAGCGATATTCAAGTTATGTTCCCTATGTTAAGGAATTGTAGATATGTTTCGTTTGTTAAAGATTATTCTAGATACTTCAACATATGTTTTTAGTGACATACAAGTTTTTAGTGTCTGGTGACTATCTAGCGATTTGTCAATGTTATTCTAGCATACATGTGTGTTTTAGTTTATCATGCATTGTTTAATAAATTTGCCCTATTTCTCCAGAAGACTTCCTACATGGTATAGTGTATTGTTCTAGTGATAATTAAATATTATACAGGGCTATTTTAAGTTGGCTGATGATTATGAAACAGTAATATGCGGGACGATGAGAATACTGTATGTAAACATGTCTCGGATATCACTGATAATTTTTGGAATTTTCTGCCAAAAGCCCAATGGCTAATCAGTGGTGGTAACGAAACACGCAGCTTTACACATTCACATCGTCATTGGCTTCCGGTAATTAATTTCATAGTAATTTAATTAACGTTTGTTGGTGATATAAAAAGAATTACAAGTTCTTGAAGGATGAACATTTCATCCTTCAAGAAAGATTGAAATACTCGCTATTCGTATTCGAATTCGCGAATTTTACCAACAAAAATTCGCATTCGTATTCGCATTCGCAAATATAGTGAAAATTGATATTTGTTCCATCTCTAAAATGTATTACTATTTAAGCCAAAGCAATAGTAAACGAGTGAACTCAAACTTGTCCTTATTGGATTAATGTGTTAAAATTGATAACATTAGATCAATACCGAGGAGACAACAACCCTAATCAGAGGTGAATAATTAATTAAGTAATTCCGACATCATTAACCAGATCCCCTACAACACTCCTACAGTCAGTTGGAAGCCATAGGGTATTTGGTAGGAATAGGGGTTGATTTAGTCATATTTATTGACATTGGTAAAATTTAGTAATAAGTAGCGCAAATTCGGGTTAACGGGGTAAATTCGGTTATATTAAAAAACATATGCAGTATTATGCACTCAGTAACGTACACCGAGATTATACAGTATGAAGTTAAATAGTTGGTCATATGTGCTAGACTCGGTAAAATAGTGAAATATATTATGTAGTCTATGTTATAGGAATGATCAAGCTTTATCATGTTGGAGAAAGTTGATCACGTTGATCCTTTGTGGCGAGTGCAAGGCAGCCGCCTTTCAACGCAGTCCCACTTCTATTCTGTCCAGCTCTCTGGAGAGCTTCTATTGGTTTTTCACGAAACCAATAGAAGATACACAAAAATTTAAAATATTAAATTTTAAAGTCAAGAGTGTGCAAAATATAAATATGTTCTAATATATTACTAGGAACCCCAAAAGGTTCACCAAACCCAAATATACGAAGCGTTTGTTGATGTTCTTAAAAAAAAAAAAAAAAAAAAAAAAAACAGCTTGCGTTCGGTTGTACGCTGTCGGGGAAAGGAATGCCTCTTTATTAAACCCTCTAAGTACCATAGTATGTGAATGTTTTTTAAACTAATGTAACTGAAATTGTGTACATCGACTTCCAAACCAAGTCTCTACCAAAGAATTGGCAAATGTTCTCAGTCTTTCTTCTACTCAACAAGTGAACTCTGGAACTCTCTCCCTAAATCAATCTTTCCTCCTATGAATATTTTCTCATTCAAATAAATTAGGGATGGAACAAAAAGAATAATATAAAGATAATTGCTATATTTCTATTAATATTTTAGTTTCCTCCCTAGACGTCTATCAAGCTTAAAAAACACACCCCAAAAACTTCCTTGAAGAATAATTTCTACATTTTTCGATAGAAAAATGTCCCGGCCAAAGGCCGATTCCTCTTAAATTACAGGCTCGCTATCGATTGCCTCGAACAAATCGATACCTAAATGGTATGAAAGGTCTTAATAAAGACAAAGAAATGGGACGAACAGTCTTAAAATCGCCGAACAAATAGATTGACGTCTGAAAATCTGAAAACTAATGGGGCTAAACATGAGGAAGAAGGGGGGCCAGATAATATACCATCCCCCCTTAAACCAAACGATAACACTAGTTGCTCCTCTCGCGGTTGATCCTCTACAATCCGTAAGTGATAAGAAATATTCAGCCAGCCTGAGTTCCTTTTAGATCTTTATCAGCCATCTATGTATATTTCAAACTCGAAGTATGCCAGACCTGTGACCCCAAAATCCAGACATATTATCGTTATAGCAAGTGCGATTACAATATATATATATATATATATATATATTGTATATATATATATATATATATATATATATATATATATATATATATATTAATATAACGAAAATATAAAATACTCCCCTACACCAACAAAGGAAAACGCCAGGGAAACAGACAACAAAATCCGTGGGAAACCTACACCAGGAAGGAGGAACTCAGGAAGAACGAAGAACGAGAAAGCAAAATGACGACCACCAAAGAAAGCGTTTTCCCACAACAAACAAAGAGGAAACCAAAGGAAAACAAATAGAAGAAAGACAGAAGAAAGCCCTGCCTACCAGAATATCTACCATGCCCCGTATTCCGAAATTGCCCCACACTAATCGACAACCAGCAGAACAAAAGAAGAATAAAGGCAAGAAGACAGGAGAAAAGGAGGAAGTACCAACCAGGAAATGTGGGCCCAAGGAAACAACATGTGTACCAATTGTCCATAAGTTTCCAAGGAATAATAATATTACTCCACCACCAGTCATCACCGCCAGAAGATAAGCCTGGGTCTCCACTATAACTACAGAATGCCCTACTACACCCGGGAAGAACATTAAATTATCTTCTATCTCCCAACAACAACAAAAGAGACGAATAGTGTTCAGCCAGGACGAGAAGGACTCCTATCACCAACAACAGAGTAAGCACTTGCGCCCCTATTCCACCAAAAAGGCCAAACTACTTACCCACCAGCTTCTAGGGGGTCCTCCTAATCCCCTAGATTAACCCCTGACCGCACTTGTGACCTTTATGCACCTATACACCAACCCCGGGATATCTCAGCCAACGTTATCACTATGCTGAAGACAACTGAACAGGGCAAGCAATTCTAGGGCTTTTCAATAACTGGCATTCCAAGTTGAACAAGTCCTAGGATTACCCTCCCATTCAGTTGGTGATAAACGGCATAACGAATAGCCCGCTAGGTCTGAGGAGTTGTTTTCCCTATTGAGGGATCCTTGTTAATTGTGTGGCATACCATCTATTAACATAGAATCTTTAATAGGCTGCACCTTTAGTATTAGAAGCCTGAAGTACCAAGGCATACCCACACTTCAACTTTTATTATTAAAACTGAATTCTAAGAACTACCAAGGGATAGTTGACATACCAAAGTCACTTGTGTAGTTCAAGGCTCTGCGAGATACCTTAACCAGCACTCGGCATATAGAATGTCCTTGGTGCATTTGTCTGTAGCATACTTTTTGTCTCTTGCAACTAAAAGGTTTAAACACCGCCCCGAGTTCCTTGAACCTCTTATAAAGGTCAGTGGCAGTCGAGAAGACAAGAGTGGTCATTACCATATTGTCTCCTCGCGTTAGCCCGATATAGTGCCAATCCGTCATAACTGAGGCATTATATTCAAGACCCTAGGTCAAGAGTACCTGAATGGAACTTCATCACCGATTAATATATAGGTCAGGATAGTCGAGCATCTCTAAGCTATATGCTATATATACTCGCGTATGTCCGATGAGGTGCCCAAATATATTTATATATTTACGGAGCCGCATTTAAGACCCCACACCATTATTCCATCTGTAACCTACTACTTCACACGACAGGCCAACCTGGATGGCCCAGCGGAGACTCGGAAGACTACAAGCTGTTCCCCTCAAAAAAAACTTTTACTCCTAGTTTTCACTTTTGGAGTTATTATAGAAAACTGAGAGAAGTTGATAACAGTGACGAGGTACTGTATATAAAGTTAGAGTCCCAAGATATTGACTCTGCCTAAATTCCTACAAGCGGATATAAAGTTAGAGTCCCAAGATATTCTATCTATTGCCTGACGCCGTGATCCCCGAAGGGGTGGCCACGAACGAACCGCCCCCATGCACCTCTGTCCCCAGTCAGTCGACGCCCCTCCCCCCAACCAGCACCGCCTTCGTTCATGTAGTTCCTCACTCCATCCTTCCACCTCATATTCGGTCTACCTCTCCCCCTCTGTCCCTCCACCTCGCTCTCGTACACCCTCTTAGTCATTCTCTCGCTTTCCATACGTTCCATATGGCCGAACCATCTCAAGTTGTTCCTTTTCACACTTTCCAGCACATCTACCTCCACACCACACCTCCTTCTTACTTCCTCATTAGTCTGTCTATCCCTCCATGTAACTCCGCACGCACTCCTTAAGTAATTCATTTCCACTGCTCTCACTCTTGGTCTGAGTCTCTCAACCAACGTCCATGCTTCGCTTCCGTAAGTCAGTGTCGGGATTACCACACTGTCATGCAAGGACTTCTTCACTTCCATACTGACCACCCTATTTCTTGTTACTGCTTTTAGCGTTCCTACAACCCTCTTCCCCTGTTGTACCCTCTCCTGCACCTCTTCATCCATAGTCCCATCTTTACTCAACACACTGCCCAGATACTTAAAAGAGTTGACGATATTGACTCTGCCTAAATTCCTACAAGCGGATATAAAGTTAGAGTGTCCCAAATATCGACTCTACCAAATTCTCACCAGTGCGCAAGGTACCTTATAAAGTTAGATTCCCAAGATATTGACTCTGCCTAAATTCCTACAAGTGATATAAAGTTAGAGTCCCCCAAATATTGACTCTGACAAATTCTCACCAGTGTGCAAGGTGTTCTTATAAAGTAGAGTCCAGTATATTGACTCAAGATAAAACCTTGTCAACTAAGTGTAACTTGATATCATATTTGAATATAAAATCACCGTCTGGGCACATTTCGACTATTCAGTGTTTCTCAAATATCTAAGTGTTTGGTATTTGTGTAAGAGGACAGTTAAACCTATTTTTGTATACCTGAGCTCCATCTAGATCCTCGCTCGTGCTGGAAGAGTATTTTTCCCTGTTGTATAAACTTATCTATTTATTTTAAAACCTTATTATCTCTTACATATGTACGTAGAGTTTAAGATTAAATAAAACTGTTCTTTAAATTATATTTCGGTGTTATTCCTCTTCTTGCCTTCTATACATGTATTGTATGAACTCTGAAATCTCCAGTCTTGATAGAACTCACTAGAACCAAACCTGATAAAAAGCACGGTATAACAAATATATATATATATATATATATATATATATATATATATATATATATTTATATATGTATATATATATGTATATATATATATGTATATATATATATATATATATGTATATGTATATATATATATATATATATATATATATATACTGTATATATATATATATATATATATATATATATATATATACAGTATATATACAGAGCAGTCCAGAAACATCTCCCCATAGGGAATTTTTGTGTATTTGCAAGGGAGAGCTAATGAATCAATGTTTATTTATTTATGTATATTTATTTATTTATTTTGAGCATGTGATCCATCGAGATTCGAACCTGGGTTACCACACACAGATGCAGATCAAATAATATTGGAATACCCTATGGGCAATACACAGGAATTCCCTATGGGGAGTGTTTCTGGACCGCTCTGTATATATATATATATATATATATATATATATATATATATATATATATAGAGAGAGAGAGAGAGAGGGGGAGGGGGGAGGGAAATGGTCAGGGGAGACTTTAGGAAAATTATCTGTAACGATGAACAGAAGTGTTGAAAACGGACAACCTGGTGGTTCATGGAGAGAGAGAGAGAGAGAGAGAGAGTAGAGTAGTCTTGGGGGTATTTTTAAAACTTGATGGAGGTCTAGTGACGAAAGTAAACAATACAAATAATGAATAAATCAAAAGATACACTAATAAATATATAGGTCTCCCCTTAAATAACAGATCTAGTTTGTCTGAGAGCTTAGGAATTCGACCTAGCCAATATATAGTCTATGAACGTTCACAATATTTCAATTATTTCCTGAATATTTGATGTATCTACTAGTCTCAAGAGTGCCTGGGAACTGTAAAGAATTGTCTCACGAAAAAATAGAATACAAAATTAGTATTCGCAAATGGAAAACAGATTTCTGGTGTGCTGTTGGAGGAGTTTGTATTAATGGGAGATGGGTCGTTTTTCTGGTCCCCCTTTGTCCTCATGTTTAACTCCTGTAGTTTTAAAGATTTAAGACGTTCGGCCCATTAGTTCGGCAATGTTAAGATCTTTCACCTCATGTATTTGTCAATATTAAGACATTTAGTGTCATTTAGGTGTCGATTTTTCTCCTACCGAGCGATAGCTAGCCTGTAATTTAAGAGGATCCTGCCTTCGGCCGAGACATTATTCTATCGAAGAATGTACAAATTGATCTTGAAGGAGAATCTTCTGGAAGGGGGTATCTTTTAACCATGTTGGATATCTAGGGTGGAAAAAAAAAACACACACACACACACATGATGAGAAGATTCATAAATGAGCAAATAAATACGCCCATCCCCACTTAAAGGGATATTTTTATGTATGTATTGATATATTTACATATTTATTTACTTGTTTATATATATCTTTACTGCTTAAGACATTTTTACTTTCCTCTCTAGACATCCATCAATGTTAAAGGAGACCCCCCAAGACAAATGTTTGCATTTCTCAGTAGAAAAATGGCCCGGCTGGTTCCTCCTAAATTGTAGGCTCGCTATCGCCCGCCAGGAAAAGTATCGACTCCTAAATGGCACACTAGGTCTTAAAATCGCCAAACTAATGGGGCGAATATCTTAAAATCTCAAAACTAATGGGGCTAAGCATGAGAGAGAAGGAAGTTAAGCAAATCCCCCTTATTGAGACCATCTGGCAGTATCCTGAATTAATAGATAACTGTGGTGGTGGGTGTGGCCAATCCATGAATGCACTACTCGCTCCGTGGTTAGTGGTTAGTGAGACTGATCCTCCACATACTTTCTCCACCCAACCACCCCTCCACTCCCATCATCTGTCTCCACCCCTCCACCACATTCTCCATCCCCTCCACCACCGCCCCAACCCCTCTATTGCTATACTCTTTCACCACCACCTCTCCACTACCATCCTCCACCACCACCACTACCCTTCCACGTATGCATCTTTCTCCACCACCACCACCACCACCATTCCACTCCTCCACCACTCCCCGTCTCCACCACGTACAGGCTGATAAGTGGAGTTGGTGGATAATTTTTGTGATTAATCCCTCTCATATTGTTAATTCTTCCCATAGTATTGATCCCCTCACATAGTATTAATCCCCTATCATAGCATTAATCCACCCTCATAGTATTAATCCCCTCTCATAGCGTTACTCTCCAAAATATGCTAGTTCCTTTCTAAAATGTTTCCTATGCACTGAGTTAAACCTTCCATACTGCCAAATCCCTCCCATATTGTAAATCCCCTCCCATAGCAGTAATCCCACAACCCATATATCTGCGGTTAATCCCTCCCCTCCCCCTCATATCCACTACCCTGGGGCAGCTCTACATGTACTCAATATGTTGGATTTTGGTCCAGTGTAATGGAGCTGTTATTAAGCTTGGTGGAAAGGGTGTGTGTGTGTGATTATGTGTGTGTGCGTGTGTGTGATTGTATGTGTGTGATTGTATGTGTGTGATTGTGTATTTACCTAATTGTATTTACCTAATTGTAATTTTACAGGAGTGAGCCTAAGCTCGTGATGTCCCGTCTTCCAAGCTCATATTATCATATTTTACTTTGAATTGGCTTATACTCTTGGCACACACTACCTTTTCTGGGAGTGAATTCCACTTTCCTATGCTTCTACAAGGAAAGGCAAATTTTCTCACATCCTTCTTGCAAGGCTTGACCACCAGTTTGAATGCATGGCCTCTCGTTCTTCCTTTTGATGGTATGATGAAGTCTTCCCTGTCAATCCAGTCAATCTTGTTAACACATTTGTACATCGTGATCATATCTCCGCGTTCTCTTCTATCTTTCAATGTAGTAAGGCCTATCATTTCCAGTCGTTCTACATAGCTGCACCCTCTCAATTCTGGAACTAATCTTGTTGCTGCCCTCTGAACTTTTTCCAGTTTATCTATGTGTTTTTTTCAGATGTGGACTCCATATAACTGTTGCATATTCTAATGTGGGTCTTATAAAGGTAACTATTAGTTTTTTAATCATATCCAAATCCTCGTATGAAAAAGCAACCCTAACATTGGCTAGCAGTCCATAAGCGTTTCTCACTTTCTCGTTTATGTGATCTTCAGGTGATAGTTTGGGATTTATTATTACCCCCAAATCTTTGTCTTTCCTTGAAGGTTTAAGCTCTTCTTCACCCATTTTATATCTTCCATGCGGCCTTCTTTTACTTTCACCCATCTCCATGACATGACACTTCTTTGCATTAAAATCCATTTGCCAAATTTGACTCCCCTTGAAAATACTTGTGACATCCTGCTGCAGAGCCACGCAAGAATCTTGATCTCTTATTTATCTAAGTAACTTTGCATCATCAGCAAACAGGTTATCATAACCTTCCGAGCTGATGTTATTTGGCATATCATTAATATACAGCAGGAACATGATCGGTGCTAAAACAGCACCCTGCGGTACCCCGCTCGTAACCTCTTTCCAACTTAAAAATTGTCCTCCGACTACTGTTCTCATCTTTCTTCCAACAAGAAAATCCTTCATCCACTTAAGAAGTGATCCTCCAATTCCACCTTTCATTTCCAGCTTCCATAATAGCCGTTGATGTGGAACACGATCAAAGGGCTTTTTAAAATCTAAATAGATGCATTCTACACAGCCCTCTCTCTCTTGCACTATTTCATTAACTCTATCATAGAAACTTTATAAATTAGTCGCACATGACCTACCTGATCTAAAACAAATTGCTTACTCGATAATAAACGATTTTTTTCTAAGTGTTCTACCCATCTCTTTCTAATCAACTTCTCCAAGACCTTGCACACTACACTCGTGAGGGACACTGGTCGGTAATTTAGAGGATCATCTCTATTTCCTTTCTTGAACAAGGGGACGATGTTTGCTGTTTTCCATATGGAGGGTAACTTCCCTTCTCTTAACGATTGTTCAAACATGATGCTGAGTGGGTGGCTTAATTTATCTGCGCATTCCTTCAAAACCCAGCATGAATCTTCATCTGGTCCCGTCGCCTTCCTTTGATCTAAATTCATCAGCAACTCTCTAACTTCTTCTTTCTTGATAACTTTATCATCCATTCCAGTTTCCTTTACTCGAGTGTCTTTATCTTCTATGAATCAATTTTCTTTAACAAAAAACTGACAAACTTTTTATTTAATACTTCACTTATTGCTTGTTCATGTTCATAAACTTCACCATCCACAACAACTCTCTGTATTTTATCTTTCACTTTTAGTTTCCTTCTAATATAGCTGTAAAAAAAGTTTAGGTTCTTTATCACTTCTGTTTATTATAATATCTTTTCCATAATTTGCTTCCTCTTGTCTTCGTACTTGGGTATACCCATTTCTTGCCTGCTTGTATTTGTGATATGCTTGTTTTGTGTTATGTCTCCTATATCTATTCCATAACATATCTCTCTTCTCTTTGGCTAGTCTACATCTTTCGTTAAACCATTCTCTGTTTCCCCTTCTCTGATTTCCCTTTTGTTTGGGTATATTTCTCGATACTCCCTCGTTATACACCTCGATAAAATAGTTATATTGCTGTTCTACATCACGTTCCTCTAACTCTTGTTGCCAATTGATTTGCCAAACAAATTGCCTCAGTTGCTCATAATTACCCCTTGCAAAATTTAGTGTGTCTTGTTTGTGCTCTTCCCTCTCCTTGGTGATGTCATAATTAACAATAAACCGGAAACTCAATAGAGTATGGTCACTTTTACCGAGTGGAGGCATGTACTCCAAACTCACAATTTCATTATCTGTTCTAGTAAAGATTAGATCTAAAATTGACAGTATGTCCTCTCCTCGCACCCTGGTTGGTTCATTAACGTGCTGATGCATGAACAATTCCATCATTAAGTTAAGTAATGTACTACTCCAGGTATGATTCTCCCCTCTAGTTTCCATGTTTAGCCAGTCAATATGTTTAGAGTTAAAATCACCCACTAACAATACTCTATAATGCCTTCTTTCAGATTGTTGTAGTAACATATCTAACATTTGTATGGTTTTATTTGTTAGTTCTTCATAATCATCCTTATGCCAAGCACTAGTTAGTGGTGGCATATACACATTAATGATTAGCAAATGTTCTTCACCTAGCGTAATTTTAATGGCTACTGTTTCGTGTTTGTCTATGTCAATTACTTCCTGTTCCCTAGCATGTAGATCCTCCCTTGTCAAAATCATCACCTCCTCCTTTTTTGCCTGCCCTGTCCCTCTTCCTTATATGATATCCATCCACACCTATAACTACATTCCCAATTTTGTAATTTAATTTTGTTTCTGTTAAACATATTATATGTGGTTTCTTAGAATTAACTAAATCTCTTAGTTCTAACAATTTCGATGGCAGTCCATCAATATTTGTATACAGTATATTAAGGAACTCGTTTTTATTTTCTGGCCTAACTCCCCCTGCCACTCCTACCGTTCTTGTTGTGTGTGTGTGTGTGTGTATGTGTGTGTGTGACTCTCAAAGTGTTCACGGTATATACGAATGCGTATACGCCAGATCGATGACATACTGAATGCAATCTTAGATTGTATATCATACTTTGAACAAAATAATAAAAATAATAATCATAAATGTAGACATGGCCCAAATATATTTAGCTATGTAGCTATTCCTCACGTGTTGTATTATAATTTATGTAGTATATACTACAACATAATGTGTACATTAAGGGGAGGCAGACCATTTTTCTGGACCCCCTTTTCCCTCATGTTTAGCCCCATTAGTTTTGAGACCTTAAGACGTTTGGCCCATTAGTTTGGCTATTTTAATACCTTTCGCCCCATTTATTTGTCAATTGTATGACCTTTCGTGCCATTTAGTTATCGATTGTTTTCCTGGCGAGCGAAAGCGAGCCTAATATTTTAAGAGAAACCAGCCTTCGGCCGGGAAATTTTTCTATCGAAAAGTTTACAAATTTATCTTGAAGGGGGGTCTAGGGTTCTTTGTTTTAAGCTTGATGGAGGTCTAGTGAGGAAACTAAGAAATAAAGGAATGAATGATCAAACAAACGGTCTGTCTCCCCTTAACATTGACTTATTTTTTACTACTGATGAAAAACAATCCTATATGAAACTCTATCCCAAAGTTGGTTGACTCTTCTCAGAAAACATACAGTATTTAGTAGCACCTACAGTCACTCTTGTTTATCAATCCTACCCTATTAAAACTTATTATTCTAATTGTCTACTTCCTATTTATTGCATCCCTCTTCAGCTACTATTTCTTCCTTGCTTCATTCCACGTCTCCTTCAATGTGTCTTTCATCCAAATCCTGTTTTTTCTTCTTGTGTTCATTTTGCAATTTTTGTCTTCTTTCTTTTTTGTTATTTACCATTCCACCTACTTCCAAATTGTTCCTCTCTCTCCTTTTCGCCCTTTAATCTCATTCTCTTCTCTTCTTAATCCTTACAATCTCCCTTATTGTCTTTCCTTTACATTCCTCCTTTATTTCCTCATCATGATTATTCTTCCCTTTCTTTTTCCCTTCCATCTTTCTTCTCTTTCCTATGTCTTCTTTATCCTCCGTATCTTCCTTGTGCACCTCCTTCGCCGCCCCTTCCTTCCCCTCCTTCCTTTATCTTCCTTCTCTTGCACCTACTTCTTTCCCTCCATTGCTGTTCTTCCTCTTCCTTGCCTTCTTTCCTCTGTCTCCTCCTGTCTTCACCTTTATCATTGTTTCTCTCTTGTTTTCCCTCATTCTCTCGCTCTCCCCTCTTTCTCTTTTTTTTTTTTTTTTTTTTTTTTTTTACGAGACAATGAACGGAGGAAGGAAAAACACAGATTAAACAAAAAAGGTCCATGTGCCTAAAGGCATCCTCCATTCATAATTTGTTTGTAACAACTGGATTTAAACTGTTGTAGATTGTAAGTTTGTGGAAAGCAACTCGAGGGAAGTGAATTCCAAAGAGTAGTAGTTCTAGGGATAAATTAATTTTGATAAGCAGAAGTTCTGCATTGTGGAGGAGAAAGTGTAAATTCATGGGCGCTCTCAGCTGCCCTAGTTCTACGGGGAAAGATGTGGAGAGGCGGCACAATTGAAGCAAGTTCCTCAGAACAATTGCTGTGAAAATATCTATAGAATTATGCAAGGAATGCAACGTTTCTTCGTATGGATAATGTAGGAAGGTCCTGTGTGATTGCAGGGTTATTGATTAATCTAATAGCTTTATTTTTAATTTTGTCCAACTGCCTCAATGCAACCACTCCACTTCCACTCCACAGAGGTGAACAGTAATCCATCTGAGAACGCACATGACTTTTATATATTACGGCCAACTGCTGGTCAGTGAAGAATTCTCGAACTCTGTACAGGAGTCCCAGTTTTTTAGAGGCATTCTCAGCAATGCTTCTAACATAATGTGTCCATCATTAAAAAATATATTGTAGTCAGTGAGATTCTGTCGGTTAGAAAATTGAATGTACTTGGTTTTCTGTGCATTAACCCTTCCTCTCCGGGCTGTCTTACCAAATGACGGTCGCCCTACCCGGGCGATATGGCTGAAAAACGTCTAGGCCTAGGCTACCGTATTTATGTTTATTTTCACTGCTAGAACTTTCCCACTCATCTATAATCGTAGTGCGGTTTTCAATCTGTATTTTGGCATTGAGTAGAGCTTTGTAAGTCAACTGGTTCAGTTGTGATGACGATTTCAGTGGAGCCAATATTGCAGAGATGTTGCCAATATGGGGGCTTTTTAGACACTAATTTCGTCATGACGTCAGAACAATAACATTGAGGAGTCTTCTCCTTCTTGTTTTCGGAGGTGCGGTGACGAACGCTTGGGTTTGTTGACATACGTCGTACGCACGGCGTTCGGACCCAGCTTAATTAGGCTATTAAGCTCGGGCCTTAGATAAAGCATACCGGGTAGCGGCCCTTCTTTCGTGCTGTCCTTACCTAAGGCAGACCGGGTAGGAAGGGTTAAAGGAAACTAGATTCTTTTGTCCCAATTCATTAATTCTTGAAAGGTCCTGGTTCAGAGAAATTGCAGTGTTTATTTTTTAATTTATAAGATCGGGTTGGGTGAAAGAATTGGTAAATGTGAAGGAACTGTGGAGTGTTGAGTCATCTGCATAGGAATGTATTGGATTATGAGTGGTAGATAATATGAGATCATTGATATGAATGAGGAACAGAGTTGGGGCCAAAACTGATCCCTGGGGAACACCAGCATTTATTGAGTGAAATTGAGAATAAAGGCCATCTACCATTACACATAATTTTCTGTTATGAAGATAAGAAGAAATTAGTGGAACTAATGATGCAAGGCTGTAGTGTGACATCTTCGACAATAAGGATTGATGCCAGACTCTATCAAATGCCTTTGATATATCCAGTGCTATTGTATGTGTTTCACCATGTTGGTCTGTAGCTTGGTTGATTTGATGTGTAAGAAGGCAAAGAATGTCTGCAGTTGATCAACATCGTCTAAAACCATATTGCCTATCACTGATTAATTTATTATTCTCAAGATGCTTAATTATATGATTATTTAATATAATTTCAAAGACTTTACCAAGAGTGGAAGTTATAGCTATTGGTCTGTAGTTTGATGGATCTGAAGAGGCACCTTTTTTAGGAACTGGATGAATGCTTGCTTCTTTCCAGGATACTGGGAAGCATGAGGTATGAGTACACAGACGGAATAATTTTGCCAATACAGGAGCGAGCACCAAGGAGCAATTCTTAAGTACTATTGGAGGAATTTCATCTGGACCAGGAGCTTTATCTACTGAGAGATTCTGCAAAATAGTTTTGACATGTCTGGTGTGGATCTTAAGTGAGGGAATTTCAGGTGAATTAAAATTAAGTACAGGGACAACTTGATTTATTTCATCTAAGGTTGAGTTGGTGGAGAAAATATCCGCAAGAAGGTTAGCTTTACCTCGTGGGTCAATTACAAGATTGCCAGTCGGTGATTTTAATGGTGGAATGGATGAAACAGTAGTGAAGTTGGATTTGAATGAGTTAAGAGTAGACCAAAATATTTTGTAATCATTTGGATTATTTAGAAATTTATTTGCCTGTTTGTGGAGAAAGTTTGATTTAGTTAGGTTTAATACAATTTTGGCATAATTTCTGATGTTTCTAAAGTAATTAAAGGCTTCATGTGTTTTTGATCTTGTGTATGCATTGTAGGCTATTGCTTTTTGTTCAGTTACTCTAGCACAATTATGGTCAAACCATTTAGGTGAATTAGATCTTTTACTGTACTTTTGATGAGGAATAAAAGTTTCCATTCCAATGTTTATAAAATCTTGTATGTGGCTCAAGGTGGAGTGTGTGTCATTAGAAAAAAAAAGAGGTCCAGGGAATATCAATAATGAAATCTTGAAGACCCTCCCAGTCTGCCCTATCGTAATGCCATTTAGTCACCTCTCTTCCTTACATCTTCTTTCTCTCTCCCTCCTCCTCCTCCTCCTCCTCCCCACCTTCTTTCTCCCCCCCCCCCCCTTTCCCAACCTTCATTTTTTTCCCCCTCTTCCTCTCACCTTCTTTCTCACCGCCCTCCCCCCACCTTCTTTCTCTCTCCCCCCTCCCCTACCTTCTTGTTCTTCGCCCCTCCCCCACCTTCTTTCTCTCCCCGCCCCTCCCACCCCTCCTTCTTCTTCTCTCCCCTCCTCCTTTCCCCCCCTTTTTTTCCCCTTCCTCCCCCCACTTTCTTCTCTCTCCCTTCTCCTCCACTTTTATTTTTCTCCTCTCCCCCCCCTTCTTTCTCTCTCAACCCCTCCCCCTCCTTCTTTCTCCTCCACCCCTCCCGGACCTTCTGTCTCTCACCAACCCCACCTATTTTCTCTCTCCACCCCCTCCCCAACCTTCTTTTCTCTCCCCCCTACCTTCTTTCTCTCTCCGCTCTTCCTCCAACCCCACCTTCTTTCTCTCTCTGCCCCTCCCACCCCCACTTTCTTTTCCTCCCCCTCCTCCTCCTCCTCCCCACCCTTCCCAACTTCCCCTCCCCTCCTCCACTCCAGCTTGAGTTCACTGCACACTTCCAGGTTCAAAGACAAGCAAGATTCTTTGTTTGCCGCTTCTGCCCTGTTTACCCCCACCGCCGAATAAACAACAATCCCACACCAAAGACCGAAAGCAACAAACAAACACACAAATCAGGACTGCTTACTAAAACATCTTGAGTAAACAGATTCCCAACGTCGGGCAAACGTTCTAACCTACAACCAAATGAAAAATAAAATATGACTAACAGGGCAAGCTTGCAAATGTCATGTCAAGCGTGCGTAAGCGAAACACAAAGATCGAGTATTTTGTGATATGTGTAAGTCAGGAAACAATTAAAATTATATATATATAATTTAGGTATATACATATTATATTGCTAATATTATTCTGGGAAATATTCACCAACATGATATTGCACGTTCTTAATTGAAAATAAAAAAATGAAATAAACATTGGTTAATATGATAGGTGAAATAAACATTGGTTAATATGATAGGTGAAATAAACATTGGTTAATATGATAGGTGAAATAAACATTGGTTAATATGATAGGTGAAATAAACATTGGTTAATATGATAGGTGAAATAAACATTGGTTAATATGATAGGTGAAATCAAATTACAAATATAATAGAAATAATGTGTTTTATGATATGTGAAAGCAATAATCATACTAATTTATAAAATAGTTAATCGAAAACAATTAAACAAGTAGGACATATTTTCAAACTTGATATCGAGTATACATAAACGAAAAAAATCCGAAAACAAACATCATTAATAATATTTAAACTTTTATTAGTATTTGTATTATTATTACTATTATTATTATTAGGGGTTAGACCCCTACGGGGAACCCCTATTGTAATCATTAAACCCGGTTATTCATCCAAATTCTTCTTACATGCCGGTTTTGACGCAATAACTCCAGAACCGCTTTTTGGATCGGGATCAAACTTTCACAAGAGGTGCGTTTTTGTATTGGGCAACTTGATATGCTAAACATCCGGCATGGCGGCCAAACAGGTCCGTGGCAGCCGATTTCCCGAAAAATTTGACGCCTAAATACCGTCTCTCCCACTCATAGGAAATTATTGGGCTTTGGCATATGGACTCCACTACTAATGCTCCGCAAATGTTATAGAGAAGGTTTTGCTTTTGCACGTGGGTTTTTTTTCCGGCAATCTTGAAAAAAACTCTAATTCCACTTAAAATTCCACATTTTGAAAACTACGCCGATGATCAAAGCCATGTTTGTGTAGTTGGGTGAGGCTCGCGATTCCGAACGTTTTGATACCAAAAGAATATAAATGGGTGTAATAGTTTAGCCGCAGCATTGAAAACTGTCTATTCTTAAATGACTTTAAAACCGTATTCGCTACCCACACAAAGTTTACCGTCTACAGTCTATAGACTTCCACGCATCCCCCAGTTTTGCTTAATAACATAGTCAATTTATTATTCAGATCTATTATTTTTGTATTACTTAACTCTCTCAAAACAGTTCGAGTCTCTACAAATTCCACCAATTAGTTAGCCAACCTACCAATACATACCTACCCTACTAAATAATAATGATAATTCAAATTTATTTTTGGTGAATAACAGAGTATTGGCTAAGGTTTTTAACAATTCCTCCCTTTGCCAAATGCTTTGTTTAATAACAAAGTTCTAGACCTTCAAAGTTTTGACCATTTTTGGTGTGGTGTGACTTACCTTTCCTCCTCCCTCAAACAGCAAGCAACGTTATCAGGGGTTCAAGTAGTATTGCATGCTTCCATAAAAATATATCTAGTCCGGTTTTTACACAATAACTCCGGAACTGCTTGTCGGATCGGGACCAAACTTTGACACAAGGTGCATTTTTGTATTGGGCAACATTTGATATGATATCCAAAATGGTGGCCAGATACGCCCGACGCCCGTGGCAGCCTTTCACACCCAACCCATCTCGTCCTATCTAATTTTAAGTTGAACTCTATTGTTCTTGATCCCACTATAGGACTCGGTAGCCTATTCCACATATCTACAACTCTGTTACTAAACGAATAGAGGCAGATCCCTTACACACCCAGTCTCTCTCTGTCGCTCGTTTGTTTGCACACCGGTACAAATGAGGCAGATCCCTTACACATGCAACTAAGATGAACATGAGAATCTGCAGAGAGACAAGTGGCTCACAAAAGGCAGATCCCTTTCATATCCAACCCATTTCGTCCATATGACTATCTGATTTTATCTTGAAATTCTCTATTGTTCTTGATCCCACTATAGCACTAGGTAGCCTATTTAACATATCTACGACTCTGTTACGAGAGAGGCAGATCCCTTACACAGCCAATCTCTCTCTCTCTCTCTTATTTGCACACTTGTACAAATGAGGCAGATCCCTTACATATGCTACCAAGATGAAAATGGGAGTCTGCAGAGAGCCGATTGGCCCACACACGGCAGATCCCTTTCACACCCAACTCATCTAGTTCCATCAAATTTTATGTTGAAGCTCTATTGTTATTGATCCTACTATAGCACTCGGTAGCCTATTCCACATATCTACAACTCTTATACCAAGCGAATAGAGGCAGATCCCTTACACAGGCAATCTCTTTCTCTCTCGCTCTTGTTTGTTTACACACCGGTACAAATGAGGTAGATCCCTTACACATGCAACCAAGATGAAAATGGGAGTCTGTAGAGCCAAGTGGCCCACATAAGGCAGATCCCTTTCACACCCAACCCCTCTCATAAACGTTACCTGTTATTTACACTACTTACAATACACCCATGTTATCATGTACCTGCAACCAAAACACAATTGTAAGAAATAGGAACATAAGAAAATGGGAGTCTGCAGAGAGCCGATTGGCCCACACACGGCAGATCCCTTTCACACCCAACTCCTCTCGTTCTATCAAATTTTATGTTGAAGCTCTATTGTTATTGATCCTACTATAGCACTCGGTATCCTATTCCACATATCTACAACTCTTATACCAAGCGAATAGAGGCAGATCCCTTACACAGCCAATCTCTTTCTCTCGCCCTTGTTTGTTTACACACCGGTACAAACGAGGCAGATCCCTTATACATGCAACCGAGATGAAAATGGGGGTCTGCAGAGCCAAGTGGCCCACATAAGGCAGATCCCTTTCACACCCAACCCATCTCATAAACGTTACCTGTTATTTACACTACTTAGTATACACCCATGTTATCATATACCTGCAACCAAACCACAATGGTAAGAAATAGGAACATAAAAAAATGGGAGTCTGTAGAGAGCCAATTGGCCCACACAAGACAGATCCTTTTCACACCCAACCAATCTCATAAAAACTCTCTCATTTATCTCTGTCTTCCTTACATTTATGACATCCTAGTCTCTGTCTCTCTCACAAATGAGAACATAAGACAACCGGAGTTTGCAGAGAGCCGATTGGCCCACACATGTCAGATCCCTTTCACACCCAATCCATCCCACGCTCTCTCTCTCATATTTATCGTTATCTTCCTTACGTTTACGATATCCGATTCTCTCTTGCCATACTCTCTCTCTCTCCCTCACAAATGAGAACATAAACAAAATAAGGAAACGGGAGTCTGAAGAGTGCCAATTGACCTACACATGGTAGATCCCTTTCACACCCAACCCATCTCGTTCTATCTAATTTCAAGTTGAAGCTCTATTGTTCTTGATCCCATTATAGCACTCGGTAGCCTATTCCACATATCTACAACTCTGTTACTAAACAAATAGAGGCAGATCCCTTATACATCCAATCTTTCCCTTTCTCGCTCATGTTTGTTTGCACAATCTGTTCCTTCTGCAGTTTCTCCATGCCTGATAAGTTAAATTATCTTTTGATATCTGTGACACAGCTTTTGTATCCAACACAATACCCTGCTTGCAAAACCGCTCGAACCCCGGACAACGTTGCTTGCAACTTTAATTATTATTATTATTATTAATATTATTATTATGTTTATTAGGGGTTCGAGCCCTGTGGGGAACCCCTATTGTAATCATTGAATCTTCTTATTCTTCCAAATTATTTTTCCACGCTGGTTTATACGCAATAACTCCCGAACCGTTTTTCGGATCGGGACAAAACTTTCACACAAGGTGCGTTTTTTGTATTGGGCAACTTTTGATATGCTAAACATCCAAAATGGCGGCCAAATAGGTCCGTGGCAGCCGTTTTCCCGATTTTTTTTAAACTTAAATGCCGTCTCTCCCACTCAAAGAAAATGATTGGGCTTTGGTATATGGACTCCACTACTAATGCTCAGCAAATGTTATGGAAAAGGTTTTACTTTGTACGTGGGTTTTTTTTTGGGCAATCTTGAAAAAAACTTGAATTCTACTTAAAATCCACATCTTTAAAACTACGCCGATGATCAATTGATAGCCATGTTTGCGTAATTGGGTGAGGCTCGCAATTCCGAACGTTTTGATACCAAAAGAATCGAAATTGGTGGAATAGTTTGTCAGCAGCATTGAAAACTGTCTATTCTTAAATTACTTTAAAACCGTATTTGGTACCCACACAACGTTTTCAGTCTTCAGTCTATAGGCTTCCACGCATCCCCTAGTTTTGTTTAACAACATAATGGATTAATCATTCAGATCCATAATTTTTTTTAAATTTAACTCTCTCAAAATAGTTCGAGTCCCTACGAATTCCACCAATTATTTAGCCAACCTACCTATACATACCTACCCTACCAAATAATAATGATAATTAAAATTTATTTTTGGCGAATAGCAGAGTATTGGCTAAGGTTTTTAACAATTCCTTGCTTTGCCAAATGCTTACTTTAATAACAATGTTCTAGACCTTCAAAGTTTTGTCAATTGCCTGTGTGACTCGTATGCTAACCCTCCTCCTTCAACCCTAAGTGTTACCACAAAATACAGCTAGATCCTTTCTCAAAAGTCGCTACCATGTTGCTACATAGTCAAACAATGCTAGAATAATGCTCCAATTTCTAAAGAGTTTTGGTTTGTTTGTTTTGCAAATTTTACAATGAAATATGACTAGAATGACTGACATTGTCAAATTATCCCTAGTAAATGTCTCTCGATATAAAAAAATGGCTGCTAGATTGAAGTAAATACCAGCTCTACATCTAGCAGTAATGTAGCGGTAACACTGGCAGCACTGCAAAGTCACCCACCTCCTCCCCCTCCCAAGACAGCCCCCACTTCCCTCCCTCTCAACGCCCAATAATTATGGTCTGAAGTTTGTATTTCCTTATCTTATCCTATATATAATTGTAAGTCTCCCACGTGTCTCTATCAAGTAATATCATCTATCAGGATTCATGATATAAATACAAGGCTAGATATTCATTGGAAGTACTTATTTGCCTTTGGAAAGCTGAAATATATGTTTTGCACAAATGGTAAGTATTAATATCTGTGCTAAAGAGAGAGAGCATTCCTTTTCGTTGCCTACTACATGTGTGAGAAATAAATTGACTACACCGGTATCTGGGGAATGTTGGCAACAACCTTCCGATAGGGTAACCTCAGTAGAGTGAACAATTTCCTACCAGAACCCGGTGATTGTATATATTGTAGAGATTAATTAATGTTTGGTAATTTAGTACTGTATAAGATTACCTTGATCAAGTTAATTTAGTTATAAAACCTTGTAGAAATAAGTTTAGAAGAACTGTAAAGAGGATCAGTTTAAATATTCCCGCGACCGCATACGCGATCCACCGTTTGCTTTAGGGTCGTTAATATCTTGATATTATGTTCACTAAATCGTTGTGAAACGATGTTCACCTTTATAATTATATAATTTAAATGCTGATAATTATTTATATGATTTCTTGAAGAAGGAATGAAGGTAACGAATTAATATATAGTTTATTTAAGAGTCGGAAATTGAAGTTCCGATCAGATCAGACGCTAGTAAACTTTTGAACAGTAGAGACGTGTCCCGTGATCTCCTCCACCACAATCCCCGCGCCAGGCCCGGAGTCCTGACCCTTTAACCCTGGTCTACCGAAGCCGGAATCCTCGAAACTACACCAGGACCCTAGTATAGCTAAGTCATTGATATACATGGCCATTGATACAATGTTTAGTTAGGGCATCCTGAGAGATAGGCTACCATAGTTCATGCAATAAGGTAGGCGATCTCAGACTTTATTATTATTTATGTTTATTAATTTTATATTTCGATTGGTGTGGTAAGAGATAACCTTTGGCCATATTATCCCCCATATATTGGTGCCCCGAGTGACTATATATATAACCTTCCCTCCTCTCTCTCTCTCCATTCCCCTCCCCTCCCCTCTCTATCTCCATCTCCATGCTCTCACTCTTTCTCTCTCTCTGGGCATAATACACATATTTGCGCTCTTTATAACTCGCCCTAACGGGCAAAATATTGAGGGGAGGGAACTGAAATGGTGTGTAATAAGAAGTGATGGCCGATATGATGATATCTCCCCATAGACATCGAACTTCACCCACCTCCACCCTTTTCCAAGACAGTGGGAGGGAAGGGACCCCGGTATACGAGATACATAGCTTCATATGCGCATATTGATCACTTTCATGCTATTATGTATGCATTGTTACGACTGAGGTTCAAATATATCAGGGCTCTTATTCATTGGACTAGTAATGGCATAAATGCTACAACGGAAAGCGCTAGATCCAACCTCTGATGTATATTCCCAGTGAACAAAGAACACAAATACTCTCCAGAGTTCTATATGCAATAATAGGTTATTAAACTCTCAATAAATGTGCGTCTACTCTAGGCTTAATGTTATGTGAAAACAGCCTATTACTATCTATAACTGAAGGTGCTTGGGTATGGTATGCAAAGTAAGGTGGTAAGAGAAGTTACAGCTTACGTTACTTTAATCAATAAATGTCAGGCACTCCTGCATGAAAGAAAGTGCACTAAAGTCCTTCAACACCAACAAGGAATCTTCTTTAAATTTTAGATGCTATCAAGATGCTCGAATCGGAAATGGAACCCAAAAAGGCAGTCAGCGGAACAATGCTCGTACAGGCTATGCACACAAAAAGGCAGGAGATATACTGCAGTCGGAGCCAAGAATATCCTAAACGCCACAACAATAATAATAATCGCCACGACAATGCAGTATTCCTATCAACAAAAAGAGCCTAAGTCGTTTGTGTCTCAATACATCAAACTAGGCTGCGAAATGCTTGTGTAATCATAAACGGGTATGCATAAAAAGAGTAATTGGTTTAATATACTTAATGTCTACTGTGACTGATAAAGTCTAGCTAGAGTCAATGATACGAGATACTAGTGCGCATGCCTAGTGCAAATCTCAAGTCTGTGCGTCAAATATTACTCTCTCTCTCTCTCTCAAATCCTATCATTACTACTTAATGATAAAACATATACTTTGCAATTAAATATATAAAGCCTTGACATGGGTGAAAACAAAGAGCCTTTCTGGACTGCCCATGACACGAGCTTTCATATGAAATAAAGCACACAACAATACACCAACTGTAGCCACATCCACTGCCCTGGCGATCCTAGCGAGTCACTGTAGGACAAGCCATGCGGTTCTAACGGAGTGGTTAACATCATACCCCCCCCCAAGATTTTTCTTAGAGGCCCAAGGCTCACAAAAATCTGATTGTTAGAACCCATACTATATCTCTACTTCCCATCACCCAGCGGCAGTAAAATATCTGGCACAGTTCTCAACAAAACATTTTACAAAATTATAACCCTCCCCAACACAATAGGTTAAATCATATGTAGTTATGCTCCTCAAGAGCGAGCTTCTCTAGCCCAGCATTCTGAGAGGAGTGCAACTCAGAATTACTGCTATAACATACTGAAAAATTCAACTATCAAAGAAAGTTTTTGTTTGATTTTTTTTTTTTTATTTGTTTATTTCGGCTGCACTATAGGGGCAAGCCTAGTTTTTTTCTATACCAAACACTCAACTCCTGCTTTACGACCCAATACGCTGGGCTTCAACCGCGAGCCAACAAGCATCAAGCGCAAAATACTATTCAAACTAAAGCAGGAGGCTACCCGTGTGTCAATCTACCCAGCATCATATACCCTTGAAAGACAATCTGCAACCACGTTGTCACAACCGGCAATATGGCGTATGTCCAGGTTATATACCAATAACCTTAGTGACCACCTGGTCAGCCTCATATTCCGATTGTGAAACTGGTCCAAGAACTTGAGAGGGTGATGATCTGTGTAAACTACAATGACCGGACCATAGGCTGGAACATAGACCTCGAAATGCCCCAGCGCAACCACAACCACCAGCAGCTCCTCCTCGACAACAGAGCAGCTCCCCTGGGCCGAATTGTACTTCTCCGAGCAGAAACTAACAGGATGCTCCAGCCCATCATCGTCCTTTTTCACAAGGACGGCACCAGCCCCCACACCACTAGCCTCCATTGCTAGTTGGAAAGGTAGGCTAAAGTCAGGGGCCCTGAGGATCGGGTGAGTGCACAACAGGTGTTTTACTACTCCAAACGCCCTCTCACACTCAGGCGCCCACTTGACTTTCTTATCCTTCCAGTTATCCTCCGCCTGAGCTTGACTGTCCCGTTCTCCTTCTCCACCTTGACTGCTAAACGTCATCACAGGCACAGTAAGAGGCTCAGGGGGGTGCCTCACATACTCATTCATGAGATTAACGTGACATAACTGACTGCGCTTCCGTCTGTCTGGAGTGGCTACCAAATAATCCAGGTCCAATAGCCTCTCAACCACCCTATAAGGACCAGTGTACCTCGCGGATAAGGGATGACCTACAAGGGGCAGTAGAATCAACACCTCCTGACCCACGCGAAACTCCCTGAGTTTAACCTTGAGGTCGTACCTGTCCTTCATGAGGGCCTGAGAGCTAGTCGGATTACGGCCAGCCAACTCCAGACTGCGCAACATCCGTTCTCGACTGTCGAGGACATACTTGAGCATAGAACAAGGTTTTTCTGCGCCCTCCCATATTTCTTCAACCATATGGAGAGGCCCTCTGACACGGTGTCCAAAGACGAGCTCATTAGGGCTGAATCCCAAACTTTCCCCAGGTACCTCACGTGCAGCAAATGAAACATATGGCAGGCCAAGATCCCAACCCTTCCCATCCTCAAAGCAACAACTACGAAGCATAGATTTCAAGGCTGAGTGCCATCGCTCTAACACACCCTGGCTCTCCGAATGATACGCAGATGACACAACCGTAACAATCCCATGCTGCGGCATTGCTCGAACAAAGAGGCTAGAAGTGAAGTTGGATCCTTGGTCTGACTGAATTACCTGCGGGTAACCATACCGGGAAAAATACACTAGCAAGTTTCGGACCACCGTCTTCGCTGACCCATTTCTCATAGGGTACGCGTCAGGGTACCTTGTTGCTACCTCCATGATGGTCAGGGGATACTTGTAAAAATCTCCCGACTGTGCATCACTGTCCTCCTTCAACTCGACAGCACCGGTACCACATTCAAGAACCTCCGGGTCTTTTAATTGCATTATACGAATGTCCGAAGGAGCAAGCTTATCTAAGTGTTTGCGAAACAACTCATGCCTCCCTCCTACACTGAATTTAGCCTCCCGTTGCTCTCTCTCTGTGTATCGTTGCTGTTTCTTCGTCTTTTTAAGCCCATCCTCTGCCTTCTTAGGAACAGTTAGTGGTGTTACGACTGGGGTTTAAATATATCAGGGCTCTTATTCATTGGACTAGTAATGGCATAAATGCTACAACGGAAAGCGCTAGATCCAACCTCTGATGTATATTCCCAGTGAACAAAGAACACAAATACTCTACAGAGTTCTATATGCAATAATAGGCTATCAAACTCTCAATAAATGTGCGTCTACTCTAGGCTTAATGTTATGTGAAAACAGCCTATTACTACCTATAACCGAAGGTGCTTGGTTATGGTATGCAAAGAAAGGTGGTAAGAGAAGTTACAGCTTACGATACTTTAACCCTTTATTAGCGGCTCACCACATAAGTCGTATTTAATAAAGCTGGACTATGTGGCGGCGCTCGACATAACTCGAGTGGCAATTTCAGCACGTAATGTGGCTGAGAGAGAGAGACAAGTGGTGGCAGGAGACTAGCGAGCGTATGACTGCTCCAGACCACCGCGCCGAACCTACTGACACAAATCTCAGCTCCCTCCTCCCTCTCTCACTCGCTACATACTCAATTATGTACCGAAGTAACCTTCCTGCTTTTTGCACTCGCGTTGCACGGTTATTGCAAGAAAACTATCCATCATACAAGGATCGTTATGGTGTCATTCGAAAACTCTGTTTATGCCCTTTCAGGGATAGATACTTGTTTTACGTTCTGGGTCTTATTTAGGCATGAAAATGATCACGTAAACAGCCCTATTTTGGCTAAAAACACCCCGCTGGGCGGTACACATAAATAAACTGCATAGGCCGCTCGTAAGGTGTTAATCAATAAATGTCAGGCACTCCTGCATGAAAGAAAGTGCACTAAAGTCCTTCAACACTAACAAGGAATCTTCTTTAAATGTTAGATGCTATAAAGATGCTCGTATCGGAAATGGAAACCAAAAAGGCAGGCAGCGGAACAATGCTCGTGCAGGCTATGCACACAAAAAGGCAGAATATATAATGCCGTCGGAGCCAAGAATATCCTAAACACTACAACAATAATAATCGCCACGACAATGCAGTATTCCTATCAACAAAAAGAGCCTAAGTCGTTTGTGTCTCCATACATCAAACTAGGCTGCGAAATGCTTGTGTAATAATTAATGGGTATGCATAAAAAGAGTAATTGGGTTAATATACTTAATGTCTACTATGATTGACAAAGTCTAGCTAGAGTCAATGATACGAGATACTGGTGCGCATGGCATGCCGCATAGCCTAGTGCAAATCTCAAGTCTGTGCGTCAAATATTACGTTATAGGGAAGGGTAGCTCTCTTGAGAAACCTTAATACCGAAGTAGTAAGCGTTCTCCTGGCGTACCTCAAAGACAAACAATCGAGACTAGAACAGTGCAGAATGGTATAGGCAAAAAGCCCTCATTCGTGCATGCTCTACTCAATGGCACACAGACTAGAATTTACTCAATCAACTCCAGTTCTCAGGTATGTCGTGCAGCTTTTAACTAAAGCCAGCACTCATAGGAAACAATACCTTATAATATCAGACTCCTAGTCTAGCATTATCTAATCCAGCAGAACACTAATAATTAAAGGAAGCAGTACTAAACAATATGAATGTCAACCAATGCTTCGTGATTCACTTATCTTAACAACTAACATACATAGGTTATATCAGACCTTAACGCACAATACAACTGGCCAGCATGAAGCTGATTTTGCAGAGTTAACCAGAGGGGGTATAATATTAATAAAAGGTGGTGAAAGATATGAAAAAAGAGAGAGGTAGGCAGAGGAAAAGATTCTCAGGTGCAGAGCGGGGGACAGGTAGCAAGGGATAAAGATGCGTTCTAGAAACCAGATCTGAGGGAGAGAGTGGCGAGGAACTGTATATATACCCGCACTAGCTTGAGCCGCGTGGGAAAAAAGCGGTTACAAGTCCTCCAGCCACTAGCAAGGGAGCTAGCAGCATGGTAAGGACCTCTCTCCACCAACCCCCACGAGGCAGCCAGCCGTGACGTCATCGAGCGGGACAAAAACACTGCGCGCTCCCTCTCACTCTGTTCTACTCTCTCTCTCTCTCCCAGATCCCATCATTACTAGTTAATGATAAAACATATACTTTACAATTAAATATATAAAGCCTTGCCGTGGGTGAAAACAAAGAGCCTTTCTGGACTGCCCATGACACGAGCGTTCATATGAAATAAAGCACACTCTAATACATAAACTGTAGCCCCATCCACTGCCCTGGCGATCCTAGCGAGTCACTGTAGGACAAGCCATGCGGTTCTAACGGAGTGGTTAACGTCACAATGGGTCTTCTCCAGACTCGAAAATTGGTCCTAATAATGAGTCCCCGAGAATGTCCGTTGATACTAAACTCTCAACCGCATCAACTTTCAACCCCTTCTCGGTACCTTTCCTCCGCTTGTCTAAGGACTGTTGACCAGAATGTGACTCCCTGGATGCAAGAGATCTGGTGACAACACACGCCATAGGTTGCACCGGACACTTCTCAACCCACTCCTGCTCCTCCCTACTCACGCCGGCCGGCTTCTCGGCAACGACCAAGGGTGGAGCCTCAGAAGTAGGCCCCGCAAAGTCGTTGCCGAGAAGGAGGTCGACGCCCCCAACAGGCAACTTCTCCACAATTCCTACATCCAGGTCACGAGTCACACCATCAACTTCCATCTTCATTCTTACAAGCGGGTATGACCTTGTTGCATTAACCCCCTGAACCACAACCACCCGCGCCGTATTTACAGGTTTACCAGTGAAATTCCACAACAATGTTTGCGATGCCCCAGTGTCACGCAAAATTCTCACTTCATGTCTTCTACCCCCCCACTCCACACAACCGAATAGCACTCACTCGAACCGCGTAGAAAAGCGGTAACAAGTCCTCTAGCCAATGCTAAAGAAGCTAGCCAAACATGACGTCACCAAGCATGGTAAAAAACTCCTTCAACGAATCCCCACGAGGCCAGCCAGCTATGACGTCATCGAGTATAGCAAAACACTGCGCGCCTCCCGACACTCTGTTCTACACTCTCTCTCTCTCTCTCTCTCAAATCCTATCATTACTACTTAATGATAAAACATATACTTTGCAATTAAATATATAAAGCCTTGACATGGGTGAAAACAAAGAGCCTTTCTGGACTGCCCATGACACAAGCTTTCATATGAAATAAAGCACACAACAATACACCAACTGTAGCCACATCCACTGCCCTGGCGATCCTAGCGAGTCACTGTAGGACAAGCCATGCGGTTCTAACGGAGTGGTTAACGTCACAGCATGCAGAAGTAGCAGGAGACCTATGTCATGAGTGAACACCAATAACTAGGCCATGCACAGTAAAAAAAGACGGAAATAATATCGTAGATAAGAAGTGATGGAATACGAGTAGAGAGAGGGGGAGTGTGTACAGTATGTTGTGTAAACAGGATAGTTTACTGGCGCGGTAATTTCGGCCTTATTAACCCGTGGAGCCCCGGCTAGTTTTGTAATGTTTGCGCACCAGAACCCGGCCGGTTTTCAAAAAATGGTTTTATTCCAGAAACAATAGCGAATGGGTTAGGAATGAAGGAAAAACCACGAAAAACCGCTCAAAAAGCTTAAAAAATGGTCCTACAGAGCCCCCGAAAACGGATTTTATAAGAGTAAAAAATTGAAGGCAATTATCCCAAAAAAACAGGTTATTGCGCGCTCGCGCGCACGCACGTGGACTTTGAGAGTTTTCAACCATCGGCACGGTTGCGTTGGATACGTACACAGTTCCCATGCAAATCTGAGCCCTCTTGAGTGGCTACACCTGAGGTTACGGTCGGCGCAATTAGGGTGACGCGCCAGGCGCGTCTCTGGGGCTGTGCGTTACATACATCGCCGACGCGTCAGGCGCGTCGCTGGGGCTGTACGGGTTAAGTGGCATACGGAAAGTGAGTCTCTCTCTCTCTCCCTCTCTCACGCAAATAAGAACATTAGAACATGACAACGGGAGTCTGCAGAGAGCCGATTGGCACACAAACGGCAGATCCCTTCCACACCCAACCCATCTCGTCCTATCTATTTTTATTGTAGAAGCTCTATAATGTTCTTGATCTCACTATAAAACTCAGTATAGCCTATTCCACATATCTACAACTCTGTTACCAAACGAATAAAGGCAAATCCCTTACACAGCCAATCTCTCTCTCTCTCTCTTTCGCTCATGTTTGTTTGCACACCGGTACAAATGAGGCAGATCCCTTACACATGTAACCAAGATGAAAATGGGAACCTGCAGAGAAACAAGTGGCCCTCACAAGGCAGATCCCTTTCAAACCCAACCCCTCTCATCCATATTCCTATCTGATTTTATCTTGAAGCTTTCTATTGTTATCGATCCCATTATAGCACTCGGTAGCCTATTTCACATATCTACAACTCAATTACGAGAGACAGATCCCATACACAGTTAATATCTCTCTCTCTCTCTCTTATTTGCGCACCAGTATACAAATGAGGCAGATCCCTTGCACATGCAACCAAGATGAAAATGGGAGCCTGCAGAGAGCCAGTGGGCCACACAAGGCAGATCCCTTTCACACCCAACCCATCTCATACACATATGTTACTTACACCACTTACTATACACCAATGTTATCATATACCTGCAACCAAGATACAATTGTAAGAAATAGGAAAGTAAGAAAATGGGAGTCAGCAGAGAGCCAATTGGCCCATACAAAACAGATCCCTTTCACACCTAACTTATCTCATAAGCTTTATATGCTACTTACACTTCTTACTATACACCAATGTTATCATATACCTGCAACCAAGATAAAATTGTAAAAAATAGGAACATAAGAAAATGGGAGTCAGCAGAGAGCCGATTACCCCACACACAGAAGATCCCTTTCACACCCAACCCATCCCGCACTCTCTATCTCATTTATCGCTGTCTTCCTTACGTTTACATAAAATATTTACACGAATGTGTTATCTCCATATAATTATACATTATTTATGTTATGTACTTTACTTAAATTTAAGTGCTTGTCAATATTTAGGAATGATCAAATTATACTACTTTTGTTATATACATGATCATATTTTTACATCTAGGCCATAATATAGCTATTCCTAGCCCAATAATATTTCTACATGAGTGAATCACCTCCATGTCAGCTTATTTCTAAGACTTCTCCTGGATAATCAAACAAAATCTAGGTTACTTTAGGTAAAAAGTGCTCAAAACATATAGTAAAGTACAGTACTTGTTGTATTTAGTAATACTGTAGTAATAACCTAATTATATAAGGACAATGCCACAAATGCTAAAACAAAAGTCAGAATTATAAAATAATCACAACATTCATGGCCACACTTATACATGGCCACAACCAGAAAACAGCCACACTCATCAACGGCCACAACCAAAAGAGCTACACTCATAAATGTCCACAGCCAAAATGGCTGTAGTTTCTCCATGCCCGATAAGTTAAATGATCTTTTGATATCTGTGACACAGCTCTTGTATCCAACACAATACCCTGCGTGCAAAACCGCTCGAAGCTCGGACAACGTTGCTTGCAACTTTAATTAGGGGTTCGTCCCCTACGGGGAACCCCTATTGTAATTATTAAACCCGGATTTTCATCCAAATTCTTCTTACGCGCCGGTTTCGACGCAATAACTCCAGAACCGCTTTTTGGATCGGGATCAAACTTTCACAAGAGGTGCGTTTTTGTATTGGACAACTTTTGATATGCTAAACATCCGGCATGGCGGCCAAACAGGTCCGTGGCAGCCGATTTCCCGAGAAACTTGACGCCTAAATACCGTCTCTCCCACTCATAGGAAACGACTGGGCTTTGGCATACGGACTCCCCTACTAATGCTTCGCAAATGTTATAGAGAAGGTTTTGCTTTTGCACGTGGTTTTTTTTCCGGCAATCTTGAAAAAACCTCTAATTCCACTTAAAATTCCACATCTTGAAAACTACGCCGATGATCAAAGCCATGCTTGCGTAGTTGGGTGAGGCTCGCGATTCCGAACGTTTTGATAACAAAAGAATATAAATGGGTGGAATAGTTTGGCCGCAGCATTGAAAACTGTCTATTCTTAAATGACTTTAAAACCGCATTCGCTACCCACACAAAGTTTACCGTCTACAGTCTATAGGCTTCCACAGCATCCCCCAGTTTTGCTTAATAACATAATCTCTTTATTATTCAGATCTATTATTTTTTTGGTATTTAACTCTCTCAAAACAGTTCGAGTCCCTACGAATTCCAGCAATTATTTAGCCAACCTACCTATGCATACCTACCCTACCAAATAATAATGATAATTCAAATTTATTTTTGGTGAATGACAGAGTATTGGCTAAGGTTTTTAACAATTCCTCCCTTTGCAAATGCTTTGTTTAATAACAATGATATGAACCTTTAAAGTGTGACTTACCCTGCCCTTCCTTCCTACCTCCCTCCTCCCTCATATCTAGCAAATGTATCAACAACCACTCTAGTGAACTTTCGGTATTTAGTTTATTCAGCTTAATACTATTTATCCACATAAAATAGAAACCTATCACAATTTTTGTCTAATACAACCATAGACAGTGCTATTACATATTATTTGAACATGATGTCGAATTTAGCAGTTGCTGTTTACCTTGAACAGTAATGACAGAACCGAAAGCTTCTCTTGCCGTGTAGTACTCAAAGAAAGCAGGGTTACTTAACCCGGCCAGCCCCAGCGACACGTCTGACGAGTCACCTATGTATGTAACGCCAAACCCCAGCGAATCGCCTGACGAGTCACCCTGTTAGCTCAGTCGTAAGGCTCAGAGTGGCTCTACCTAGAGGGCTCAGATTTGTATGGGAACTGTGCAAGTATCCCACGCACCCATGCCGATGGTTGAAAACTCTCAAAGTCCAACCGCGTGCGCGTGAGCGCGCAAAAACATGTTTTTTGGGGGAAATTGCCTTCAATTTTTTACTCCTGTAAAATCCGTTTTCGGGGGCTCTGTAGGAACCTTTTTTGAGCTTTTTGATCGGTTTTTCGTTGTTTTTCCTTCATTCCTAACCAATTCGCTATTGTTTCTGGAAAAAAAACAAAAATCAAAACCGGCCGGGTTCTGGTGGTACATTTATTAATAACTAGCCGGGGCTCGACGAGTTAAGTCGGCCCATACCGAACTGTTACCAAGTCAGAGATTCAGAGGTAACTTTCACAATGCATTATAACCCTAGACAGACACCAATATACCACTAAATCATACAAATATCACTACAAAAAAGATAGGAAAATATTATATTAATGTCCTAGGTATTTGAAATTATGCAAATGAGTAAAATGCATTATGATATAATGATAATGGCATTGATTAGTATCTGGCAACAGTGTTGCACTATAATTTTCTGAACGTATGCGAACTTCAGAGTATTTATCCCATTAATATACACATCTATCACTATTTAAATTTAATACAACCATACACAGTGCTATTACATATTATTTGAACATAATATAGGATGGTCTTTCCTTTAAACCATTTTCTATATCTATTCACGAAAAATATAGGCCTAACCTAGGCAGCGCTACCGGTAGGTACGAATTTAGCAGTTCGAATTATTGATTGAGAGTGGGATTATACCTAGGCCTAGCCTAGGCCTTAACATGGATACTGTTTGTGTGTTGGGAATAGGCTCAGGCTGCTTTAGGCCTAATTAGGTAAAAATAGTCAAATCGAGACAATTGCACAGCCAACATAGGCTACCCTATTTATAGGCTACCTTTCATTACTGCAGTTAAGCACAAACTTATTTTACAATGGAAAATAATGCATGAGGAGGGCTGCGTAGGCCTATTAGTATTTTGTGAAATAACTTAAATTAGGTTAGGCTATAGGCTATAGGTTAGGCTTCATTAGGTTATTAGGCTAGGCCTATGAGAAAACAGGCCTAGGCCTAGCTTAATTTTATTTCACTGCTCAACATATTTTTTTTTTGTTTTTGCTGTTGAGCTCTGCATATATTCAGGTAGGCTTGGGTTTTAGTAAAATTGCATTAGGCTAGGCTACATATTTTTACTTCTATTGGAAAGCACAGGCCTACACAATAGTACACATGTTAAAGAATTTAGCCTAGCCTACCACAATTTAGCCTAGACTGAAAGAACAAACAACAATAGGCTAGGCTAATTGCAGCTAAATAATTTAGCCTGGCCTCCACAATTTAGCCTAGACTAAAAAAAAAAAAAAATAGGCTAATTGCAGTTTTGGTAAGAGTTGTAGTTGTGGACTTGTGGGCATACCAAAAGCTTTGTTTATATAGCCTAGTCGCACGCTCGCAGTTAGGCCTACATTCGCTTCTAATTTAACTGCTGGGGTAAAGCAGGGTGTCAAACCGAAGCAATTTTGTGTGGAGACTCGAATGAATATGAGAAGGAATACAAGAAAATTAACTTGCAATAGCATTGTTTTGGCCACTTTATCACTTACAAAGACATAATTTAAACTATAAATCATAATTTTATCTTTACATAGGCCTATACAATAATAAAGAAAAAAAATATTGGACTCGGCTCTCGTTTGACACCCTGGGGTAAAGCCACCCTCAATCCGCCTGCCGGTAACAAAACAATTTACCCAACGCCTGGCCGTGGGATACAATAATGGGTTGAGGGGGCTTTATCCCCCTATGACTTATTGTCATCATATGTATCACCAGCAGGGGCAAATAACCACAGTCAAATTATACGCGAATGTGAATGTAACTGCGAGCGTGCGACTACGTAAATAAAGGGGACGGTAGAGCCGCTAACACAACTCTTAACACATTTTTTCCTAATGTATCAGATTTTTTTATATTTATGACCTTAACAGTTGAAAGATGAAAATTTTATGGTTTATTTTATACAAAAACATTTGCTTTGTAGGCTAACTTAGATACTCATATTTATGCTTATAATTGCAGTACGAGTGGGGTTTTTCTTTTTACATGTAGGCCTAGGCTAAACAAATGTTAGTTTTTGTTTTATAGGCTAAATTAGGCTGAATTTATGCTAATAAATATTAATTGGAGGGAGCAAATCTGTCAAGGAATAGCCTAGATGTGGAAATTTACAGCCAATTTGCTCTAGCCCTTTTTGATATACAGAGGTTAGAGATCGTTGGATACAATAATATGTTGAGGGGGTCAATCACCCCCCATGACATATTGTCATCATCATATATATTGCCAGCAGGGGGCAAATAGCCTAGGCCTAGCCTAACTAAAACATAAATCGCCGTCAAAATAGACGCGAACTTATATTAACTACGGCGATCGACCATTGTCCGCACCGGCCGTCCCCCGGTTATTGTTGAGGTCTTCAGGAACCGTATGACTTTGACGAGCTCTTCCCTCCGCAGTCTCCGCATCCCATGTATCGTCGTACGGTACCTCTTCCCCTCCACATCCTACATCTGGTCGTCCTACATATGCCTCCTAAGCCTCGCCTCGTCCCGTCACTGAGTATGTGGATGGACGTCCCTTTCTGGCTTCAAAGATGGATTCCTTCCGACAGCTCCTACTGGATTGTCTGGGGTTGGTTGATAAGGGCACCTCGCTTCAAGACATTGCTCTGGCCCTAGTACCGCAGTTTGTAGGTCTCTGGTTCGCCACCTGATGACCTGCTATTGGGTTATTGCCTTTTCAGTGTTACGGTTCTATGAATGACCTAGAGTGAAAGTGACACGGTGGTGAATTTTAACCTTAACCCTTAAAGATCGGGGTCGGACTTAAGTCCGGTTTCAATGCATTATTAAGGCTTTTAAAGGGTTAAAATCGAGTGCAAATGGCCAGGAGCGCAGCTGGCCAGACAGCCGACTCCCAGGGCTTACCGCCGCCCATTAACTCATGTTCCCTGTCTTCTCGAGAGGCCGGCAGTGTAGCCAGTAGTGAGCATAGCTGGGAAAAATATGCCGCTATACGCTAAACTCCCATTTTACTGGTATCACTGTATGAGAACCACAAGTGCTACGTAGCTCGTTCTGGTCTCATTTTTAAGCTTTTAGCGCCTAGTTTTTTGCTAAATATTGTTTTTTCATGCAGATACTTGATTTATCATGCAGGAGGGCCGGAATCTGCCCAAATAAGCCCAAACCCCCCCGCTAAACAAGGGTTAACTATAAACTAATTTAATTGTGACATAGGATCTCCGCGACTACGGTAGGGCCGGAGCGGGCGAGTATTCGCCTGAGGTTGCCCTTAACCCGGGAACTGCGGGGAGACTCTTAAGAGTTCCCCCGGCGGACTGCGGGGAGACTCTTAAGAGTGAGTGAAAACAAAAATCAACTTTTGACATCGAAAAAAAAAAAAAAAAAAAAAAAAATTGGCCCCTGGGCCATGCAAAATCTCAGTCCTCTACCTCCCCTCCTTCCCCACTTTCCTCCTCTCCTTCAGTTATCACCTATTTTCCCTGTTATTCCCTTATTCTGAGGTATATTTTCGTGCTAACATTAGCGAGTTGCAAGCAGGGTGTTGTCATCACTGATGGCAAGCGAGTGCAAGAGAGAGAGAGAGAGTATCGATCGACTGTGTCTCAGTGGCCTTGGGGGGATGCGGGAAAGCAGCTTGCCTCACCCATACATTATACAACTCGCGGGCTATATCTCCGATTTTGACCATCCAAACGCTGTTTTCACTCGTTTTATTGTTGTTTCAGGTTAATACCTTTATAATCAACCCATAATAGGCGCATATGGTAAGTATTAATGCTATTAATGGTACAATGAATATTTTAGTGACGGAAACACCTCAAATACGTCAGCACAGGGGGACGTTTCCAATTACCCCCATGCGCACTTGTTAGGTTAACCCCCAAGACAAGACAAGACAAAATTCTAGTGCTGGTTTTTCTCAGATTTTGTGAGTTTTAATTTAGCCTAGCCTAGGCCTAAGAGTTCAGAAGATTTGCAAAATGCACCCCATACTAGCCTACCCATAGCCTAATAAGCCTAGTGATTCTTTTTTGGCAGACCACCCACACATTTTCATATAGCCTAGGCCTAGGCTAGCCTAAGTTCTGGAATGCATGTTGGAATAGCCTTCCTATAAACTGTAGGCTAGGCTACTTCCTTTTAATTTAAGTTTGATTCTTTGGAAAAATCTATTAGGCCTAGACCAGGGCAGGAAAGTAACATTTAAAATGACGTGTAAAAAGTCGCCCATAAGCGGCGGGCTGCTATGTTATTGTAATTTGGGAGCTTATTTCGTCTGTTGATTGACTTTGTCCTTAATTGGGGATCCTATGAATTAGCACAGATGATGATGACTTACCGTACATCATAATACGTGACGGGCCGACATGGGGGGGCAGAGCCGCAGAGACCCCCTCAACATATTTTGTGTCCCACAGTAACTTTTAATGGGATGGATGTAGTTACCGGGTGTACGGTCGTCATGTTTACATAGGGCGATCGCCGCGGTTAACTTCGCGTCTATTTTGACGGCGATTTTTTTCGTCATATTTCATTTTATTCACTTCCTTTTATATCTAGGCTATAATCTAGCTTTGTCACGACAATAACCCTAACCTAGTCTTTCTTAACCCTTATTTAGCGGGTGGTAAGGTATTTTACACTGTACCGCTCAGCGGGCATAATCCCGAAATATTCGCTCAATTTCACTCGCCCTAGCGCCGTTACTATGGCTCCAATGCGAACGAAACTATCATTTTGGAAAGAGCAACTCTTCGTCTCCCCATATAAGTCTATGAATGGATGTTATGAATGAGTGTGGAGGGTGGAAAGAGGTGAGGAAGAGGAGGTACTTTTTGGTCTATTTCCCGGGCGCGTTCGGTTGCGTTCGCTTTGGCCTGACTTCGGCCTCTCGCGCGTCTACTATTCCTTCGGTAATCGGTCTTATTTTTCTCTTATTTCTCCTTATTTCTGTATTCTCTCTCTCTCTCTCTTTCTCTCTCTCTCTCACTCCTGTCTGTCTGTCTGTCTCTCTCTCTCTCTCTCTCTCTGGCTCGCTCGCTTTCCCTCTCTCGCGCGCTCTGTCTCTCTCTCTCTTCCTCATCCGTATATGTAATTCTCATTATTATTTTCTCTAATCTCTCTCACTCCTCCTGTCTGTCTGTCTCTCTGGCTCGCTCGCTTTCCCTCTCTTGTGATCCCTTTCTCTCTTCCTCATCCGTATAATTATGTATTTCTCATTATTATTTTCTCTAACTAATGCCTCTATTTCATATATTTGCTTGTAATATTTCTGTATTATTATATCTTTTTCACTCTTTCTTCAGTTCAGTTTCTGTATTCTCTCTATACGGTGGGAATGGTATTTCGTATGAGGGATGTGCAGCACAAATATTCAATCTTTCGTTGTTTGGTTGTTTGTATTACCGTAAGAAATTTACTGAACGCCTGCAAATAATACGCTATAAAATGCTTGCAATCAAACTCTCAAGCAATTTCAAGGTCACATGCAATTATAAATGTAGGCTATAGGTAGACCCAGAGAGGAAGAGACAAGAGAGAGAGAGAGTGTCGTGACAATATAACAATGTTACATATGTATCATATATATATGAAAAAATAATATATACGGTAGGCCTACATCTGTTCCCCACAATCATATAATGCCAAGCACAAATATTCAATCTTTCATTGTTTGTATTACCGTAAGAAATGTACTGAACGCCTGCAAATAATACGCTATAAAATGCTTGCAATCTCTCTATTTTCTCTAATCTCTCTCACTCCTGTATCTCTCTCTCTCTCTCTCTCTCTCTCTCTCTCTCTCTCTCTCTCTGGCTCGCTCGCTTCCCCTCTTCCTCATCCGTATTATGCATTTCTCATTATTATTTTCTCTAACTAATCCCTCTATTTCATTTATTTGCTTGTAATATTTCTGTATTATTATATCTTGTTCACTCTTTCTTCAGTTAAATTTCTGCATTCTCTCTCTCTCTCTGTTTCGCTTGCTTTGCAGGAATTTTGTTTTTGTTTTATATATAATATATAATAATTTACTTATCATTACTTACTATATCGTATAAACAATAGTAGGTAGCCAACTTACCATAATACCGATACACCAAACCGATCCGCATGCGGTTTTGTTTATCACCTGTTTACTAAAGTGCCACCATTATCGATTTTCTTGGAGCCGACTCGAGCGGGAGGGTTACCAATTGAAGTTAAATCCGCTAGCATATATTGTTAGATGTAAGACATGATAAATACCACTAGAAATATGAATTGGCAAAATCCATATAATATCACTTCGAAATTGTTCTGAAATTTCAAAACAAAACCGCTAGTGTAAGTCATTGCTGCTAGATCGAAGTAAAGGTCTCTAGATCTAGCGGAAGTCGCTATACGTATTGGCAGTACTGCACACTCATTCATTTCATTCATTCATTTTCTATTGAGCTTGTCCCGGAATCTTTACGACTCTGAATCTTACGATTGACGACGGTGATACGTTGTTGACATTGTTGTTGATGTTCCAGTGGAGGGATGAAAAAAAATATTGTCCTTGTCCAATAATAGCTATTTCATAGTCCCACAGGACTTATTTTGATATATTTATCAAATTTATTGAACGCCTGAAAATAATACGCTATAAAATGCTTGCAATCAAACTTTCAAGCAATTACAAGGTCACATGCAGTTATAAAAAGGTATTGTAGACCACAATCTTCGCCAAGCTTCGTTGTTGCTTGTATTATCGTGAGAAATGTACCATACACCCTGGTTATCGTGAGAAATTTACCGAACGCCTGCAAATAATACGCTATAAAATGCTTGCAATCAAACTCTCAAGCAATTTCAATGTCAAATGCAGTATATGTAGACCCAGAGAGGAAGAGAATGACAGAGAGAGAGGGGAAGTCAAAAACATCTGCTAGGTGTGATTTCCCCTGAGAGGGAAGAGATTAGTTAGGGGCGTGCCCTGGCCAACATCAGACAAAGATAGTACAAAGGAGTACAAACAAAGAGAGTGAGACAGAGAGAGAGAGAGTCGTGATAATATAAAAATGTTACACATGTATCATATATATGAAAACATAATATATACGGTAGGCCTACATCTGTTCCCCACAATCATATAATGCCAAGCACAAATATTCAATCTTTCGTTGTTTGTATTACCGTAAGAAATTTACGGAACGGCCTACAAATAATACGCTATAAAATGCAAAGGAAATTTCTTGTAGAGTGCAATTTTGAGGACGTAATGTGCTCTGAGAGAGAGCGGAGCGGTGATTAGGAGCATAAATTACCTCAAGACCGCTCGCCACACAGGGAATTATATAAGGAAATTACCGTATTTTAGGGTTTTTTCACTCGTGTTTTACGATCGTTGAAAGACAACCAGTGATCGTAAAAGGATGGTTTGGGTGTCATTGGAAAGCTCAATTTACGCACTTTCAGGATACATACTTGTATTACGCTCTGGGTCTTGTTTATGCATGAAAAAGAGCACGGAACAACCCCATTTAGGGTAAAAAAAAACGCTGGGCGGCACAGTGAAATATACTCCACCAGCCGCTCGTAAGGTGATAAAATGCTTGCAATCACATTTTCAAGCAATTATAAAATATAAATTGTACTTACCAACACCCACACCAGTATGTTCTTCGTCAGGAACGTTTCCAATTTGCTCAAGGGTCTGTCCAATATCAACCACAACATCCACCCCACGCAAATTATGCTTGGGGTGAAAGCCTATGATCGGGTTATTTTCGTCTTCCGAGTCATCCACACTACCAAAACTCTCACCCAGACCTTCGACGGTTTCATCCAACAGCTTATTAGAAAGTTCTGAAGAGTTCAGCATGATATCTAGTTCCTGGGTTAGCCGGGCGTGGTTAGTAGGGTGGCGCGACGCACTAGGGATGGCGGCCACCGAATCGAACACGGGCAAATCTTGACCTTCCATTATGGCTGCTTGAGGGTCACTTAGTCACGGTCACGCAGTGGGGATGTGTGGGTGGGCCCTTGCAGTACACCGCCTGACCACCAAGTTTCGCTTTCCACCTAAATTAGGGCGGGAATACGCCCACGGACTTAAGTCCGACCCCGCCATTTAGTCCAATTTTTTCGTATCGGACTTAAGTCCGACCCCGCTAAATAAGGGTTAAAGATTCTTCTAATCTTCCAGTAGCCTATAGCCTAATTTAGGTCATTTTTAAAGGCACACAATTAAATGGTTGGTAAACGACACTACTGCAACATTATGAGAAACAATTTATTAGAGATTATAGGCAACAATAGATTCGCCATATTTTTCTCCATAGGCTATAGTCCGCATGGAGGATTTTCGTTATCAACAAATTGAAATAATTCCCACTTCACAGACAAAATAGACAAATACACCAAAAATCGGGGTGTGGGGGGTGGCAGCCCCCACCCATAATAGCCTACTATAGAAAGGTTAGGTAAGGTTGTTACGTTAGGCTAGGCTAATGTCCTTTCAAAGGGGTATAGGCCTAGTAAACACTAGGATAGCCTATACCTGGTCAAGGGTAAGTCCTGCTGTAGTCAACTTGAATGCTACCTTAAATTGTAATATTAGACTAGGCCTAGCCTATAGATAAAATAGCCTAGCCTACTTATTATTGTAGCCTATAATATAGGCCTAGCCGCATAGAATGTAGAGTTCGGGCATACCGCCACCATTGTTTACACTGCGCAGAGTGGCGACGGAAGCTTGCCATCATGTTCCCGTCCATTTTGAATGCCGTTGGATACGATAATATGTTGAGGGGGGCAAACACCCCCCATGACATATTGTCATCATCATATAATTTGCCAGCAGGGGGCAAATAGGCCTAATAAAAAAAAATCGTCATCAAAAACTCAAAATAAACGCGAACTTACAGTAACTGCGGCGGCGGCGGTGGACGCTTGCGATCATGTTCCCGTCTATTTTGACTGCCATTGGATACAATAATATGTTGAGGGGAGGGCTTAGCGGCAATTTTTTTGGTTGTTTGCCCCCTACTGGCAATATATATGATGATGACAACACGTCATGGGGGCAAAGCCCCCCCCTCAACATATTATTGTATCCAAGGCATTCAAAATAGACGGAAACATTATCGCAAGTGTCCGACGCCGACACCGCCGCCGTCATGTTTACATCTGTCGATCACCGTGGTTAAAGGTTGGTTCACACATAGCCGAGTCGGTGCGCGAGTCCAACACGAGTCACACTCGTCGATTATCGCCGTCGCTGGAGGCTGAGTCGGCCGCGAGTAGCAATTGCTCCCGAGTCAAAGAGAGTGTATCACGAGTTAACTCGAGTCAATACGAGTCAACACGTGTTCATGCAAGAGTCTCTACGAGTAACTGAGAGTCAAAACGAGTGTAACACGAACCCAACACGAGTGTCAAAAATTTGAAAAATAATGGCCACATTCCAGGGCACGTAAACAAAGAGTATGGACGAGTCTAACACGAGTCAACGCGATTGTTACACAGATCAACACGATTGTTATACGGATCAACACGAAAGACAACGCGTTGACTCTCGTTGGATCTCTGTTGCACACGTGTTGACTCGTGTTACATCCGTGTAAACTCGTGTAAACTCTCGTTGATTCATCCTACATTTTTGAAAAAAGTATTTCAAAATTATGACACTTGCTTTTTCGTGTTAGACTCGTGTTTTTTCTCAGTGGATCGTGTTTACTCTTGTTTACTCGTGTTTTCACTCGTGTTTGAATCGTGTAAACTCTGTTATCAAGGGGGCACCAAATTTTGGCACTCACATTCGTGCTTTCTACTCTTGTTGATACGTGTTGCATGTGTGTTACATACGTGTTGTTGCGTGTAGACACGTGTTGCTTCGTCAATGTCGAAATGATGACAAAAAGCGACGAATCATCAAAGAGTGTTACACGGGTTTACACGAGTCAACACGAGTTAACACGAATAACGAAGAGTTATTCAGAGTCAAACACGAGTTAACACGTATGTATACGAGTCTACACATATTTAGGCCACACTCGTGGGTACTCGCCACGAGGCCCAAAAATTTCATGCATGCATACATTTTTTGGACCCCGTGGCGAGTACCCATGAGTGTGTTGAGTAAACAAAGAGTATACACAAGCGTAGCACGAGTCTATAGGAGTGTTGAGGAGTATCGACGAGTCATTGCTGAATAGCAAAATTTCATCACTCGTGTTGGACTCGCGCACCGACTCGGCTATGTGTGAACCAGCCTTTAGTTCGCATCTATTTTGAAGGCGGTTTTTTTCGGTTATTTGCCTCCTGCTGGCAATATATATGATGATGACAATTATGTCATGGGGGGGTGACCCCCCTTAACCTATTATTGTATCCAAAAGCAGTCAAATAGACGGGAACATAATAGCCAGTGTCCGCCGCCGCCCCGCGTAGTGTAAACAAGGCTGGCGGTACACCCGAACTCTACATTCTACCCCACTAATTTTCCAACTAGCATATCCGTTGATTATTAATGATCAATCCCAGTCAGAAACGTCCATGCTTCCCTCCCATAAGTCAATGTCGGGATTACCACACTGTCATGCAAGGACTTCTTTACTTCCATGCTGACCACCCTATTTCTTCTTACTGCTTTCAGAGTTCCTACAACGCTCTTCCCCCGTTACACTTTCTCCCACACTTCTTCATCCATAGGCCTATTCACATCTTTACTCAACACACTGCCCAAATACTTAAATGAGCTGACATTCTTCATAGCCGTTCAACCTCACTTCACACTCTATGGTTGCACCCCTTTCAAAGACCATAATATTGCTCTTCCTAGCATTTACCTCCAGATTCCGTTTTTCACACACTGTTCCAAATATATTTACCTGACCCTGCAACTCCCATTCACGATCGCTCATCAGAACTGTGTTGTCAGCAACAGTAGTACCAGTACTGTACTGTTGAGGCAACTTCCACTCGTTTCCTTCCCTTATCAGCGGTACACCAACATCCGCTGCTCTTCCTTGTATTTCTTTCATGACTCCATCCATATACTGTACCGGTATATATTGAACAACCATGGGGACATCACACACACCCTTGCTTTAACCCAACATTCAGATTAAAGAACTCGCTCTGTTAATTATCCACACATACTGACACTTTTGCACCCTCATACATGCTCTTCATTGCTTTCAGCAACTTGCCATCTACTCCGTATATTCTCGGTACCGGTACTTTCCACATACCTTCTCTATCAATTCTGTCAAACGCCTTCTCCATCTCCATAAATGCAGCATACAACTTTTGTCGCTTCTCCAGATATTTCTCCACAACACATTTCCGGGCAAAAATCTGAGCTACACATCCTCTTCCCTTCCTAAGATGACTACAGTATGCTAACCGTTTCCCCAGCAATACTGACTGAAAATGCCCAATTATATTGCATGTCCTCTTCAGATTTATCTAAAATATGTAAAATTACACCAAATACCACTACAGTAGCACTGAAATCAATAAAACTCACTAACAGGATAAATAAATGGAAGAAATACTCCAAAAGATTAATATGTTAACCCTTTACCCAGCAATACTGACTGAAAATGCCTAAATAGATTGCTTGTGCTCTTCAGATTTATACATACTGTACATACGTACATAACATTTTAAAACTGAGTGCTCCACACAGATGTTCAGTTTCAGTCTCTTTTCCTAATGGTGGCATTCCAGGCAACCCTGTTAAGGGATGCTTTACTTGTCAAGTTTTTGGATTTGAGATCGGCACGTATAGTCCGATCCCAGGTCTTACTCGGTCCACCCCTTGGTGCAGCTCCCTCCACAATCGCAGACCTGCATCTTTTCACCCAATTTTGTTCATCCATTCTCTCCACATGTCCATACCATCCCAGTTTACTTGTACGCATCTCCTCGCTAATACTCTTTATACCTAAACGTCTCTTCAGCTCATCATTTGTTATTCTGTTGACATCCTTTATCTGAAATATGTAAAATTACACCAATTACCAACTACATTACCAACATTTTTAATAAAGTACACTAACAGGATAAAGAAAATGTAAGAAATAGCCCTAAAGATGAATTTATCTATCTATCTATTGACGGACGCCTTGATCCCCGAAGGATTGGCCAAGAACAAAACACCCCTATGCACCTCTGTCCCCAGTCAGTCGATGCCCCTCCTCCCATCCAGCACCGCTTTCACGCATATACTTCTTAACTCCATCCTTCCACCTCTCTCTCGGTTTATTTCTCCCTCTGTCCTTCCACCTCACTCGTACACTCTCTTAGTCATTCTCTCGCTTCCCATACGTTCCACATGGCCGAACCATCTCAAGGTGTTCTTTTTCGCACTTTCCAGTATATTCACACCACACCTCTCTCGTACTTACTCATTCGTCTGTCTATCCCTCCATGTAACTCTGCACACACTTCTCAAGTAACTCATTTCCATCCCTTTCACTCTTGGTTTGAATCTCTCCAACAACATCCATGCTTCTCTTCCGTAAGTCAGTGTCGGGATTACCACACTGTCATGCAAGGACTTCTTTAGTTCCATGCTGACCACCCTATTTCATGTTACTGCTTTCAGCATTCCTACAACCCTCTTCCCCTGTTGCACCCTCTCCCACACTTCTTCATCCATTCTCCCATCTTTACTTTGTACACTGCCAAGATACTTAAATGAGCTGACAATCTCCATAGCCTGATCGTTCAACTTCACCTCACACTCTGTGGCTTCACCCCTTTCGAAGACCATAACCTTACTCTTCCCCGCATTTACCTTCAGATTCCATTTTTCGCACACTGTTCCAAACATATTTACCAGACCCTGCAACTCCCATTAATATCGTCAGCAAACAGCAGTACACAAATATCCACTGCTCTTCCTTGTATTTCTTTTATGACTCCATCCATATACTGTATATATAGAACAACCTTAGGGACATCACACACCCTTGCTTTACCATACATTCAGATCAAAGAACTCCCTCTGTTCATTCTTCACACGTACTGATACCTTTGCACTCTCATACATACTCTTCACTGCTTTCAGCAACTTGCCATCTACTCCATATATTCTCAGTACTTTCCACATACCTTCTCTATCAACTCTGTCATTCCACTCATTGCCTTCCCTTATTAGTGGTACACCAACATCCACTGCTCATCCTTGCATTTTTTTTGTGACTCCATCCATATACAGTTCAGTATATATTTAACAACCACGGGGACATCACACACCCTTTCTTTAACCCAAAATTCAGATCAAAGAACTCGCTCTGTTCATTCTCAACACATACTGACACCTTTGCTCCCTCATACATGCTTTTCACTGCTTTCAGCAACTTGCTATCTGCTCCGTATATTCCAAGTGCGTTCTACATACCTGTACCTTCTCTATCAACTCTGTCATAGGCCTTCTCCAAGTCCATGAAGGCAGCATACAACTTTTGTCCCTTCTCAAGATATTTCTCCACAACATATTTCAGGGCAAAGATCTGAGCTACACATCCTCTGCCCTTCTTATGATTAATACTGTATGTTAACCGTTTCCCCAGCAATACTGACTGAAAATGCCCAAATATATTGCATGTGCTCTTCTGATTTATCTAAAATATGTAAAATTATAGCAAATACCAACTACATTAGCACAAAACTCAATCAATCACAGAAACAGGATAAAAACATAGAATAAATACCCCAAAAGATGAATACGTTAACCCTATCCCCAGCAATACTTACTGAACATGCACAAATAAATTGCATGTGCTCTTCAGATTTAGCTGAAATATGTAAAATTACACCAAATACTAACTACATTAGCACAAAAATCAATCAAGCACTTTAACAGGATAGATAAAATGGAAGAAATAGCCCAAAAATGAATTTAACTATAGCCTACCGGTATATATTGCCGGACACCTTGATCTCCGAAGGGGTGACCATGAACAAAACGCCTGCGTATTTCAAGCTCGCTTGATTGATCACTCGATCGTCTTTTAGAGCTTTTTGGCCCGGGGTAATTACCACACCATCGCGTCATAAGGAGTTTGAGGGGGTTAAATTGCTAGATACATAGAGGAAGAGGAATGCCAAGTAAAGCTAAACAAAAATATATAAGATATTTTTAACATGAGGTTGCTTATAATAATTTGTACCTCTGCAGTTTCTCCATGGCTAACGAAAAAGGTCACATTCCTAAGAAGCCCCAACCAAAAAGGCCAAGCTTCTGTACAGAAAAAATGCCACACCATTAACCCTTATGGTGACCCTATCAAATAATCAAATCAACCACACTTCTTAACCCCATTCCCGCGGGGCCCCTCATATGACGGAGACGATTTTCCGGCTATTTTGTAGCCTGTGAGCCAGGCCAGCTTTTGCAAGCAGCACGGATGGACGTCAGCCGGAGCCTACAGGCCCCGCCACGACACTGAGGTTTGTGTGAGAGAGAGCTCACTTATGTGCAGCATCACACATAGTGAAAACAGAAAATAATTGGTAATTTTTAGCGATTTCGCCTATCGGATTTGGTAATTTTTAGCAATTTTGCCCTTCGTTTGCAAGATCCTTACAAGAAAACCAAACATCGTACAGGGTTGATTCAGGAGTAATTTGAAAGCTATTACCGTACTTTCACGAATACATAATTGTATTACGCTCTGGCTTTTGCTTATGCATGAAAATGAGCAGGGAATGAAGGCAATTTCGGGCAATTATGCCTACTCGTACAGGAGTCCTTGGAGCGGCTTCGGTCGCGCCGGGAATTTCCACACCTCTCACACCACACACACACATCACACAGTTTTTCCTACACCGAGAAATGACTCTCCGGCTGTCATTTCTCGAAGACTTCTTCTAGCCGGAGACATTGAGAGCAACCCAGGACCCACCTACACATACATATGTCCAACTTGCTCTAAACCCATCACTTCGAGTCGCCACACTAAGGGTTCAGTTCTCTGCAATTCATGCAGGAACTGGACCCACTTCACCTGCACAACAATTGCCTCCAAGAAACACTACACAAACACCTGGACCTGTTCCTCATGCCCCTCGCTCTCCCAGTCAAATCCCTCGCCTAAAACCCGTCCACCTCTCCTCCCCAACCCCCCTAACCTTCCCATATCATCCACTCCCCCCCCTAAAACCCGGCCACCTCTCCTCCCTAACCCACCTAACCTTCCCATACCATCCACATCCTCAACTCAACACACTACACCCCATCTCCTGCTCCCCAATCCCCACCCCCACCTCACCCATCCCAACCCCCAGCCCCTCCCTCACCCCCCCCCCCTCCCTCACCCCCACCCCATCCTCGTGCAGCAGCACCCAACATACATCGTGCACATAACATTAACATTCTCCAATTAAACATAGATGGCATCAACACAAAGAAACACGAACTCTCACATGTCATCAAACAACACAACATACACATTGCCATCGTACAAGAAACAAAACTCCACACAACACAAAAAACACCCACATTTCATGATTTCACCACCATCAGACAAGACCGGGCTGTCGGCGGAGGCGGTGGACTCATCACCCTGATACACAAAGAAATATCATATATAGTTGCCAGTGTACAAACCAAATCCCTCCTCCCCCCAAATGATAACACAACAGAAATACAATCAATTAATATACGCACTGGCAACAACTCCAACATAACCATCATAAACACATACATCCCTCCCCATACATCCCCTACAGTACCAAATGAATACAGACCACACTTACAACACATCACAAACACCCCACACATCATCCTGGGTGGTGACTTCAACACCAAGACGTCGGCCTGGTTTGTCGACAACCCCGACACAGACAGAGGGCTGGTACTACAAAACCAAACTGATAACCTCATCATCCTTAACGACATCCATCAACATACCCATATTCCTCACCAAGCCCTCTATAACCCATCATCTCCAGACATCACCTTTTGCTCCCCAGAACTCGCCCCCACAACATCCTGGAGGGTGGTCAGAACCTTAGGCTCTGACCACCTCCCGATCATTATCACCACCAAAACCAGACTCACCCCAGCTAGCCACAAACACACATACACCAATTATAATAGAGCTAACTGGGAAGCATTTAAAAAAGAGACAGAACAACACTTCACTACTCTAAACAGTACACCCATCACTAACATCAACAATGCTGTACACATACTCAATAAAACTATCCAAAACGCTGACAAGAAACACTTTCCAAGAGGTAACAGAAAAAGACACAACCCCAACTTCACACCAGAAATTCAAAACCTCATCAGACAACGCGACATACTGAAACACTCCCCAGCACCCCACACGCAAGACATCACACAATAAATCCAAGCACTCAACACCCAAACTAACAACAAAATACAAGAACAACAAAAACTAAATTGGAAGAACTTCCTACAAACACTTGATCACAAAACAAACCCCAAAAAACTCTACAAAACACTAAACAGCATCACACTTTCCAACAGCAACACAACACAATCACATGCTGCAATCACAATAACAGACTCTACTCCTTCATGTAAACAACAAGCAAACACTCTCATCAATCACTTCTCACATGTCAGCCACCTAAAACCTCACAAAGACGACCGACGTGTCATCCGACGTAAGAGACAATTCCCCACAGACCCTGACTATACACCCTTCACCAATCACCAGACAAAGCATATCATCAACAATCTCAAGCACTCACCCGCTTGTGGCCTAGACAACATAAGCAACATACACCTCAGACACCTGGGACCACAAGGCATACAAGCACTCACTAACATATCAAACTACAGTTATTCACACAACACAATACCAGACATTTGGAAGCATGGTATCATCACCATATTCCCCAAACCCAACAAAGACCCCACGCTACCCTCCTCGCACCGCCCCATCACACTCCTTTGCTCCCCCTCCAAAGTCATGGAACGCCTAGTATTACAACTAATTACACCCGACCTACCCCTAGCTCCAACACAACATGGCTTTAGGCCACTGCACTCCACAAACACTCTTCTCACAGACCTTACACAAAGAGCTTATGACGGCATCAACTCAGCTAGACCACCACACAGATCACTATTAGCCACACTCGACATTAGTAAAGCCTTCGATGCCATCCCCCGCCACAACCTAACAAACAAAATCTACAACACAAACATGCACAACAACACAAAAAGGTGGCTGGCCAACTTCCTAGCAGGCAGATGTGCACACGTATCTTTTGCCGGTCAGTCATCTAAAATCAGAAACTTTCCAAACGGAGTCCCACAAGGATCCGTCCTATCGCCCGCACTCTTCAATCTCTACATGCACGATATAACTACACCCAATACGCCCCAAATAAACTTAGCCTCCTATGCAGATGACATAACACTCACATGCACACACCATGACCCAAAAAGAGCAACAGATCTCCTTCAACCCTATCTCAACACACTACATGGCTGGTGCACTACAAACAGACTTAATCTAGCCCCAGCTAAATCCACTGTAACCCTGCTCACAAGCTGGACAGGAGAACACGAATACATACCTCAACTCACCATAAACAACACACCCCTAACACATACACACACCCCCAAAATCCTAGGAGTAACATATGATACTCATATGACATTCAAACAGCACACCACAAACATTAAAAAGAAATTGACACCCAGACTTAACGCCCTCAGGTCACTTGCTCACACAAAATTTGGACACAACAAAGAAACTACCACCCCAGTATATAAACAATACATAAGATCCGTTATGGAATATGCAAGCCCAGCCTGGGCTTCTAACCTAGCTGAAACACATCATAAGACCTTACAGACTATTCAAAACAAAGCCCTGAAGATCATTACAGGCTGCTCAGCTACTGTACCCACAGATCACCTATATCAAGAAACCAAAATCCTTAAAGTCAAAGACCATCTGGACATGAGAGGCACTCAATTCCTGGCAGCAGCCTCCATGAACCAAGACCACCCACTAAACTACATGGCAACACACCCACAGACACCAAGAAATATCAAAACAACACCCAGCACACGGTATCACACACAATTACTGTCCTCTCTCCTTCCCTGCCCACCCCGAACCAACTTCCAGAAGCACATCCATACTCATATCTCTCACCGATCCATCCACTCACTCACAGACAACACGCAGCTGCAAGCACGACCTCCCGAAATCCATCCTTCCGAATCCTCCCTCCCTGGACAGAGTCCACCTGGCCAGGCTGAGATGCGGACACCATCCATCTCTCCTGAGCTATCAGAAGAGACTGGATGACTCCGTTGTCGATGCCTGCTCGGGATGTAACACAGCACCCCATACCATTAAACACATCATAGAAGACTGTATTTCACACAACCACTTACGCCAACAACACAATCTACACTCAATGAGAGCTCTGTGGGAAAGCCCGATCGTGGCCATGGCCTTCCTCAGGGACTCAGGGCTGTTCGGCCAGGCAGCTTAGGGAACAACAACAACAACAACAACTCGTACAGGATTAATAGCTTTAACCAAAAGGTCACTCCTTAACCCGCTGAGTGCCAGCCAGACGGTGTGCTTCTGCCAGTGCCAGAGTTTTTGTTTTGTTTGGGGGGGGGGGGCTAAATCTATCAAGTTGGGAGAGAAAGGAAGGATAATGGTAAAAAAACACTCCCCTTGTCCATTTTCGCCAGAAATCAGGTCCCCGATGGTCCCGAAAGTAGCTGAAAAGACACTATAGACTACAGAGACTTTCATGGTATCGGAATGTATGGGTGGGAGGGTGGTTTTGGGGTTGGTGGGGGGAAGGTAGAAGGGTAATTGACTTGTGTTACACATATGAAGCCGATTGGCGAGGTAGTTTCGCCACCACAGATTTTCCTTTTTTTCCTTTCTATGCTGGAAGTGGGTGGTGGGAGGTGGTTAGGGGTGTGGTGGAGGGAAGGCAGAAGGGTAAGAGACTTGTCACACAAATATGGAACCGATTGGTCCAATCGTTTCGCCGCCACATATTTTCCTTTTTTTTCCTTCTGATGGGACCGACAGTCAGCGAATGGGTGGGAGGAGGGATTTGGGATTTTTGTGGTGGGTAGCCAAAAGGGTAAGGTACATGTGGTAAAAATATGAAAGCCATAGGTGCAGTCGTTTCGCTGCTACGATTTTTATTCGGCGAGGACGTATATATACGTCCCTGGCACTGGGCGTGACAACACCCTAGGACGTATATATACGTCCCTGGCACTCAGCGGGTTAATGGTCTAAGTGGCCATAGCTAAAATGGCTACACTATATTCCTTCTGTACTTTCTCCATGCCCGATAAGACACATGATATTTTGATATATGTGGCACAGCCCTTGTATCCAACACAATACCCTACGTGCAACCCCGCTCGAACCCCGCACAACGTCGCTTGCAACTTTAATTAGGGATTATTCCCCTACGGGGAACCCCTATTGTAATCATTAAACCAGGTTTTTCATCCAAATTCTTCTTATGCGCCGGTTTCGATGCAATAACTCCAGAACCGCTTTTTGGATCGGGATCAAACTTTCACAAGAGGTGCGTTTTTGTATTGGGCAACTTTTGATATGCTAAACATCCGGCATGGTGGCCAAGCAGGTCCGTGGCAGCCGATTTCCCGAAAAACTTGACGCCTAAATGCCGTCTCTCCCACTCATAGGAAACGACTGGGCTTTGGCATACGGACTCCCCTACTAATGCTCCGCAAATGTTATAGAGAAGGTTTTGCTTTTGCACGTGGGTTTTTTTCCGGCAATCTTGAAAAAAAACTCGAATTCCACTTAAAATTCCACATCTTGAAAACTACGCCGATGATCAAAGCCATGCTTGCATTGTTGGGCGAGGCTCGCGATTCCGAACGTTTTGATAACAAAAGAATATAAATGGGTGGAATAGTTTGGCCGCAGCATTGAAAACTGTCTATTCTTAAATTACTTTAAAGCCGCATTCGCTACCCACACAAAGTTACAGTCTATAGGCTTCCACGCATCTCCCAGTTTTGCTTAATAACATAATCTCTTTATTATTCAGATATATTATTTTTTTTGTATTTAACTCTCTCAAAACAGTTCGAGTCCCTACGAATTCCAGCAATTATTTAGCCAACCTACCTATACATACCTACCCTACCAAATAATAATGATAATTCAAATTTATTTTTGGTGAATGACAGAGTATTGGCTAAGGTTTTTAACAATTCCTCCCTTTGCCAAATGCTTTGTTTAATAACAATGATATGGACCTTTAAAGTTTTGGCAATTGCCTGTGTGACTTACCCTGCCCTTCCTTCCTACCTCCCTCCTCCCTCATATCTATGATGATGATGATGTCTAGCAAATGTATCAACAACCACTCTAGTGAACTTTCGGTATTTAGTTTATTCAGCTTAACCCTCTCCGACATATGACGCGATTTTGAGCCTATTGGGGATACTTTAAAGCCTTTGTTACCATCAGGGGTATTTAGAAACCTTTAGTTTAGTTACTTCAACCTCTGCAGTTGTTTTTGAGTTAGCTGTGGGCAGAAAACTAATTATGGAGAGGTAATTATAAGAGTGAGAGAACTCTCTTTCTTATTGCTAATCTGGCAACTTCTGCGTCATATGTGCGTGAAAGGGTTAATACTATTTATCCACATAAAATAGAATCCTATCACAATTTTTTTCTAATACAACCATAGACAGTGATATTACATAATTATTTGAACATGATGTCGAATTTAGCAGTTGCTGTTTACCTTGAACAGTAATGACAGAACCGAAAGCTTCTCTTGCCGTGTAGTACTCAAAGAAAGCAGAGTTACTTAAGCCGGCCTATACCGAACTGTTACCAAGTCAGAGATTCAGAGGTAACTTTCACAATGCATTATAACCCTAGACAGACACCAATATACCACTAAATCATACAAATATCAATACAAAAAAGATAGGAAAGTATTATATTAATGTCCTAGGTATGTGAAATTATGCAAATGAGTAAAATGCATTATGATATAATGATAATGGCATTGATTAATATCTGGCAACAGTGTTGCACTATAATTTTCTGAACGTTTGCGAACTTCGGAGTATTTATCCCATTAATATACACATCTATCACTATTTAAATTTAATACAACCATACACAGTGGTATTACATATTATTTGAACAAAATATAGGATGGTCTTTCCTTTAAACCATTTTCTATATCTATTCACGAAAAATATAGGCCTAGCCTAGGCAGCGCTACCGGTAGGTACGAATTTAGCATTCGAATTTTGATTGAGAGTGGGATTAGGCCTAGGCCTAGCCTAGGGCTTAACATGGGATACTATTTGGGGGTTGGGAATAGGCTCAGGCTGCGTTAGGCCTAATTAGGTAAAAATAGTCAAATCGAGACAATTGCACAGCCAACATAGGCTACCCTATTTATAGGCTACCTTTCATTACTGCAGTTAAGCACAAACTTATTTTACAATGGAAAATAATGCATGAGGAGGGCTGGGTAGGCCTATTAGTATTTTGTGAAATAACTTAAATTAGGTTAGGGCGTTAGGCTAGAGTGTACTTCATTAGGTTATTAGGCCTATGAGAAAACAGGCCTTGGCCTAGCTTAATTTTATTTCACTGCTCAACATATTTTGTTTTGTTTTTGCTGTTGATCTCTGCATTTATTCAGGTAGGCTTGGGTTTTAGTAAAATTGCATTAGGCTAGGCTACATATTTTTACTTCTATTGGAAAGCACAGGCCTACACAATAGTACACATGTTTAAAAATTTAGCCTAGCCTACCACAATTTATCCTAGACTGAAAGAACAAACACAAATAGGCTAGGCTAATTGCAGCTAAATAATTTAGCCTAGCCTCCACAATTTAGCCTAGACTGAAAAAACAAAAAAAAATAGGCTAGGCCTATGTGGTTGAAGAAGGCCTATGTGGTTGAATGTGGTTGAAGAGAAGCGTATAGTGGTAACCTAGGCAATCTAATTGCCATCCCTGGAGAGAGAGCCGATCCTAAGGCCACACCTTTGATCCGTTCAGGGTGACTTTCACACCAAGACCAAGACCAAGACCAAGGCCTAATTGCAGTTTTGGTAAGAGTTGTAGTTGTGGGCATACCAAAAGCTTTGTTTATATAGCCTAGTCGCACGCTCGCAGTTAGGCCTACATTCGTTTCTAATTTAACTGCTGGGGTAAACTTGGTAAAGCCACCCTCAATCCGCCGGCCAGTAACAAAACAATTTACCCAACGCCTGGCCGTGGGATACAATAATGGGTTGAAGGGGCTTTATCCCCCTATGACTTATTGTCATCATCATATATATCACCAGCAGGGGCAAATAACCACAGTCAAAATAGACGCGAATGTAACTGCGAGCGTGCGACTACCTAAATAAAGGGGACGATAGACCCGCTAACACAACTCTTAACGCATTTTTTCCTAATGTATTAGATTTTTTTTATATTTATGACCTCAACAGTTGAAAGATGACTATTTTATGATTTATTTTAGGCTATACAAAAACATTTGCTTTGTAACTTAGATACTCATATTTATGATTATAATTGCAGTACAGGTGAGTTTTTTCTTTTTATATGTAGGCCTAGGCTAAACAAATTTTAGTTTTTGTTTTATAGGCTAAACTAGGCTGAATTTATGCTAATAAATATTAATTGGAGGGAGCAAATCTGTCAAGGAATAGTCTAGATGTGGAAATTTACAGCCAATTTGCTCAAGCCCTTTTTGAGATACAGAGGTTAGAGATCGTTGGATACAATAATATGTTGAGGGGGTCAATCACCCCCCATGACATATTGTCATCATCATATATATTGCCAGCAGGGGGCAAATAGCCTAGGCCTAGCCTAACTACAACAAAAATCGCCGTCAAAATAGACGCGAACTTATATTAACTACAGCGATCGACCATTGCCCGCACCGGCCGTCCCCCGGTTATTGTTGAGGTCCTGAGGAACCGTATGACTTTGACGAGCTCTTCCCTCTGCAGTCTCCGCATCCCATGTATCGTCGTATGGTACCTCTTCCCCTCCACATCCTACATCGGTCGTCCTACATATGCCTCCTAAGCCTCGCCTCGTCCCGTCACTGAGCATGTGGATGGGCGTCCCTTTCTGGCTTCAAAGATGGATTCCTTCCGACAGCTCCTACTGGATTGTCTGGGGTTGGTTGATAAGGGCACCTCACTTCAAGACATTGCTCTGGCCCTAGTACCGCGGTTTGTAGGTCTCTGGTTCGCCACCTGATGACCTGCTATTGGGTTGTTGCCTTTACAGTGCTACGGTTCTACGAATGACCTAGAGTGAAAGTGACACGGTGGTGAATTTTAACCTTAACTATAAACTAATTTAATTGTGACATAGGATCTCCGCGACTACGGTAGGGCCGGAGCGGGCGAGTATTCGCCTGAGGTTGCCCTAAACCCCCAAGACAAGACAAGACAAAATTCTAGTGCTGGTTTTACTCAGATTTTGTGAGTTTTAATTTAGCCTAGCCTAGGCCTAAGAGTTCAGAAGATTTGCAAAATGCACCCCATACTAGCCTACCCATAGCCTAATAGGCCTAGTGATTCTTTTTTGGCAGACCACCCACAAATTTTCATATAGCCTAGGCCTAGGCTAGCCTAAGTTCTGGAATGCATGTTGGAATAGCCTTCCTATAAACTGTAGGCTAGGCTACTTCCTTTTAATTTAAGTTTGATTCTTTGGAAAAATCTATTAGGCCTAGACCAGGGCAGGAGAGTATCATTTAAAATGACGTGTAAAAAGTCGCCCATAAACGGCGGGCCGCTATGTTATTGTAATTTGGGAGCTTATTTCGCCTGTTGATTGACTTTGTCCTTAATTGGGGATCCTATGAATTAGCACATATGATGATGACTTACCGTACATCATAATACGTGACGGGCCGACGTGGGGGGGCAGAGCCGCAGAGACCCCCTCAACATATTTTGTGTCCCACAGTAACTTTTAGTGGGATGGATGTAGTTACCGGGTGTACGGTCGTCATGTTTACATAGGGCGATCGCCGCGGTTAACTTCGCGTCTATTTTGACGGCGATTTTTTCGGCATATTTCATTTTATTTACTTACTTCCTTTTATATATAGGCTATAATCTAGCTTTGGCACGACAATAACCCTAACCTAGTCTTTCTTAACCTGACAAGCGCGATATAGACCTAGGTGCTAGGGAAGTTATTTGTGCATTTCTAGCCCTGGATTCTGACAGAATTTGTTATATTTACAATATAAAGCATTATTTGTTTTCGGTATGATTTTATTTTACATATATGATGTATATATGAACCTTCAAGAGTGCTAAAATAAGTGGGAAAAGCATTTGGGTGGTGAAAAACGAAGATATTGGCCACCCAGTCATAATCTCAGGCGAGAGAGAGCCACAGGCAGCCCTCCCCTCTCGCTGTCTGGGAGTCAACTGAGACGAGCGGGGCGGTGTGTGCCGGTGTCTGGGTGTTGCATAACGATCTTTTATGCAACCCACTTGTGCTACATTATCGCGGGAGAGAAAAATAACCGATAAATGATGATAATAAGAGGAAAAATAGGTGATAATTGAGGAGGGGGGGAGGGGGGAATAAGGTTGGGGAGGGGGAGGGGTGAGAAACACATGGATGAGTACTAGAGGGGAATTATCTCACCTAGAGACAAAATCCTTTGTTTTGATAGGCCCTTTTTTTTTTTTGGAAGGCTTTTTTTATGGTCTTGCTTCCGTAAGGCCTATCGCGGTCCCTATAGGAAGCCTTCCGTGAGGCCTATCGCGCTTGCCGGGTTAAAGATTCTTCTAATCTTCCAGTAGCCTATAGCCTAATTTAGGTCATTTTTAAAGGCACACCATTTAATGGTTGGTATTTTAAACGACACTACTGTAGCATTATGAGAAACAATTTATTAAGAGATAATAGGCAACAATAGATTCGCCATATTTTTCTCCATAGGCTATAGTCCACATGGAGGATTTTCGTTATCTACAAATTGAACAAATTCCCACTTCACAGACAAAATAGACAAATACACCAAAAATCGGGGTGTGGGGGCGGCAGCCCCCACCCATCATAGCCTACTATAATAGGTTAGGTAAGGTTGTTAGGTTAGGCTAGGCTAATGTCCTTTCAAAGGGGTATTGGCCTAGTAAACACTAGGATAGCCTATACCTGGTCAAGGATAAGTCCTGCTGTAGTCAACTTGAATGCTACCTTAAATTGTAATATTAGACTAGGCATAGCCTATAGATAAAATAGCCTAGCCTACTTATTTATTGTAGCCTATAATATAGGGCTAGCCGGGTAGAATGTAGAGTTCGGGCGTACCGCCACCATTGTTTACAATGCGCAGAGCGGCGACGGAAGCTTGCTATCATGTTTCCGTCCATTTTGAATGCCGTTGGATACGATAATATGTTGAGGGGGGCAAACACCCCCCATGACATATTGTCATCATCATATAATTTGCCAGCAGGGGGCAAATAGGCCTAACCAAAAAAAATCGTCGTAAAAAACTCAAAATAAACGCGAACTTACAGTAACTGCGGCGATCGACCATGTATACATGACGGCGGCGGCAGCGGTGGACGCTTGCGATCATGTTCCCGTCTATTTTGACTGCCATTGGATACAATAATATGTTGAGGGGAGGGCTTTGCGGCAATTTGTTTGGTTGTTTGCCCCCTACTGGCAATATATATGATGATGACAACACGTCATGGGGGCAAAGCCCCCCCTCAACATATTGTATCCAATGGCATTCAAAATAGACGGGAACATTATCGCAATAGAAACCCCATACAACCCCCTTGAATTCAACTTCACTCATCCCCCTACCTAGTGCGTATGTCTGTGTTCGTGTTACACATTATTTAAGATTGTGTGTGCATCTGTAGGTATGTATGTATTATATATGCTTTCTGCAGTGTTGAAGTATGAATGTATGTATTTGTATGTATGTGTGTATGTATGTATGTATGTATATATATATATATATATATATATATATATATATATATATATATATATACTGTATATATATATATATATATATATATATATATATGTATATATATTTATGTGTGTTTATGTTTGTGTGTGTGTGTGTATGTGTATGTATGTATGTTTGTATGTACTCTATCTCTCTCTCTCTCTCTCTCTCTCTCTCTCTTTCTTTCTCGCTTGCGCTCTCACCCTCATTATCATGTGCATTATTATTATTATTATTGTTATTTTTATTAGTATTATTTGTATTAATATTAATTTTGTAATAGTATTTTATCATTAGTGCTATATGTATTCTTATATATTTTCTTATTAGTATTATTATTGTTACCTTTCCCTATGTTATAACGCTATTGCTGTCCATAATATTATCTCCATATCATATGCTTACTTCGTTCCCTTCTATCTCTCCCTCTCACTCTCGCGCTCTCTCTCACTCTGGCCCTCGCGCTCTCTCTCTCATTTAACCTACCTTTGAAGAACTCCTCCCTCTTCTCTAGCTTTTCATACCTATCCCCTAAATTGCCCTCTTCCCTCGTTTTCGTTTTACAATTATACTAATCTCTTCCCTACTCCAGCACCATACCCTTCCTCCCTTTCTCTCTCTCTCGCTCTCTCTCTCTCTCTCTCTCTCTCTCTCTCTCTCTCTCTCTCTCTCTCTCTCTCTCTCTCTCTCTCTGTCCATATTTCTATCATCACCACACCATAATGTCTCTATTGAATCTTATTGAAATGTGTATGAATATTTATTGGTCGTGTTACAATTTGTATTAATATTTATATTTTCTTTCATATTTTAGTGTATTCTAGATATATAATTATGTATACATGCAGCCTGTATAGCCATTAAGATTGATGAATGTGTAATTCCTTCTCCTCTTTCCCATTAATTTAATATGATCTTCTATACTTAATAGTTCCTACTACCCTCGCCGTCACACTCTTTCGACTCGAGATAGTTGTCTCCCAGACTCTCGTTAAGCCCCAGCTCACACTTAAATGCCATCCACCTTTACCCTCCCCTGTCCTTTCAGATACCGCCCCTTTATTA